>CM034706.1:192478452-192494953 GCA_020142125.1 Phrynosoma platyrhinos | reverse complement strand
TTCAAATCCAAAACTTTCCAACTTTTATCCATGGCTGGCTGAAGTTTCTGTGCATGAAGTAAAAAAAAAAAATCTGGATAACTAAAGGCTGAGAACCATTGCGACAGAGGATGAGAACAGTGGAGAAAATAGAAACAACTGACAAAGGGAGGCACACTGAGCTACAAACAGTGTTCCTTTTAACTACTGGCAATTCCCAAAGTGGATCATCCCACCCATGACACAGAAGCCACCAGCTGGCACTGACTTCAACTGTGGAAAAATAAATGATCAACCCCCTCTGAGTCTCTAGTATATAGGTCAAATATTTCAAACCTCTCCAAATCCTTAGCAGCATTATTGGCCATAGTTCTTTTTGTTAGTATACAGTGATGCTAAGGTTTCTCACCACACTTTTCTGTAAAAGTGAGCCAGACATCCATCTGAACCATGCAACTGTGAAACGCCAAGGTTTTGAGATTCTCTCCATCACCCCCTCCATCTGCTGCCTCTTTTCCCAACACCCACTGCTGCCCTTCTATGGGAGAGGAGAACTGCACTCTCCAGGGCTGTCAAGTTGGTGCTTATCACTCTTGAAACAATGCTGATTACCTCACAGCAAAAGCTAGCGCTCTGAATAGATCGCAGAGCAGGAAGTGTGCCCAAGAGAAAAGCAGTGAGGAGCCTGCAGCTTTGAATAAGGAGCTGGAATTATTATGTCAAACCAGAACAGCCTTTGCAAATCAGAGCTCTGGGAAGCTGTACTTACTGACCCATAACTGTATACTTCTTTCTTGGCTGCACGATTCCTAGCGTTGCAGCTCAGCCTTCAATCCCATGGTGTAAGGAAGCTAGGAAATGTAACTAGATTTTCTATTCAAAGACCATATTCCTGAGCAAACTGAAACAATATAGGGTGGGATCTTAGAAATCAGTGAGCCAAAGGCAAGTCTCCATGTGATGCAGTGACTACAGCTATGAGACTGGATCCAAAGTCAAATCCTGGCAATTAAGTCAGTGTACTTTGTGGCCTTGCACTGGGAATGGTCTGAACTTACTTGGTCAGGTTCTTGTTATCATTAGTATAAACATGATCTGGGAGTCTGGTAAGAGGTGATGCCACTTTGCTTCAATTGGTGCCAGTTTGTAGGAGGCAAATTTGTAATTCCTGCTAAATTATGTCACCTTCCCATCTTCATCTTTTATTCCTATAAAAATGCATATGTCAAGAAACTGTGTAGTTGTCACTTGTTCTGTGGCTGTAGTTACAGGGTGGGGTCAAGCATCCCATCCCCAAACTTCATTTTGTAGAATGCAGTGCCCCCTCCCTGAGGGCTGATGTTGGTAATCCTTGTACTACACCAGGAATAGGGAATTTTTGACCCTGTAGAAGTTGTGGACCCATTTCCTATCAGTCATATCTGGCATGGTTAATAGTCATTGAAAGTTGTAGTCCAAAGTTCCCTGGAGCACCAGAGGTTTCCTATCCCTGTATTTCCCAACCGAGTGATCTCTAGAAAAGTTGGATTACCATTGGTATCATCCCTATCGAGCATAGCCTATTATGTACTTTAGGTCTTGAGTATGTCTAAAGCCATTGCCTATTTATGCTACACACTTTATATGTACAAATACTCATGGATCCAACCATCCAACATGCATTTTGATTTTGGAACTCGGTGGAGAAGGCCTCTCCATTACCTACCACCAAGATCTGTCTGTATTTTGCTAGCCTCGTGGCCTGTTTCCTGTAGTTTTTCTTTGCACTCTCTCTATGGTTTTGTTTATAATCTCTTATTTATTCTAGTGCCTTATACATGTTTTAGGACTAGCGGTCCTCTACTCCTGCTTGAACCACTTCACTGCCTTGCATGTTTCATTGGATCTCTTGCCTTGGTTGTTTAGACAGAGCTTTGCAATCTGTGATATATCCTTTGCTGGGTTTGGCTCACATCCATTTCAGTCACCTATTCTCACTGTCATTAGGAATACAGAAAAGGGGGCTCCTCTTTGTGAGTGCAGACACATTCATGGGGCTGTGGATCCCAGTGGCATATCCATAACTACTCTGTCATTAGTCTTGGTGAGGAAACATTTGTGGAATTTATGCTCAATCAATATGTGGTGGATAGCTGTGAGCCTAGGACATTGTGCTGAGTATTTCAGGGTCTCAAACCATACACAACCATACGCACGTGCTTCTGCTGTTTTCTTACTCTATGTTCATTGCCACTTTTCAGGGATAATTCAGTTCTGTAGCAGGACTTTGCTCCAGGATTCTCCATTCTTTTTGTCAGGGGCTTAACTAGATGACCCTTACTGTCTTTTCCAACTTTATGACTCCAGATTTTTGAACTGTATTCCACACTTTTTGTGGGGCTTCAGAGTTCTAATAAAAGCTTACTCAGCTGTTTGGTCTTCTCATTATTGTGTGTGTGTGTGTGTGTGTAGATGTTATTTGTCCAAGAGTGTAAACATCTTGAAATGCAAATGACTGTGTGACTGTAAATGGTAGTCCTCAAATCCATCCAGAGAGGTGCCAAAACTCATCCACAAAGGCTGGTAAAAGCCAGGATCGTTCTTCCCCACAAAGGGTTTCCAAGTGACCATGACCAAACAGGAGTTGGAATCCCTTTAACCTAGTTTTTGCAGAAATAAACTAAATAAACTCTGTATTTGGATTGAGAACTGCTGGAGAGGTCCTCCTCTGTGTATACACTGTGTGAGGACATAGGAGAGGGCTTTTTCAGCTGTGGCACCATGGTTGTGGAATGCCCTCCCCTTGCATACCTGATTGGTGCCAATGTTAGTCTCATTCTGGCACCACTTTAAAACTTGGCTTTTTATAAAAACCCTCTGGGGCCTAATTGTTTCAGCTAATATGCGCACATATGTCTTTTAACATTGTTTAACTTCAACTTTTTAACCTCCACAATTGCTTAATATCATTTTAGGATTTTAAAACTTTTTTATTGTTCTAAATTGTATTGTCTTGCATTTTAAATTGTTCAATTGATTTTGTTGGAAGTCACCCCAGAGATCTTATGATGTGGAACAAGATAAAAATAGTGTAAATAAATAAATGCATTTAGGTGGGAATTATGTGGCCCTCTGTATACTATCTTAGAATCATAGAAGACAACAAGGGCCATCCAGTCCAACCCCTTGCCATGCAGGAACTCAAAATCAAAGCATCCCCGACAGATGGCCATCCAGCCTCTGTTTAAAGACCTCCAAAGAAGGAGACTCCACTACTCTCTGAGGGAGTGTGTTCCACTGTCGAACCGCCCTTACTGTCAGGAAGTTCCTCCTAATGTTGAGGTGGAATCTATTTTCCTATAGCTTGCATCCATTGTTCCGGGTCCTGTTCTCTGGGGCAGCAGAAAACAAGCTAGCACCCTCCTCAATATGACATCCCTTCAAATATTTAAACATCATATCCCCTCTTAACCGTCTCTTCTCCAGGCTAAACATACCCAGTTCCCTAAGTTGTTCCTCATAAAGCATGGTTTCCAGACTCTTCACCATTTTAGTCGCCCTCCTATGGACACGCTCCAGTTTTTCAACATCCTTTTTGAATTTTGGTGCCCAGAACTGGACACAGTATTCCAGGTGGGGCTTGACCAAATCAGAACACAGTGGCACTATTACTTCCCTTGATCGAGATACTATACTTCTATTGATGCAGCCTAAAATTGCATTGGCCTTTTTAGCTGTGGCATCACACTGTTGACTCATGTTCAACTTGTGATCTACTAGGACTCCTAGATCCCTTTCACACATAGTCTCGTTAAGCCAGGTGTCCCCCATCTTATATCTATGCATTTCATTTTTTTGCCCTACGTGCAGTACCTTACATTTCTCTGTGTTGAAATTCATTTTGTTAGCTGTTGGACTGCAACTTCCAGCAACCCAGGGCAGCTTAGCAAATGGTGATGAATCTCACAATACCTGGAAGGCTACATAATTCTCACTCTTGCTCTAAACCTACCTATTCTCACCTTGCTAGAGAAGTCTGAAGGCCTTGCTAAACCCTGTCTCACCATTTTGGATGCAAATACCTTACCTGCTCCTTAATAGCCAAACCCTGGAAGTTGCTTTCTTAAAACAGAATTAATTACAGACCTCCTTGTGGGATCTCCCTGCCCCCAACCTCTTCCCATTAACATTTCAAATTTTCATCTGAAAATGATGGGTTATGGAAAAGAAATCTGTATTAAAGAGTAGGAAAATGAGGCTGAACATGGGCAAAAAATCCTCAGTATGCGCCAAGAAAGTTTTTTAGTTCCCAAAATAACTAATAAAAACACTGCTTATTACACAGTGGTGGGTAACTGCTAGAAGTGGCTTGGAAAGGGATGAGATGGGGTCCCAGTGCTTCCCATAGTGTCCTATAGAAGGTCATTGCCCCTTTTTCAGTCTGTGGGCATCAACTCACCCCAAAACATGGGGATCCATATTTTTTGCTTTAAAGTACAAACTCCCCAAAGCTTGGGTGGGGGAGAGAATTGTCCATTTTGCTGCGTTTCAGATATTTTAGCCCCAGAGATTGAAGCAGGGACATTCTGCATGCAAAACAAGTGTTCTGCCACAGAGCCACAGAATACTAATATATCTCTTTAAAGAGCAGTGTTACTGTACTTCCTAATATTCATACAATATATAACTTTTCCACTATTCATAGAGCATATGACTCTCCTCAGTCCAGTTCACTGTCCCAAAAAACTATGTGGATTTTTAACAGATGCCCCCAAATGCAGCTTGCAATCTTTTACTAGAATTTTGTTTTAGAGCTTTCATTATTGTAGCACATAGATCCTGGTGGTGCAGTGGTTAAATGCCTGTACTGCAGCCACTGACTCACAAACCACATGGTTGCAAGTTCAATACCAGCCAGGGCTCAGGCTTGACTCAGGCTTGCATCCTTCCAAAATCACTAAAATGGGTACCCAGCTTGTTGGGAACAATTAGCTTACACATTGTAAACTGCTTAGAGACTGCATAGTGCAGTATGAAGCAGTATATAAATGAAGCTGCTATTGCTAGATCTGTTAAGATAATGAAATTTCTTTCAGTGGAGGTAGCTTTCTCCTGATAAGACTAAAACAACTTCCTTACAACTGACAAACATCAAGGTTGACTTATGTTATTAGATAATCTATAATACAGAATTTTCACACTAACCTATTGCAGTACTATGATTCCACTTTACATCTAAAAATTATATTATTGAAAGTAAATGATGTAAGAACATTATATAATGTCAGCAATTAGAGAGTAAGTATCTAATATTCAGACAGAATGGGAGGAGGAACAGCCATTCCAACATTGATAAGTAGATTCCACTTTAACTGCCATGACAACTTCCTGTGGCATCCTGGAAATATGCAGTTTAGGGAAGAGTGTTTCAAATTTTCAACAAGAGTGCTCCATACTTCACCAAAATACAAATTCCAGGATTCCATAGGCTGGGACCATGGCAGTTCAACTAGAATAATAGCACTATAATCGTGTAGTGTGGAAGAGCCCTAGATATAGACTTGGGATTTGTGTTCTCCTTTATAGTTGACATTAAACTACTTTTTTAATTATGGAAGAAATTACAGTGTCTGATGGCATACATGCTCTTCTGCATGTATATTTCTGAGTTTCTCTTTCCAATATAGTGCTATAATTGGTTAGTGTGAAAGGACACCCGAGTGCAGGCTTATGCTATTTCCCAAGCAGCAAGCATTGCGTAGGTGAAATGTCATTGATGGTAATGGTCACCATTGAAATGGACTGAAGAGTTAGACAAGGACTGATAAATAACAACAAAGCAAGAAACAAGTGTATTCTTTTATGACTGTGGGCTTTGGGGATTGTATGTGCATGCGGTCATGCCTATATGGGAAACAAAAAACTATCTGTGCATGTAAGACTGATGAGATACCTTGTAGTCCTCCAGATGATGTGGGATCACAACTTCCATAATCCTTTATCTTTAACTATGTTTGCTAGAGCTGATGGGAGTTGCAGGCCAACATTGGGAGGACACATATTGCAGTCATCTTATGTAAGTCATATTGTCTCCAGTGCATCTGTCAAAGTGTGGGTGGCTTCTGTATGGGAAAATTTATACAGTCCTGAAACATGTAGAACGATTTCCATTAAAGCAATAAATTCAATGTGAAAATGAGAGCCATACAGTGGCTGTCTTCAGCACCCAGGGTGTGTTGCAGGATGTTTCTAAAATATTTGTGATGAATTAACAAAACCTTTCTCTCTACACTGATAGCAGTACCATGGATATCTAGAACTCTTGATGGATTGGGGAGAGGTGACCTTTTCCCCACCCACCCACCGACCCACCCATCATCTCAGTAAAAGGGAAACAAGTTGAACAAAGTTCTCTATCTTATTATTTCAATTAAACATCTAGCAAGCATACATTGACTTTACGGTGTTCTAACTGCTATGCTTTCTTCCTTACGGTCTGGGAGTTCTAATTTGGCCAGTTTGGTGAGGGATTCTGTTACAGATTGCTGACCTTCCATGCAGGAGAGGATAGGATTGTGGACTTTTTATTTGTTATATAACTTCAGGTTGCCTCTGACCTATGGCAGCCCTATCCTAGGGCTTTCTTGGTGAGATTTTATTCAGAGGAGGTTTATCATTGCTTTACTTTGTTTAAGAAAGTGTGACTTGCCCAAGGTGTCCATGGCCGATTGGGCATTTGAACCCTCAGTCTCCCAGATTCCTAGTCCAGCACTCAAACTACTGCATGATGCTTGCTCTCTAGGGAGTGTTGGCTGCATTAGTTTAAAGTTTAAACCCATAGGGTACATTTACTCTAATAAAAGAGACAGTCAGCATCAGAAGGTCAAGTTATTTTCCTTCCAGTTTAGCCTGCTGTGGAGTTCATTTCCTGTATGGCTCTCCGTTCAATAAAAGGAATTGTAGTATGACTGCCTGGTTACTATAAGTTTACTGGGAACTGCTTCTAAACTCAGGCTATATACACCTGGCAAATATTTGACACTCTAGTACTGGGCAAATGACAGTCTAGTACTGGGAAGAGGAAACTTCACCCCCAGGAGGATTGCCACCCACCAGCAGAGTTGCTTCTGCCCTTATCTCTGATCAGTGATCAGAGCTTAGAAGCTATTTAAAGCCTGGGAAGGCTTTACAGATAAAATGTGGTTTAGCCTGCAGCCCCCTGGTACGTTCTGCATGGCACATGAACGCTCATTTGAGCCTGTCAAGGCTTTGAAGAGCACAGAAGTGTTGGTTGGCAGACTGGCATGTCTGAAAGCTTTACATGTCTGAAAGCTGTTGTGCTAGAACAGAAATTGTCAAGATTTACATAGGCCATGACCTCTTTCACTCCACACAGCCTCTCTGCTAGAATGGAGACCAGAGACCCTTCCCAAACCAGAATGTGGAAAGTATTTGCTACTCCTAGGTGTTTATCACATGGGGGAAATCCCGTGCAGTAACGGGATTTAAAAGATGGGGGAAACCCGCAAAAGCGGGCAGATTTTCACACACATTGCTGTTAAAATGGAGTTAACCCGAACAGAAAGTAGTCAAAACCTGCTTTCTTTTTACTTTCGGGATTTTCCGAAAGTAAAAAGAAGCAGTTTCTGACTACTTTCCGTTTGGGTTAATCCCATTTTAACAGCGACATCGTCTGAAAATCTTCCTGCTTTTGCAGGTTTTTTTTCAATTTAAAACCCTGTTTCTGCACGGGATTTCCCCCATGTGATAAACTCCCTAGTCCAGTAAGTAGGAAGCAGTCTTATGCCGAATCCGACCATTGGGTCATCTCACTTAGTATTGTTCAGATTGCCTGCAAGGCCTCTTCAGCACTTCAGAAATGGCTCGGTCTTACCTGGAAATGCCAGGGGCTGAACTGGGGACTTCCTGCAAACAGGATATGTGATCTATCATGAAACTGCAGCCCTTATTTGCTGTAAGTTGCTGACTGAGGACCACTGCTGTGTGGCAAATGCATGGTATGCACCCTGACCAAATTGTGATTCAGTTCTGCCAGGGCTAATCATTTTACAAAGCTTTCATATTAGAGCCTGGGTATCTGTCAGTGGGCTGTATATTGCCCAGCTGTGGTGATAATCTCTCCGTTAAAAAGGAGTAAAGAGCTCTTGAATTTGTTGTGAAGATAAATGTGGCAGAAGGATCCTTGAGGCTGGAAGCCTGAGAGGCACTGGTGATGTATCGCTTCTGTTTTTAGCTTGAGGTGATGGAAAAGATCAGTATGATCCTGCCAACCAGAGCTGCTCTGTGTATCTCTCCTTTTTGCCGCCCCCACCCCCCTGGCTGGAGAAAAAGGAATGAGAAAAGGGATTCTAATAGATTAAATGTGCTGTGAGGCAAGCGTGTGTCTCTTGGTTCCAGAAAGCCTGCATTGCTGAGTAATGATACAGCAGCAGCAAGCTAGAAAATATTTAAATCCAGGGGAGACCATCTTTTGCATATTAGCCCCTGCAAAATAGCATTTCTTTGCCTGATTAGATACCGGTGCATTCTGAGTTAGGTGCTCTGTGTTGCATCAGTCAGATAGGAGTAGGTCATGCCTTCTTACCACTTGCTTGTTTTTTAATTTGTCATCTACAAGTAAAGATGCAGTTCCCACCTGCACCAATTTCTTTTTGTTGTTGTTGTTAAATATGTTTGTTAGGATTAGTCCACTAATAGCAGTCTGTGTTGGAAACTAGTGCCAAGAGGGGAATTACGGTACTATTTTGGCCTAAATTTCCCACAATTCTCCAGGCTCCAAGATCAGGGGACGCATAGTCCTAAAATTAACAATTCCAAGCTTTGTGGTAAATTGGTTATTACAGGGTAAAGCTCACAGCATGGAGGAAACTAATATGGGCTAGTGAGCAGCAGACTCGGGTGGTAATCCTTGGCATGAGAAATAGAGCTGATATTAAGCATACAAGAGTGCCCCTCAAAATGTTCAGCAGTATAATAGCTGGTGCTTCCTAACAGAGGACTAATTTGCACTGCAGAAATAATGTATTAATAACATTTTAACTGCTATGGCTGAATGCTATGGAAATCTGGGATTTGTAGTTTTGTGAAATATTTAGCCTTCTCTGTCACAGCTATGGTGTCACAACAAACTACATATTCCAGGACTCCATAGGATGGAACCATAACCATTGAAACAGTGTCAAACAGCATTATTTTCTGCCGTGCAGATTAGACCAGAGCCTTAAATCTTGAAATTCATGTAAAAGGAGTAAAGGAAAATTGTTCCTTTCTGGAAAAAGACTGTCCATCCAGCCACACTGTACACACAGGTATAATTAGTTTTCTTACAAGAAGATTAACAACCTGCCTTTCCACAGGACAGTCAAAGCAACTTGTGAATTGGTTCACATGTAACAGAAAGCCATGGTTTTCCATCTGGTGAATGAACCATAAGTTTTGGTCCCTGACTCCCATCTGCTTCTCCTCTTTTAAGCACTCAAAAAGCACATTTGAAGCTTTTGCCTCAATGTGTTAAAGAAAACACCCTATGGTTAGTGAGATCAAATCAGGAGCAAACTTGAGTTGCAGATCATGATTTATTCTGAAAATGTTTAGTTAAGATGTCACAGGGAACTGTAGTTAGTTCAAAACAGGCATGAAAGTGGAGAAAGAAATGAAGCTCGTAAAAGTGATATGAGAGCTTAGTTCTTATAGTAAGAAACAAAAGTTAACGTATACCAAAAGCAATAGAAAAATGCATTATAATAAAAAGAGAAAAGGCACAGCAGAGAAATAACCAGTATGAGTACAAGATTAAAACAAACAGAAGGCAAGCCAACATTTATTTAAACAGAAAGGTTGCAACTTGGCATTGGACCATCTTTAGATGAAGACAAAGGAGATCTCATTGAGCCAGGTGATCACACATGAGATGTGATGGCCATGGTGCAATGCCATGCCATGTTACCATAAATGTGATTGATTTTCTATGGTATATTCACAAGAGCAAGGAGGCATTGTTAGAACTTTAATGAGCAAGGCTGAATGAAAACTTAAGGCTACACCTAACAGGATCTGTATTTGGACATTAATGATAAGCATCCTATACAACTTTGGGTGAATTCACTAACAGTTTATGTAAATTGCTGGATACTAACCTGAGGTCTCACTGACTTGGTTACTGAGTTGTGGCGCCATTTGAGAGCAAGACATGATACTGAACCCTGTCCCTAAGGAAGATTAGTCAAAATGCTAGCACTACTGTATTTCTGGTTATGCAAATCTAAATTCATGGCAGTAAGCTTGAAGTTATTATTTTCCTCACTCCATAAGAAAGTAAGAAAAGTAATTTTGAATCTGATCAAAAGACTTATCTAGTCAAGGCACCGACAGACAGTAGTCAGATGTCTCTGAGAACCCCATAAGCTGGACACAGAGGCAACAGTCTCTTCTATTGATGTTCTCCAACAACTGATATTCAGACTGCCTCCTCAAGAGCTGGCAAATGTTGCCTGTTTGTATTATAGTTAGCGGAATACCCTAACTACCATGCCCAAGTGGCTTATGATGCTTTCTGTTCTTGATTTATCCTGTAGTAAATTATTCTGAGATACTAGACTAGTCTTGCAGATCTGGGTTTCCCCTGCCCAATTCATTGGGTGGGCATTATAGTCTAAGAAAAGCTTGATTTATATAATTGAATTGTGAGTCTCTCTCTCTCTCTCTCTCTGATGTAACATAGATATGTTGTATCATAGGGGTTAGCTCTGGTGGATTTTGTGGTATATTCTGGATGGAAGCTGAAAGCGATCTGTAGGCTTCTGATATAAGGTGGTTCTTATATTTCCCTTATGTAGTCATACATTAGTGTCTAGAACAGAGTGGAACATCTGCAGGAGGAGCAATTTTTTTAACCCAGTGGGCTGTATTGGCACATCTGGGCATACCGAAAGTGATGTCATGTCACTACCAAGCACTATTGTCTACAGATTTTAGGCCTTTTTTTTTTTTAGAATGTGGAAGGGTGTTGAGTGAGGTAAACCATACTTACAGGTAGCTTGGAGGCATTTTTAAGTGGCAATTTCCAGACATTGTTCAGAAAAAAATTAAATTGGGTAAGCTGGGGAGGGTCTCTGGGAGGGCTTTAGCAGCCACAAAAGTGAGATTTTAGGGTTGCATTTGGCCCATTTTGCCATCCTGATCTAGAAAGTGATTTTGTTTTGTGTTAGTGAACCTGATCTAGCCTGATGCTGATAGTAAGGTAAATGTACAAGAAGTCCTTGTGGAACTTCCTTGGGCCCCCCCTCTCCTCTCGATCATGCTGTCCAGAGCATGAAGATGCAATTAACAAAGCTCAGATAGCGAAGAGGCTTTTGAGGACAGGAACTGAGGGAGCATTGTTCTCCCTTAAGATGTTGGCATACTGTTGGGCCTTGCAAGTAGCCATGACAGTGCTATTGAGCTGAAGAGACATCCAGAGTTGAAATACTTGTAAGTACAAAGTGGTAAAGTTTGGCAACTTGGTAGACAATTAAGACATGGACATGAGGGCTAGTCAACAGGGAACTGTGTTACGTGAATTACTGCGAATTTTCACACATCCATATTGAGGGTTAATTGTCTTCACTTTCCTGTGCAAATTCATGTCGGTTCACATTGATTCACCCTCCCCCTGCCAAAAATGCACATCCATGCGGCAGATTTCTGTGGATACTCCGGTAAAAAACTCAATGGCTTTTCCTGCAGAATTTAAGAAGTTTTTCACCCAACCCCCACAAAAAGCCCAACTCCTGTGAATCGCATGTGTCCAAGTCACATTCTATTTGACTGGAATGAAGAGTATTTTAATCATGTAGACAAGCCCTTAGCTGTATATAGTGAAATTTCTACAGACTAACATGTGGGAAATGTTTTGGAGTATAATCCTATGCTATAGCATGGAACAATTACTGTTTTAAATACACCCACCTAGAATTGACAGTTATAGTCAAATTCTACCACCCCCAGCTCTAGCATAGAATTATACTCCAGAAACATTTACAGAGAGGGGTTTGTTCTAGTTGGTTGAAATTCTACTCTATACAGCTAAATCTGGTGCCTTCCATGGTCCACCCAGAATTCCACCAGCCACCATGCCCAATGACAACAATGGCCGGGAGAGTCTGTAAGTTGTAGCCTAACAAGTAAGTCTTCTGTGTTCTGCTCTGAATACAGATGTACCACATAACATCAAAATCTCTGACCACTGCTAAACGTATTCTCCAGGAACTGGCTTAATCCCCTCTTAGAGACATCTAACTTAGCAACACAACTACATCTCGTGGCATCAGAT
This sequence comes from Phrynosoma platyrhinos, assembly GCA_020142125.1. Lineage (NCBI taxonomy): Eukaryota > Metazoa > Chordata > Lepidosauria > Squamata > Phrynosomatidae > Phrynosoma > Phrynosoma platyrhinos. The sequence goes on along the minus strand of CM034706.1, from coordinate 192,482,664 downwards.
TTTCTGCATTAATGATGCACTTTGTGGGGGAAATACTTCCTTGTGTCCAGAGTTTTCTACAAAAAGTTTTATTTGATGTCCCTGAAAACTAAAATTATGAGAGAAGATAAATGTTTTCCCCTCTTCACTCCTGCAACCTATACATACAATACATACTTTTATAATTCTTAAATACCAGTGAATGAATACTGTTAATTTTCCCTCTAAATTGCCAGATGTTCTCACTTTTCCTCAGAGAGGTGTTCCAGCCCTATGTTGGTAGTCTTTTTCTAGTTCTATGTGCTTGCTTTCCTTTTTAAAGGATGCTGTGCCTGAACTAATGTACACATTAGGCTTTACCACACAAGTCTTGTTCTCACCGCAACCGTGTTTATCAGTGAAAATGGAATTAGACCTGTTTGTATTCACTGCATCACTGCATGTCTTTGCAATTATGTGACTGCCACCATCATGCTCTCTCCCTTTCTTCCTCTTAATCCCGTCTCCATGTCCTATGCTCTATCCAGCTTTTTGGTTTTAAAACTTTTAATTCCTCCCCCCCCCACACTTTTTAGCCCAATTCTGGAGCTCTATTACTGTGATTTGGTTGTGTTTTAAAAGAAAAGAATTAGAAAAAATAAAGGTTATCAGGCTGCATGGGAATAGCTGGGTGAGGAGCAGATAGTGACTAGCAACAACACAACTATCCCAGCAGTGACATTTCACACTTGGGGACTAGCACAATTGTGAGCTCACTGATAGGTTTTCCCTGTCAATTAAAAGGGATACCCTAACTGTGCTTGGGAGATGCAACAGCTATGGGTCAGAGGCATTGTTGTGCAATAAGTATCACCAAAGCCACTTTTTTCTGGTTTTAATTACAGTTTAAAAGCCACGTTTAATAATCTTCTCAGTCCCAAGTGTATCCAAGTATTAAGAGCATGGTGATATTGGAACTTGCATTCTCTGTCCATTAACAATTGCTATGTTGTGCTGTGTGTCTTAAACCGGCTCCGGAGCCATGTATTACAATAACCTTAGCATAGTTCTTTGCTTTCAGTGTTTCTGAATCTAAATCTACTAAGTTAATTAAAACCAAGCAGCGGTAGCTGAGCATTCATTCCATCCCATTTCTTTTTCTTCTATATCTGTTTTGCTGTTCAGATGGATAAAAATCACTGAACAATGATGGTAAGATGGCTCTCTTGCCAAATGATGTGTGTACAGAAAATACATCATGATCAACTCCAACTTTGGGGGGATGGGGACCATTTGGATAAAAAAAATTAAACTGAATAGGTTTAGCAATGGAGAGGGCCACTGGAACTAAGTTAGCCATAGGCCAGTAGGTTAGCATGTCATAATTTTGTATTTGGATCAGTGCTTAATTTCTGAAGAATCTCAGGGTTCAAGCAAACTTGGAAGCCATACCACTTGTCCTGCAAGGCCTCATCCTTAATCTTTCCATGTTAGCCTCCAGTGATTGAGAGAAGGAATACATAAGCATCATTTAAATTAACTGGCTTGTTTCAGCATGATATTGTGGATTCTAAATCACTTTGGTGCATCTGAAAAAGTGGATTAATATTCACAAAAGCTCATGCTGAAGTAAACCCGTTAGTCTCAAAGGTTCTACTAGAAACCTTCTTCCTGCCACCCTCACTTTCCATTTTATTCCTTAATCTTGGTTGTGTGGGGGTTGGCTATGTTTGTATTGCTTGGCAAGGGAAACACATTCAGAGACACAGCTCATATTCTAGAAAGCTTATCGCATTCTTAATAATACAGCTTACCTAATCCAGTTTAAAATTTAAATCATGTGGCATCCTGATATTATCAGAAGGATTTAGCCATCGAAATCACTGCCCTGATCCATCCCCGTTCCCAGAGGTGTTCAACACACCTCTTTTCAAAGCCAGGAGTTTCTGGCTTAAGAAAATGGCCTCCAGAGTGGTCCTGGGAGTGGGGATGGACCTGGGCTGGATCTGGGTGGCAGATTTGGTGGCTAAACCCTTCTAATAATATCAGGATGCCGCCTGATTTAAATTTTAAACCGGATCAGGATGCAATAAGCTTCCAAGACTGTGCTTTGGTCCTGGAAACTCAGTTATGGAACTGACTTGCAAGACTTCCTACCAGGCTTCCCCAACCAAGTGTACTTCAGTTGTGCCAGACTACACTTCTCACAATTGCTTGCCAACATGGTCACGTGATGGGAGTTGTAGTCCAATAGGTTTGGAAGGCCTCTGGTTGAAAGTGCTGTCTTAAACAAATTAAGCCTCATGCCAAGAGCTCAAGTATTTGCATTCTTCTTAATGTTAAGTGGAATTATGCAGTGATGTCTCTAGGGGGTGCGGAGGGTGTGGACACCCTAAGGGTGCATGTGACCTTCTAAGGTGACAACCTAAGGGGTGTGTGACACCACTACTCCTCAAAAACCTACCTTTTGGCAGAAAGGGGCTGTGGCATTCACCTGCTTCTCTTTCAGATACTTTAAGAAGTGGTGGGAGTGAGGTGAAGCTCAGTGGGAGGAGAAAGGAGAGGCCCTACAATTTTTTAAATTAAAATTTCAAAAATTTTATTTAAACAAAATTTGATTTTTTTAAAAAATATTTTTTGTAATTTTTCTTTTAAAACATCACATTTTAACCAAATTTTTACTATGTATATGTAAATACATTTAGGTTGTGTGTATAATTTTGTAATTTGATGGTATAGTTTTAATTTTGCTAGTTGTTTATGTCACAACTATTAGCATTATATTCAGTGGTATATGGAAATTATGATTTGTAAGCAACATTAGTAAAAAAGCATTACTAAGGATTTTGTATGGTGTGAAATGGAAGGAGGAGGTCAATGGGGGGTGACACCATGAGTGACCGTACCAGGTGACGCCAACCCTAGGGATGCCACTGGAATTATATACTGTGTAAAACTGAGTCCAGTGCTGCCAAGTATGCTTACATTTCTCAAATAGGAATCTGTTTCCCCAGCCCCCAAGGAAATGCAGTGGACTTTTTTTAAACACACACACACACACACAACCCTTGTCTGTGTCATCTGCCAATATTTCCATTGCTTTTTGGTAAGGATTTACTTGGACCATTTACAAAGCACATAACTCTCGCTTTCTGTGAGACTTCCACACCTCAGTAGCAGTGGGAAATGCTGAGCGCAGGTTGCATTTAAATGAAGTCTTGAGAAGGAGTTGTTCCAGACGCTGTCTGGAGAGGCTGAAATCTTTACCTGATTCCTTAAATGTCTGCAACTATTCAACCAAGTTAAAGAGGGACTGTTCTTCATTTAGCCAGTCTGGATCTTTGTCAGGGAATGAAGTGAGGGGGAGGGGAGCAGAGAGGCTGGTGATGTGTGATGTATGGCTTTTGGGGAACTGCTCCCAAGAGGGCTGGATGAATGGTAGAAACAGCTCAGGAGAATAACATCCAGCAGTAGGAATATCTTCCAGTGGCTGAGAGAGCACCCCAGTGCCTGCCTTATTCCTAATACTGAGGCAAAGGCCTTTCTTGCTCAGATCTTCACAGAGATGCTCAGTTCACTTCTTGCAGATTAAGGACAGCAACCAAATAAATCACCCCCTCCCCATTCCCCCATGGGATGTTTCTGTGTCCTGTTTTGTTGTTGTGTCTTGCCACTTACAGGACAGTAGGCATGTTGGCATCAAAGCTATATTGTTTTTGTTCAAATCCCCAATTTGGCATAGAACTCTTCTTTGCAGCACACACTATGACTGACACTTCAAGGGGTGGCAACATCACCAAGTCTGTCAGAGGCAAGACTAGGACATGAGAAGTCATTTGGCAGCTCCTGGCTCTGGGCCTTTCCAACCCTGTATGACTCTCTTGCTTTTCAGGAGGCGAGGAAAGAAGCTGCTGGGAAGCAAAGTGGCAATGTTCCAGGACTGCTTTTACAAATTGTTTGGGGTTGGTGGGACTATAAAGAAAATAGCTCCATGGAGGTTTTCTGTTCCCTACTCCACAATTAAACCATTTGTGACCACCAGAATGCACATCTTGGAAAAATACCCCTCTTATTTTGGTTCAGGATCCATGACTGGCAGGTCTTGGAAGATGTCTGTTTTCTGCGGGATGCCTAACGCTCCACTGGCATGCTCAGAATAAAGGGGCATTGGCATAGAAATAAGATTATTAAGTGATTATATTTATATCCTGCCCTTTTTCTGATGGGCTCAAGGCAATGTACATGGCTTTCTTT
>CM034706.1:192422054-192446009 GCA_020142125.1 Phrynosoma platyrhinos | reverse complement strand
GATTTGTGTGGATTAACCAACATATTTCCCCCGTGTGATAACGTCCTAGGTGTCTAGATCTGGTGTCACAGATCCCTTCTAGGTTGCAGGTAGCCCTGTGAATATTTGGTGCCTTCCCATGCTGCACTACGTACAAACTGTATACTGAGCTCTGCAGGAAATATCCAAGCTTCTCTTCTCTCTCTTGTCTCCCAGGAAAACCTTGTCCTGCTGGTATCCTAACAAAATGAGGGCTCATTCCCACTGTGATTTACATTGATTTGCTAATCCCTTTAAGGGCTCATACCTTTAACTTGGTCTGTGATCCCCTTTTGCTCCATGACAGCCGTGGATGTGTGCATCCCAGGGGAAAAATCTGGCCATGGCACCCATGACTCCCTCCTGTGTTTTCTTGAATGTGTTGCCGGTTGTGTCATCGATGATGCATAGATGATTGACAGGCATTTTGAAGCCGCACAAACTAGTGGGAATGACAATTGTGCCAAAAAAAAAAGTGAATAAAGAAAAGCTCTTCCATAGTGGGAATGACGCATCAACTGGAATCCATTCACTGACCTAGAGTGAAAGTGAATCGTAAACTGGGTTAAATGTAAGTGGGAATGAACCTTGACAATTCAGGCTGCCACCTCTTGAGGGAAAGAGGCTTTCCCAGAAGAATCACTAGCAGAACTGGAAAGCCACAGTGACAAAAGACAGGCGGTGAAGCAAGATACTTGTCCTTATCTCTACACCTCAAAATCCTTTAATATCAACAATTTAGTTTGCCCTTAAGTGGCTTAGAACTGCAATTTGGATCAATGTGCCCAGTCACGTCCCATCCAGCATCCCATCAGATACACAAAGTTGTCTGGCAGGACAGGATTAACCCTTCCTTCATCCACCTTTCACCTATTTGAGGCACATTCTAGCACTGTTTGTTCTTGTGCATGGGATTCTCCTGCCTTGATATTGTGTGCCTTCAAGTCATTTCTGACTTAGGGTTGCCTTACGATCACCACATCACAGGGATTTTCTTGGAAGGATTTGTTGAGAGGGGGTTTGCCTTTGCCTTCCTCAGATGTTTAGAAAGTGTGACTTGCCCAAGGTCAAACAATGGGTTTCCATGGCTGAATGGAAATTGAACTCTGTTCTCCAGAGTTGTAGTTCAACATGAAACCACTACACCACACTGACTTTCCTGCCTACAAAGACCTTTACATTTTGGCTTGGCAGATGACTGTTTTCACCTTAATCCAAATGGTGTTAGATGTGACAAACTGTCTTTTCTTAGTTGTCTCTTCCTTGTCTTGCTATAGCACTCTTGATCAATGTGACATGATCCATAAAATCCCAACAAGAGATTTTGTTCCAAGTTTGGTTGCTCTCCTAGATTACTCAGTGTTAGGTTAGGCAACCCATTATTGCTGATTTTAGGATTTGCTTTCTTCTTTTATTGTGCATGCTCACTGCTTTCCTTCCTTGCTTGTATTAATCTTCAGTTTAATAAATCTATAGAATTGGACTATTGGGCTGGATTGACTTCTATCATAGGTATGTTTGATGAAGATGCAAGAGACAGCCTTCTTAGTGATTGCCCCCAGATTATAGAACTCCCTTCCAAGGGGGGCTTGATGAGACCCCTTCCTCTTATCCTTCTGTCAGTGGGCGAAGAGTATATACTAGGCAGGCCTCCAACCTTCAGCAACAAGCTGCTTGATAGGTACAAATATTTTAAATTGATGAACTAGATATATTAATATTTCAATTTTTTGAGGAGTTTAAAACTGTTTTAACTTTATTTAGGTCTTAATAGCATGAGTAGTTTAATTTGTATGTTAATATCTATAAATTATTAATCATATAATCAAAGAGTTGGAAGAGATCTCAAGGGCCATCAAATTCAACCCCCCTGCCATGCAGGAATACACAATTAAAGCACTTTCAACAGATGGCCATCCAGCCTCTTTTTAAAAACCTCCAAAGAAGGAGAGTCCACCACACTCTGAGGCAGCATATTCTATTGTATTTTTACTACAAATTGTATTATTTTTACAAAATTATGTCAGAAGTCACCTTGTATCCCAGCCTTTGGAAAAAAGGAGGGATAAAAATGAATAAATAAATAAGCAATTCTATTTACATCATCAAGGGCTGGTTTGCTCCCCTGTGCTGTCTAATCCACTGATCTTATACATATCAATGTGTCAGGGAAAGAGAAAAAGAAGTGTCAGCTAAGCACTGGCTGAGGACTTAGGGTATCCTCTTACTCCTGAGTAATATAATCTGACACTCTCAGGACACCTGCCTGGTTTGTGTAGTTTGTGGAGAAAAGAATGAATTAGGAGTAGGTTGTGGCAGTAAAAAAAGAGTGAGTAGTAGGTGGTGCATATCCAGAGACCTACCATACTTAAAGCGTTTGCATTAGCCAGGGGTAGGCAACCTTTTTGAGCCGGGGGCCGGGTTGCTGTCCATCAGACAATTGGGGGGCCGAAGCACCAAAAATAAATAAATATATTTTTTTAAAAAATTAAAAATTAAAAAAATATGCATGCACACTCTCTCAGCCCCAGAAAAGCCATGGCAAAACCCCTGTGGAGATTTTGCCAAGAAAACCCCAAGAACAAGTAATAACAACAATAATCAATATCATCATGGCGGGCGGCTGCGGCGGCGGCAGGGCCGGCCTGGGGCCGGTCCATAGGCCTTGGGGGGCTGCATCTGGCCCCCGGGCCTTAGGTTGCCTACCCCTGGCATTAGCAATAAGCATGGTAGCTGCCAACAATTATGACATTCAGTAGTTTTCTCAATCTCCCAGTTGTCAGAGCAAAGCTCTGGTATCACAGTTAACTACAATTCTAGATCAAGGGAAGTAATAGTGCCACTGTATTCTGCTTTGGTCAGGCCCCACTTGGAATACTGTGTCCATTTCTGGGCACCGCAATTCAAAAAGGGTGTTGAAAAACTGGAGCATGTCCAGAGGAGGGCGATTAAAATGGTGAAGGGTCTGGAAACCAAGCCCTACGAGGAACGACTTAGGAAACTGGGTATGTTTAGCCTGGGGAAGAGACGGTTAAGAGGGGATATGATAGCCCTCTTTAAATATTTGAAGGGATGTCACATTGAGGAGGGCACTAGCTTTTTTTCTGCTGCCCCAGAGAACAGGACATGGAACAATGGATACAAGCTGGAGATTCCACCTCAACATTAGGAGGAACTTCCTGATAGTGAGAGCTGTTCAACAGTGGAACACACTCCCTCAGAGAGTAGTGGACTCTCCTTCTTTGGAGGTCTTTAAGCAGAGGCTGGATGGCCATCTGTCGGGAATGGTTTGATTTTGGAGTTCCTGCATGGCAGGGGGTTGGACTGGATGGCCGTTGTGGTCTCTTCCAACTCTATGATTCTATGATTCTGTAATTCTCAGAATCCCGTAGCATTGACCCAAGGCAGTAAAGTGGTGTCAAACCGGATTATTTCTACAGTGTGGATGAGGCGTGAGTTGCACTTCTTGATTACTTGTTCTATAAATTAATTTCTTGTTGAAGTCTGTCCTTGAAGTTTCCTAGTTCAACATTTGTCATACTGAGGTTCTCCACCCTCCAAAATGCTAATCAATATAGAAAATATACTGCACAATGGCTGCATGAAGGGCAGGCAAGCACATCTGTATTTGTGTTCACAGCATAGCCATGATTTCACAACCCCTCCTTAAACTGCAAATCTCAGCATACATAGTATTGCAATTGCATAGTGTGAAAAGGCCCCTGCTTTGCAGAGGTGTAAAAAAACAACTGGAATTAGAAGTGTGGTGTACCTTAGAAACTCAAAAAGCAAAAATGGAAGAGGCAGGGGTACTTTTTGCCAGTGGATTTATAGGGAATGTCTTACTGACAGGACTCCTTCCTAAAGTTGAAAAGAACTGGTAATTGTGAAATGAAAAACCTTTTATGGGTTTTTCATTTCACATTGAGTTTCTCTGAAAGATATCTAAAACAGCTAATGATGGGATATGCTAGGTTCCACCTTAAGAAAAGTTTAATAGACTTTTTTTTTTTACGGAAGTTGGAGCTATGCCACTCTCCAGGGATCCAAAGGACAGACCTGGCACTGGATCTGCTCAGAGGGCCCAAGGGGGCACTCACACATGCCCTGGCAAAGAGGAAAGAAATGTCCGGCAAACAGCTGGCCTCCCTTTTCTCCTCTTCCTCAGCCACAGGTCATTGCCTGAGCTGGTCCTTTCCTCCAAGTCCTTTCCTGCTTGCCTAAGAACACTCTCCTTGTCAGTGTGCAGTTTCCTTCAGTGAAGGTGAGCCAGGCTGGGGGCAGGGGAGTCTAGGAGACAGGGAAGACAAGCAACCTGGACAGAGAATATTGCTGGGTTGCCAGGAATAAGGGCTTGGAAAAGTGACTTGTCCTGGATTACAGGTCACTCTGCTGGCTGGTGGGATTTGGAAGCTGTAGATAGGCTCAACCAAGAAAGTGACAGCCTGGAATTTGGAAGATTTGAGCAGAGCTGTGGGTAACAGGGAGGCTGGCGGAGGTCTCTCATTCACAGGGTCACCAAAAGGTTGAATGGAAGGCAATGCACAAGCTCAAAGCTCCTGATGTAAAGGAAGATAAAGGCTGAGGTTTGACAAAGTATTTAGTTTAGTGACAAATATTTTTGCATGGACTGAGATGCCTTTATGCGGAACTTGAAAGGTTTCTTTCTAATTGGCTTTCAGTGTCCACTTCTGTAGTTAAGGAGGAAATGCACATTTTACATCTCAGAGCAAAGTATCTGATGGAGTGTGAATGAACCTCCACCGTTTCGTTAGCACAGTCCCTTTCCTCCCTGTCTGATGCAGGCAAGAAACTTAACCAAAATTGTTATTTCAGCAATGCCATAGTTTTCAATCTTTATTGTGAGAATCCCATAAACAGAAATTTATTTTTCCCCTTTATGCCCCTGCTGTTATAACTGCGCCACTCTTACGCTGCATTCTGGAAGCTGGACAGAATAGTTATTTGGGTAGTTTGGGTTAGAAATCATTCCAAAATATGTTGATCACATATTTCTCAGGATGAACAGTGTTTGGGGGACAGAGTAGAGACCAGAGGTGTTGCTACACTGGTTCCAGAGTCTTGAAGTCTAAAGGTTTGCCTTTCATTACTTCAATTAACAATGGCCCAAAGATATCATGAATTTCATGCATTCTAAACATGTTTGTTTTACAATGGAAACTGTTGATTGCTAGGGAAGGTTTGATAGCTGACTTTTGTAGTAGATACAATCCTGTCCCTGAGTAGTTACTCATTGACTGGGATCTAGATGATCCTGAGATGAACTTTACCAGCATTCAGGTCATAGCATTTTTGAGCCGTTGTCTGTTGTGATTGCTGTCAATGCATGGCATGTTTTTTCTTGCTTATAAATGCTAATGAACAGCATAGGTAGATTCTGTTAAAATGCTCTCCTTTAATGTTCCTCATATTGGTAGAATCATAGAATCATTGAGCTAGAAGGGACACAAGGGACACCTATTCCAGTGGTTCCCAACCTTTGGCCCTCCAGATGTTTTGGACTTCAGCTTCCATAATTCTTGACTGCTGGCCAAGTTTTCTGGGGCTTGTGGGAGCTGAAGTGCAAAACACCCAGAGGATCAAAGTTTGGAAATCACTGATCTAGTCCAACCTTCTGTGATGCTGGAATACACAACAAAAATATTGCTGAAAGATGACCATCTAGCCTTGGTTTAAAGATCTCCAGCATCCTCTGAGGCAGTCAATTCTATTGTCAAATAGCTCTTATAGTACAGATGTTCTTCCTAATGTTTAGGTGGAATCTCTTGCCTTGCAATTTGAATCTAGTAGTTTGTGTTCTAGCCTCTGAAACAGCAGAAAACAAGCTTGTTTCATCTTCTACATGACATCTCTTCAGATATTTAAAGATGTGTATCATGCCACCTCTCAGTCTTCTCTTCTCCAAGCTAAACATACCCAGTTTCCTAACTGGATCCTTGTAAGGCTTGGTTTCCAGACCTTAGATTAATTGACCACACTTCTCTAAATATATTCCAGCTTGTCACTACTGGATGCAGTATTCCAGGCAAGTTCTCACCAAGGCAGAATAGAGTGGTACTGCTGCTTCCCTTGATCTGCACACTATACTTCTGTTGATACAACTGAGAATTTCATTGGCCTCTTTGGTTGTTGTATCACACTGTTGACCCACTGATGTGGAGATTTACTTGTGGTATTGAGGTGCACAGTTTCAATGCAACCAGTTTGTGGAAGCAATTATAGCCTCTTCTCTTTCCCCTAGCTGCCAAACTGGCAAGCAGGAACTGAGGCTCCGTGTTCTCTGCTGTGGCAAACGTGTGCAGGATCCCATGGTGAATGTGCGCAACAAAACCAAAGCTGTACTATACTATGCCTTCTCTGTGCTTGTGTGCTTTCAAGTCATTTCTGATTTGGTGAAACTGTCATGGGGTTTTCTTGGCAAGACTTCAGAGGAGGTTTGCTGTTGCCTTCCCATGAGACTGAGAGCATGTCACTTGCTCAAGGTCACCCAGTGGGTTTCGTGGCTGAGCGGGAATTGAACCCTGTTGTTGTTGTGTGCTTGCAAGTAATTTCTGACTTGCTGAACCTGCTATGGGGTTTTCTAGGCAAGATTTCAGAGGAGATTTGCCATTGCCTTCCTGTGAGGTTGAGAGCATGTCACTTGCTCAAGGTCACCCAGTGGATTTTATGGCTGAATGGGAATTGAACCCTAGTCTCTGTGAGGAGATGAGGAGGGAGTCCATCGTAGTGATTTCACTTGTGGATCCCTAAACTCTGACCATGGCACAAGTCCATTTCACCACCATTCTTTAGTTTTCAAGCCACATGTTTTTTTCAGACTACAGCCCTTTTCACACTACACAGCACTAAGATTCCATTTCAACTGCCATGACAATATTGTATTAAATTCTGAGATTTACAGTTTAGGAAGGGCTATTTACAACTTCCAGCCAGAAGCCCTAGGATTCCATGAGATGCAACTATGGTTGTTAAAGTAACACCACAGTGCTATAATTACATAGTGTGAATGACCCTTTTAAGCAAACTTACTTAAAAGTAAACTCTGTGAAATCAGTAAGAATTGCTTCCACATATATATATGTGGGACTTCAAATTTCCAAAAGGAAGTAAGTGCTTTACCAATGTTGTTTATATCAAGCTAGGCCAAGGTTTTTGTATTTTCTTTACAGATATGAAATTAAGGCTGAAAGTGAGTTATTGAATGCTGCCTCTAGCAGATGGGAATTTGAACCCAATTTGAATACCTGCTAGACCACACTGACATGGTTTGAGTTTGCTATGTGGGTGTACAATGTACAGTTTTACAATGCAGCATATTGATCTTCCCACCTTGACAATTAGGCTTTTTGACAGCATCTCATTGGTGCCTTAGATAAATCTGGGAAGAAAATCTAATTTTTATTTTTCAGGAGAAAGTTGGCAGGTTTCTTACAGACAATTTAAGACATGCAAAGGCCCTATGTCACTTTTAAGAGTTCCCTGACAATACCCACCAGATGTGTATTATTGTAACAGAATTGTTTTGTGTTGTACAGTTGGCCCTCCATATCCACAGATTCTGCATTCATGGATTCAAATATCCATGGCTTGAAAAATATTCCTAATAAATAAATAAATAACGCAAATCTTGATTTCTCCATTCTATTTGAGGGACACTATTTTACATTTTACTGCACCATTGTATATACCGTATTTTTCGCCATATAAGACGCACTTTTTCCCCCCCAAAACGGGGGTGGGGAAGTTGGTGCGTCTTATAAGGTGAATATACACTCTAAGGAACGGCCAAGGCCGTGGCTAAAAGGAGGCCTCCTCTCAGCCGCAGCCTCGGTGGTTCAATGGGCTCCTCCTGGGATGGGAGGACATCCTCCCATCCCAGGAGGAGCCCATTGAACCACCCAGGACGCGGGTGGAAAGAGGCCCCCGCGTCCTGGGTGCTTCAATGAGCTCCTCCTGGGGTCGGAGGACGTCCTCGCATCCCAGGAGGAGCCCATTGAACCACCGAGGACGTGGAGGCCTCCTTCCACCGGCGGAACGGATTAATTTCGTAAGTAGAGGTACCACTGTATTTGGTTAAGAATCTTTTTTTCCTAGATTTTCCTCCTTTAAAATTGGGTGCGTCTTATATGCCAGAGCGTCTTATATGGTGAAAAATACGGGTAATAGGAGTTGAGCATCCACAGATTTTGGTATCCATTTATGTGTATGTGTCTTGTGTATGTGTGCCCTGGAACCAAACCCCAGTGGATACCAAGGGCCCACTGTATTTAGAAAACCCTCATAATCTGAGAGCCTAAACGGTTGCTTACTTAGTTTGTGCATAAATCCAGCACTGGGTGCATGACAGAGTGACTCATTATGGGGCCATGCAGGGATGCATCTCCTCCAAGTTTGACCAAAGAATGAACTTCCTTCTCCATTTTGCTGATGCCACAAATCCTTTGATCACTTAAGCAAGGACTCTCCTGCTCTGGACCCTGAGCCACAATTTCTGTATGCACAATAGGGACTTTGAACCTCCCTGACAGAGATGACTTTTGTGTTTAATTTCTCAAGAATGTGATTGCCTAAGTAACTGAGGGACACCCTGATCTTTGGACATGAGAAAAGAAAGGGGTGAAGCAGTGCAGGAAGATGGGCATAGAGGGTGAATACTGATGGGCTTTGTGATTGAGAATCAGTTTTTAGCATGTGCCTTGGGATATGTGCACAATGATTTTGAACATTAAAAAAAAAAGATGACGGATCCATAGAAACAAATGGCTTCTATATAAGATTTTTGTAAGTTGTATTGGATTTTACAAATCCATATTCCACCTTTTCTAATAGTTCAAGGTGGCATAGACTGTATTTAGGAACCATATGCTTTGGGTTTCCCTCCATCTTAATGCCTTTTATAGTTCAATATTTATTTATTCATTTGCAACTATGAACAGAATGCCATACAAACCTGCGATATTGCTTGAGTTCTCTGCCAAGGGGTCCCTGGTTTTACTGCTCCTTAGTTGAAAAGAATTAACTCCTCTGTCCTTGTTGTGCTTTCAAAAGGGGAGGGGAGGACTATGACAGATAATATGTCATTGCCCAAAAAGCTGATGGAATTTTTCAAAGTAGGTCAGGTTAATACAGATTTGCTTGGTTACTATGGATATTGCTTAATTATACACCAATAATCCCCCATGAGAATTTCTTGATTGCTGCTCATTTTTCCTGTTTTTAAATATTCCCAGAAAGTGTAAAATAGGCTCTCATGGTTTTAAAACCAGGAATACTTGAGATGAGGCAAAGGAATATATAGGTTAAGATATAAGGTGGGAAAGCAACCATCTCCCAAGTTGCTTGTGCTATTTTAAACTTGCTCTCCTCCCCACATTTTGGCTGGTTTTCCTTGCTGGTGGAAGAGAGCGATGGGAATTGCAGAGTTAGACAGGGAAAGCTATCTAGGCTAATCCTTTGCTGTGGTGTGGGACCATGCACCAAACTTTAGAGGGGCCTTCCATTGCTCCTCTAAAGAATCCAGATCCCTGTTGCTTACAAGCAGGAAGTTGTTAGGTACGCCATGAAGGTGTTTACAGTAAGCAAACATGTTTGCATAAGAGAGATGAGATCCAGGATGCATGGGAAGGTTGTTTTGAAATAAGCTTAACAGCCAAAGACCAGGATACCTGAAGGATTGATTGCTCACACTTATGAATCTATCTAGAGGGAAAGATTTGTCTTCTTTGAATCTTTTCTGGGGTAGGATGGCTAGTGGTATGGACCTTTTTCAAAACTAGCGTACTGTTCTAAGGATGCCCTCCCTAGATACTCTTGTATGGTGATTAGTTTGTCATTTTGACATTAGACAAAAACATTTGTTCATCTCCTGAATTTTTAGTTACTATGGATCTGGCTGTGCTTTTACTTTACAGCTATTGTTTATGGTTACCATTTGGGGGTTTTGTTTTAGTTTTTAAATTTTCATGAGGTTTTTTTTTACTTGTGAGATACTCTGAGAACCATTGTGGGTTTAAAAGTGGTGAATAGGTCTAGGTATATTGTAAAAATAACATTCTTGATCCTTATTCTCACTTAGATGATGTCATACATAGTGTTGAACAATCTAGTACCTATCTATGTGACTTCCCAGTCTTCCAGGATAAGTGAAGCAACCAAACATTTCTGCAAACATGTGCACGCTCATATATAGTAATAGACATTAATTTCCCCTCTTGCCATAAATTTCCTTCCATGTTTAATTTCTAATTGGAATAAATGCAAGAATGTCATTCAGACTTTCTAATGGCTGTTTTACTCTGCTGTATTTATGCTGCCTCACCTCAGTTGACATTCTCTATTACAGGGGTAGGCAACCTTTCCCCTTTAAGGGCCGAGGGATTTCAGCTCCCAGAAGCCTCAGCCATGTTGGCCAATAGTCCCATGTCGGCCAATAGCTCCTGGGATTCTGGGAGCTGAAGTCCCTCGGCACTTAAAGGGGAAAGGTTGCCTACGCCTGCTCTATTGCTTTGAAAGGGTGTGAACTACCATATACCTGGGAAACTGAACTATTTTGTCTAATGCCATGGTGGAAAATTGCGTAAATGCTTAGATCCATAGAATTCAGGTCTTTCTGAGTACCAAAGATTCAGCTTTTGCAAAGTAGAACACTCTTGGAACAGTCAGGTTAATGAAGTTAATAGCTGTTGATTCCCATTGCATTCTTCTCCTCCTGCTGGTCATTCACAAATGATATTTGGATATTTTGGTGCCTCTTCTGCAACAATAATCCACAACCTAGATGCTACCATTTGTGATAACTTTTGTTTTTTCCTACATGCTTCTGAACAATATTGAACCTTCATCATTGTCCATATCTGGTTGTTTTCATTTAGCTGTTTCTTTTTACAATCTAGATCAGGGGTAGGCAACCTTTTTGAGCCGGGGGCCAGGTTGCTGTCCCTCAGACAATTGGGGGGGCGAGGCACCAAAAAATAAATAAATAAATATAAAAATAAGTTTTTTTTAAAAAAATTTAAACAAAAAAAAAATGTATGCACACTCTCTCAGCCCCAGAAAAGCCATGGCAAAACCCCTGTGGGAATTTTGCCAAGAAAACCCCAAGAACAAGTAATAACAACAATAATCAATATCATCATGGCGGGCGGCGGCGGCGGGGGGCGGTGGCAGGACTGCCCTGGGGCCAGTCCAAAGGCCTCTTTGGGCCGCATCCGGCCCCCGGGCCTTAGGTTGCCTACCCCTGATCTAGATAATATATCTATATGAGCTAGTTTTCTATACGTATTCAACAAGATTACTTTTGTCCTGGGAGTTGGCCAACTTAACTTTGAATTTTGTTCCACTTGTACAAGAATGCTGGTGAATAGAATAATTTCCTAGTACAGTATTTTTTCTAGGGTTCATGTATCCCCTTCATTTCTTCATCTTTTAACTTGCTTTTCTAGAGCAACCAAACAAAGAACCAACTTCAATATCCAGTTACTTCAAACCTGCCATTTTGGATCCTGTTCCAGAACAGTCTCAGTTGTGCCTAGGACACTGGGAGACTAGGGTTCATAGATTCCACAAGGACCATCCAGTCTAACCTCCTGCATACAGGAATACCCAGTCAAAGCATTCCCAACAGATGGCTATCCACCATCTGTTTAAAAACCTCCAAAGAAGAAGATTCCACTACATTCTGAAGCAGCATATTCTGCTGTTAAACAGTTCTTACCATTAGGAAGGTCTTCCTAATGTTTAGGCTTGAATCCTCACTCAGCCATGCAAACCCACTAGGAGTCCTTGGGCAAGTCACACACTCTCAGCCTCACAGGAAGGCAAAGCTTCTTTGAACAATCTTGCAAAAAAACCCCCAAAAAACCAAAATACAAAACCCACAACAACATGATAGGTTTTTCTTATGGTCAACATAAATCTGAAACAACTTGAAGGTACTCAACAACATCAACCTCCACCTTTCCCCTTTTATTATCCTTAAATATGAGTTATAATTTTTTTTCTTTAGCATATTTTCTTCCCAGAAGAATGGTGACTACAGTTGAGATTTTCAAGAGTTGGGAGGACATTATCAAAAGTTCATATTGCAGGATTCCTATGTGACTAGATTAGTGAGATTCAATCTGAATTCTAGGTATTTTACCTAGTACCCATTAGGACTGTTAGCTGGCCTGGATTCTAAGATTTCATTTTTTAAAAAGTAAGATTCTAGTCCAGGGGTAGGCAACTTACGGCCCGTGGGCCGCACCTGGCCCGCTGACCCCCACTGCTGCGCGTGCCACAGCCACCATTTTGTTTTCCAAAATGGCAGCCATGGTTCGTTTGCGCATGCGCAGGAGTACTGCGCATGTGCAAACGAGCCACGGCTGCCATTTTGGAAAACAAAATGGTGGCTGCGGCACGTGTGGTGGCAGCGGCGGCGGCTGGCGGCGGTGGGGGCTGCGTGTGCCCGTGCACGCAGCCATTCCCCCCTGGCCCAGCAGAAGATCTGGGGACCAGCGACCGGCCCCAGGTAAGAAATCTTGCCGACCTCTGTTCTAGTCCATCTGGAAGCAGAGATAGACTGCAGAAAAGGACCCTGTAATCTTAGGGAGAAAGAACCTGCTTTTGCTATCCCAACATCCTGGGTAATGGTTGCCAAAATTTGGACATTACTGTGGTGGAGATATAGGTCTCTGGAAGGAGGAGCATTAAAAAACATAACAACAGAGATATAAGCATATGAGCACACAGTGCAAAGGCATGGAAATCATTACAGGATTTCTAGAAGAATTTCAGTTCTATTTTATTTTCCCCAGGTACTTGAGAGCTGAACTGCATGCTCCCAGATGGATAGATGCATAGATGGATAACACCTCATTGAGGAAAGGCAGGTGTTTACTGTGAGTCTTTACTGTGAGATGTTGATCCAATAAAATAAAACATTGTCTGTGTTTCCTTTCTGACCTTGTCTGCTAAGAGGCATGGACCTATTTAGGGAGCACCGGTTATACCTTCCTCTGGAATACTTTAAAAGTAAGGTATACAAGCAGGGTGTCAACTCTTCTCCATTTTCCATATCCTGCAGAACATTCCATGAAAACTGAGCATGATCAGTCCTCTTAGGGTTATTTCGGTTGGCAGTGCACCCTCCAGGATGTCTCATTTAAGACGTATCACATATGCTTTCTGGACTTTAAGAAAGTCCAACATAGGGAAATGTCAGTATAGAGAAATAACTAGGTGAGATCCCATGATCAGAAATTGTTGAGGGAAAGAGAGTTCATGATGCATTGGAATGTCTTGAAGATAAAATATTGAATATTTTGTTGCAAACAATTCCACTGAGGAAGAAGAGTGGGAAGCGTCTAAAGAAACCAGGCTGGATTTACAAAAAACAAAGAACTCTCAGCTGAACTGAGATTTAAAAGAGACATAAGAAATGGAAGAAGGTGGAAATCACCAAAGAGGAATACAAATGAATACTCAGTTCTTGTAGGGAAAAAGTCAGAAAAGGGAAAGCTCAAAATAAGTTCAGATTTGCTAGAGAAGTTAAAAATAAAGAGAATTGGTAGCGGTTAAGAAGTGCAAGAGAAAGAAGGAAACATTGGGGCCACTGCATAGAGAAAATGGTGAAGTGCTAACAAAGGTAGAGAAATGGCAGAAATGTTCAATGCCTTCTTTACCTCAGTCTTCTTGCAAAAAAGAAACGGTGTTCTACCTGGTACAGTAAGGGTAATGTAGCCCAGAATAAGTAAAGAATTAGTAAAGAAATATCTAAATGAATTCATGTCTCTAGAGCTGGATGAAGTGCATCCAAAAGTACTAAAGAAGTTACAGATGTAATATCAGAGCTGTTGCTGAACATCTTTGAAAATTCTTAGAGAACAGGCAAGGTCCCATCAGACTGGAGGAGGGCAAATGTCCCCATCTTTAAAAAGAAGAAAAAGACCTAAGCAACTACTGATCAGTCAGTTTGATGTCTATACCAAGAAAGATTCTAGAACAGATCATTAAATAGTCAGACTGTGCACATTTAAAAAGGAATGCTGTGATTACTAAAAGCCAATATGGGTTTTCCATAAACATGTCATACCAGACTAATCACCTCTTTTTTGATGATTAAAAGCTTGGTAAATCAGGGGAGTGCTGTGGACATATTATGTATTAATTTCAGTAAGGCTTTTGATAAAGTCCTCAATGACATTCTTGCAGACTAATGTGGGATAAACACTGCTATTGTTAGGTGAATTTATACTTGGTTGATGTATTGAACCCAAAGAGTATTCATCATCCTGAAGAGAAGTGACTAGTGGGATGGTTCAGGTTTTCTCCTGGACCTACTATTGTTCAAGACACACAGACACACACAATGGAATAGAAGGGATTTTGAATTTATAGTGAAAGTGTGCAGAGTGTGTGCAGGACTGTCATTCATCAGCTCCATACATCTCTGGATCTGTAGCTCCCTGCAGCTCACAGCATTCCATGAAACCAGACCAGAGATCAGATTCACTTCAAAAGAAGGTTCTTTATTCTTCAGTTGCAGAATTGACATGATAACTATTTACATTGTGGGACATCCATTAGCAGGCGGAAAACAAAAGAAGCTCCATGCTAAGCCCAGCAATCCACTCAAGGCAAAAAGCCGTAACTCCACCCCCAGGTTGATACCTTCATAGACATTTGCTAAACAGCTTCTAAACTCAGTTTTCTTCCTGTGTCTTGTATCATGTGACCGCTGGTTCTCACGAAACTAGATGACCTAATTTGTTTTCTTCTTGTATCCTGTGTTCCCAGACACACACTGACCTTGGTTATGTTGTTTTCGTGTAATCCACTGCAGGCTAAAACTTTCACAGCTAGAACTTTCCCACATCTGTACATTTCCACTTTTACTACAGATCCCAACAGGGATATCTGTCAAATACACAGATGACATCAAATTAGTAGGAGTAGCTGATACTCCTGAGGACAGGATCAGAATTCAAAATGATCTTGACTTTGGAGGGATGGGCCAAAATTAACAACATGAATTTCAACAGGGATATATTTAAGGCACTAGATATAGGCAGGAAAATGAAATGCACAAATATAGAATGAGTGACACTTGGCTTGAAAACAGTACATGTGAAAAGTATCTAGAGATCTTAGTACACAGAAGCTAAACATGAGTCAATAGTGTGATGTGGTGGCCAAAAAAGCCAATGCAATTCTAGGCTGCATCAACAGCAATATAGTGTCCAGATTGAGGGAAGTATTAGTGCCCCTCTATTCTGCTTTGGTCAGACCTCACCTAGAGTAATGTGTTAAGCTCTGGGCACCACAGTTAAATAATGATATTACAAAGCTGAAGGAGAGTGACCAAGATGATCAAAAGTCTGGAAATCAAACCCTATGAAGAAATGCTTAGGGAGCTGGACACATTTAATTTGGAGAAGACTGAGAGGTGATATAACAAACATATTTAAATATGTGAAGAAATGTCCTGTAGAAAATGGAGTGAGTTTGTTTTCTGCTGCTCTAGAGTCAACATAAACCAATGGGTCCAAATTACAAGAAAGATTTCTACCTAAACAGTAGAAAGAACTTCTTGACTGTAAGAGTTGTTTGACAGTGGAATGGACTGCCTCAGAGATTGATGGACTCTCTTTTGAAGGTTTTTAAATGGAGGTTGGATGGTCTTCTCTCGTGAGTGCTTTAGTTGCATGGTAGGAAGTTGGACTAGGTGTCTCTTGCAATCCCTTCCATCTCTATCATTTAAAATATTGATTTTGTATTTCTGCAACCCTGGGGTTCCCAGAGTATACAAAAAACTTCTTCTTGTTTCTCAGTGGCTCCATTTTGGTTCTACAGTCATCCCTCCTAATTCACGGACCCTGTTTGCGGCCTTGAATTTCTGCAGATGGGAAACCAGGAGGGACAAAATGGCGTGCATGCTCATGACATGCCCACAGAGCACGCGCAGCCATTATATCCAATGGGACTTGGATATTTGTGATTTTTCCAATTTGCACGGGGTGGTGATGGAACGGATCCCCTGTGAATTGGAGGGACAACTGTATTTGTGGTAGCACTCATCTTCAGAGCCCATTGTTGGTAGAAGTAAGGCTTAAAAGTTGTCAGTTTTAAAAGTTTCCCACGCAGTCACTGAGCTTCAAAGAAGACAGTGTTACCTTACCTGATGCACTCTTGTAGACAATTCTACTATGTGATGGCCTGTATATCCATGTGACCTCTGTTCTAATTAATGTAGCTGCTCCTCATGTAGTATTCTTATATGGATTTCAGAGGAAACTAGAAAATGACATATTTCATGAGAAATCTGGAGCATGACTTCATGATAATTTCACAACATTTTGTCCTTCATAGATTTTAAACTGCTCATCATTCATCAGATACTTTGAAACTAAGAGTGCACAACTTCTTTTCCTATGAAGGGCTATGTCCATCTGTTGGGGGCCATAGATCACTGGTGAGTTGGACCAAAGCTAACAGAAGGGAGAGGGCCCTGAGCTGAAAAGAAAGTATTTTTGGATTACAGCTCCCATAATATTCTAGCCAAAATAGGGATTGTAGGAGTTACAGTCCAAAATAACTTTGTCATGACTATGGCAGGTCTAGAACAACAGTGGATGGGTCACCCCTTTTGTCCTTCTGCCACTATCTCCCCCCCCATTTCTCTTTCTACCACTTCCTTTTCTATCTCTCTCTCTCTTCCTTCCTGCCAGACGAGTTGCCAGAGAAGATTGAGAACATACCACTTTCAAAAGGGTTTTGAAATTAGACTGAAGGCTATAATAAATTAGACTGAGGGCCAGAGATTGTCCACTTATATTGTAAACAGTATATATTAATATTATTTGTTGTTGTGTGCCTCCAAGTCATTGCTGACTTATGGTGACCCTAAAGTGGAACTATCATGGGATTTTCTTGGCAAGATTTGTCCACAGGAGGTTTACCATTGCCTTCTTCTGAGGCTATGAGCATGGGTTGTAGCAATTTGAATGTTTTGTGATGCTGGGCTTTGGCTTGAACAGATAAGACTTGTGCAGGCGAATCTTTTCCTCCCGCCTTTCTTATTAATCCTATTTCCATATACTTGTATTTGATTTCCTTTTTGACTGTAGAAAAAAAAATGAACATAACAGTGATGGATGGATGAGGGGGGAAAAGAGAGTCTGTGTAAAGACTTCTATACAAAATATGATGCTTTTTCTTTTTTCTTTTTTGGCTAGAACTAGGTCACCCAAGGGGTGACAATGTAAGAGCTCCATCACCTAGGTAATGTGTCTGGTTGCCATGGTGACCTTAAAGGCTGCATCAGTCAACAGCTTTCAAAATTTTGACAGCTGACTGAGACTTAAGGTTTTAATGAGTATAGACACTTGGTTAGTTTCAATAGCCAGGTACTATAAAATATTCTTCCACCTTGTTAATGTTTCTAGAATGTAAGTTAATAATTCGGGTTCCCTCTATTTGGTTTCTGACACCCTAAAGCAAGATTGTTGAAGGATAATAAAAATTTCCATTGGTCATGAAACCCATGAAGTCATAATGTGGTATTTGCTGGTCCTTTTTGTCATAATCCTGGAGTGACTGTTACACTTGTGCAGCAAGTGCTGTGTCTGCTTTCTGAAATATATAATGTAGATACAGGTGTATATATACGGTACATGTTGTCTTCCAAGCAGGGCAAGTAAGATCATTGTTTTCACACTGGTGTTTTTTAATTGTGTGATTTTTAATTTTCTTTATTCAACTCTTTCTTCATATTAATATCTGTGGCTCAGAGATGGGAAATTGTAGTTCTCCAGATACTGTTGGACCTAATTTCCATGTGCTCCAATTTTTTAAATTAAAGAATTGCTATACTATTCCTACAGTCAGACACAACTTGACAACCTTGTCAGAGGGGAAACCTTTACCTTTTAGAATATCCCAATATTAATAATTCTTCCTATATAAGCTATATAATTACAGTAGCAGGATTTCTCTTTGCTAATCAGTTCATTTTGCCCAAGTCAGCTGTCTACAACCAGATGTTTTGGATTCCAGGTCCCATCAAATGCTGCTAGGATGGCTAATAGCCAGTAATATTGGGAACTGTAGTCTAAAACATCTGGATGGTATCAAACTGGGGACAGTTGGTTTGAGTGAATCAAAGTGAAATATGTAGAATTCAGTTACAGCAATGAAACTGCCATTACATTTTCATGAAAAACTGTTTGGATTTAAAGTTGATTTAAAAATTAATCGGTGGGTAAAACATAAAAAATTTAAAATGAACTTTTCAACCCCAGGATTCATCTCTCAACCTTTCTGGGAGTTTTTTTTAAACAATTGCACATAGATCCTTGTCTCTACTAGGAATATTTGTGCTATTCCTGTTGCTCTGGTTTTTTCAGCTAGGACAGTCCCCTCCATGCCTTCCTTGCAGGATTGTATTGCAGCGAGTCTGAATTGTTAGTACTGCCCTCAGTGTGTGTCAGCCTTGTTATATGTGGATAACTGGAGTAGGAAAGCCTGTGTGTAAAGACCTCTGTATAAATAAGGTTTCCTAGTACCAGGGATCCTGGTTAAACATGCAGATGTCAGCATGCATAGGTTTTCTTCTCACAGATGGCCATGCATGGTCAAGTGAATCAAAGCTGTGTAACACCAGAGGCATGTGTCATGCTCCCCCTTGAAGACTCTTCATCAGATGAGGAGCCAGACTTAACCTTGTCAGCAAGAAAGGAAGGAGAGCCTGCAGAACACTTGGTCAGATAGCTGAAGACCAGCCAGGGCCCTCTTCTCTTAGGCAAGCTAGCTCAGGGGCTGAAGACGGGAAAGAGCCACCCAGCCCCTGAGAAAGGCATAAGCAGAAGCGTCTGGTCCAAATTTACCCCCCTTAGATGCATTCAAGATCTTTATGGAAGTAGCCCATCTGAGAACATTGTAAATACATTTGTTGTTCTGTGACTTCAAGTGATTTCTGACTTATGACTACCCTAAGGTGAACCTATCATGGGGTTTTCTTGGCTAATTTGTCTAAGGAGGTTAGTCATTGCCTTCCCCTGAAGCTGACAGAACTTGTGACTTGCCCAAGGTCACTCAGTGGGTTTCATGGTCGAGCTGGGAATCGAACCCTGGTCTCCAGAGTTGTAGTTCAACACTCAAACCACAATACAACTGAGGAAATGAATAGGGCTAGGAGCCTGCAGCCCATTGAGGAGCTCATGCCCAATGTTGGAAAATAGCGAGGGGGGGGGAAACACTTATGTGGCCCATCTCAACTATCAGGTTTTTGTTCTGCTTTTGGTTTCTTGAATTGGTTTAAGGCTCATTAATTGTTTTACAGCTGTTTCCTGCTAAATGTTGGTGATTAACAACCTAGCTATTGACCTTGGACTATTACTGGCTCATCCTATGCTCTCTTGTCCTGACAAGTCTTCTTGATCATCTGGTTGTGAAATTTGCTACATTATCATAGTTCATATGCACTGCGAGTCTGACCACCTATGCTCCATGATACTTAAAATAAAAGCAGGACAGCGTGGTTATTGACATAGCCCCACCACTCTCTTGATCATATGAGCACCTGTTCGCATCAGCAATGAATGAAGGTGACTGACACATGCTTTTCTCCAGAGGCATGTTTTTAACTGTTCATGCATAAGAGCTCCCACAACTCTTCAGTCACAATAAAGTATTGGGAATAAACTAGACAATAATTCTACATTTCTAAGCATATTAGAATGAAAGAGCATTAGGTGTTACTTGGAATGTGATTACTAAGTTTATGCACAATGCTGTTGCATGTAGATTGCTGCTCAGTGCTGTGCAACCTTTACATATAAAGCTGCCACTAACTAACATGCTTTCTAGCAGCATACAGACAAATATTATTCTGAGGGAGTCATAGCCAGTAGTGTTGCTTCCATTATGTCCCAGGATTAAACACTGAGATTTATTTTAAAAAGGAAAAACAAAACCATTTCTAAAGGGTTAGAAATGATAACTCTGGCTATCATTGTTATTTATTAGCTTATGGGGAGAGAAACTTAAAAGCTCCTGTGAGAAGCAGCACACCGAGAGAGGGTTTTAATGAGGCGTGTTTAGAAAGAAGGCTTTGAAAAGCACAGTGGGTATAGCTTGAATTTGTGTTGTGCACACTTGCACACACATGCTCAGCATTTAGACTATCAGTAAGCTGCACACACAACACAGACTGTTTAACAAGTCTCTGAAATAGAAGCTCTGTTCTTTGTGGAATTACATACGTATGTTCCTTGGAGCACAACTTTGTTTGTTTTGCAACCAGGGCAAAAAGCTGCCAGCCTAAAGCTAGAAAAAAAGCAAAAGTCTTTGGCAACTGAGTATGACTAGGACTTTTGTTTCTCTTTTCTGACTGATTTTTTTTTCTTAATGTTGTTAAACCTATTTAAATCCTCCAAATTGACAGTCATGAGGTTATTCCTCTGATGACTTGATTACAAAAAAGGATTAAATCTTGGTGCTTTCCCACACAATAGATGTGTATTTATTTCTCTTATCTCATATGCACAGTCTCTATCCATAGTCAGGGTTGTAGTTCTGTTGTGGATGTTGTGTTTTCCTAGCATTGGAAGCCTGTATTTTGGATTCAGGGAATACACCATTCTTTGCCCAAGTTACATTATTATTGCTATTGTGACAGTTGTGTGCACTGCGGATGCTTGAATGTCAAGACCACCAACTGGTAAAGCTATTTTTATAACACAATTAGGGATGAATGACCCAAATCCACCAATTACATACCTATTTTTATACTTCCAAATGTCCCCCACCCCCCAAAATCTCAATGTGGATTGACAACACCATAAATATTAAACTGGCAAACATAATCAACAATGATGGTTTCAACAATGTCTATTTTGTAAACATCTCAGGTTTGATTTTTTTATCTGATTCATTTAAATTTAATATATTTAGAATCTGGGCAGTAGCTGCCTATTATTATTATTATTATTATTATTATTATTATTATTATTATTATTATTATTATTTCCACCTTTCTCCTGGTATAGAGAGACTCAAGGCAGCTAATCTGAAGAGGCAGACCAAATAAGTGAAGCCCTAGTGGCTCGCTTGGTGTGGTTGGACAGCTGCCCAATGTCCCAAGCACTCGACGTTCAAGAGCACATTTCACCCTTCTTTGGTATGCCAATTAATCATACATACAAAAGAAGCATCTATATTATGGTTACATTTAGCACTACCATGTGCAGAAGCTTTGCATCCACATTGTTCATGTGCAACCCCTTCATGTGCAGATCTGTCTGTTTTTAACACATTGCTGTACCAGTGTCCCTACCCTTTATAATCTTTTTATGAATCACCCTTCTAGAGCTTTTCATCTTGGCTACAGGCTTAACTCAGTGTACTAGAATTTCTAATCCAGAGAGGCTGCTTCTGCCAGGATTGCTTTTCATGATGTTCCTTGCCTTCTTTCATTCTCTCCCTCCCCCCAAAAACATCTGCATGCTACTTCTGCTAGGCCAGGAAAGAATAGAAACTAGCTGTGAGCAAAGCAAGCCCACCCACCCTCCTTCACAACAATACTTAGGGGTTTGTGCATAAATATCCAATCTCTGCAGTGACACAGACGTGCTGTGACTTCTTATGAATGTTGCACCATGAATATTAAGTTGCACTCCTGCACATTTAGAGGCTGTTGCCCTGATCCTGCACACACTTGAAATCAAGAGATGGAAAAAAGGCCCATTAGGATGTCTAATTCCTGTTAGGAATATAAAGTTCTCCCCTGCAGTGTATTCTCTAGCATTTTTGTCCACTGGTTTTTAATGTCTTCTCTGCTGAGGCATGCATTGACTTCAAAAATCACTGACTGACTCCAGCTTAGCTAGACCAGATTTCAATGGATTGACTATCAAAGGCTTTCTGTCCCTTCTAATCACACTTTATGTTAACACTAGATCCCATTCTCTGAACAGGATTTGTTAACTTCAGGGGAAGGTAACTGATTAATGGTCGAGATCCTGTCTGACACAGCCTCTCTTTAAAAAGGAAAAGAAAATTCTTGTAAAAGACTGGAGCAATTAGAACCTGTCCTTTAATTCCTTTTTATGCCACTAAATACATTCAGCAGAGGGCAATTTAATATGACAACAAAGGTGATGTCAAGTTTTTTTTTCTTCCTTACATTAAATGTTCCTTCATTTTAAAGCCTAATTTTCAGAACCGAGACATTTTTGCTTATAACTCCAGATCCCTTGTTCTCTGAAGGGGGAAAATCAGCCTCCACCACCAGCTTGGCCTTAATTATACAGCTTGTCTAGTTAGCAGCTTGTCACTTTCCCTTTCTCCTATTGTTCATATTGAAAAGTCATTTATTAGTGTCATTAGCTTTCCTTTCCTGAAGGGCAAGTAAACAAAAGCCTATCTTCTGAGAACTGATCAAAACCTCTGTTAGAATTAATTCTCAGGCAGGAGAAAAATTAGCTTCTTGTATATCTTCCATTCTTATTTCTAGGCATTCATTTCTTTTACATTTTCAGCTGCTCTCATGGAACTGTCTATCCAGTGGTTTGGTCCAATGGGTTTTAGGGTCATCTAGCTTTCTGCTTAAGTTGTACCTAGGCCCAAATTTTCAGGACTAATTAGGAGTAGACATATCCAGGGGTAGCCATGTTGGCCATATTGTACGTAATTAGTACTTGGGCTTCTTAGATTCATTACTGAATGAGAATTTCATTTACTGTTGCTGCTGCTGCTGTTTTGGTATTTTGTCCCTCAAGCAAGAAGCCCTGGAGAAAAGACATACTGTCACATGGGTAAGCAATGTCTGACACCATTTCTTTATTTTTTTTTTCCCTTTGCCTATTGTTCAGACCTTCTAATTTGTAAAGGACACTCAGATGTAAGTCCCTTGCAGATCTTCATAGAATAATGGGCTGTATATTGAGATGCAGAAAAAGGCCAGCAGAAAACCAATTACAGCTCAGTTAACAAAGAATGGGGATACTGAGGTAGGTACTGGGATGGGCAAAGGTTCCATCAAGGTAGCAAAAAACAATTGTGTGGGGAAGTAATGGGTGTGCATGAATGGGCAGGTTGAAGAGTAAAAGATTAGAGGGAGTGAAAATCCTTGGTTGCTTGTGCAAAATACTGAGCCTGACCCCAAAAAACTTTATTTTGGGGAAGGTCACTGCTGACTATTTGTGGTAACCATGATTAACATTTTCCTGGTAGCCATGTTTGTTCAAAACTTATCCCAGGAGACTGTGTGTCGACTACAGAATAAGGTTATTTTGAAGATGGGAGATGCTTGAGTACCTTCCACATCCAATTGCAATGGTTCCTAGTTAAAATTCAAAAACAAAAGACAGGGAAGTTATCATTTGCAATCACACTATTTTAGGCTTCTAGGTCATTAGTTCTCAACCTTGGGTACCCCAGATGTTTTGGACTCTCTAAGTCTCTGAGCATTGGTTGTGCTGGTTGGGCTTTTGTGAGTTGAAGTCCAGAACATCTGGTGAGCCACAGGCTGAGAACCACTGTTCTAGACATTTAGGTAAGCCTCAAAGATTGTTCTTTCTCCCCTCTCCACCCAGCCTATCTTTGTTGCATCAGATTTTTTTTTAAAGGTAGTACAACTAAGCACGGATGGATGGGTCAGACAAGGGTGTTAACCACCATAGGCACATTATACAATTGACAGCAAAATTTTGGTTCTTTATAAAGAATACAATGAAAATGAAATAAAATGAAAATAAAAATAATATGAAATATGAAATAACTATAGAACAATAGTACTGATCTCCCATGCAAGCAAACTCATACTCAAAATTCTATAACATATACTCCAACCATACATGGGGAGAGAAATCCCAGAAGTCCAAGCAGGTTTCAGGAAAGGAAGAGGCATGAAAGACCACATTGCAATCAGCCCTGGTG
>CM034706.1:192381139-192392974 GCA_020142125.1 Phrynosoma platyrhinos | reverse complement strand
AAAGGAAAGAGGGAGAGAAGAAGAAGGAAAAGGAGGAGGGGAGGGAAAAGAGAAAAAGGAAGAAAAGGAAAAGGTGGGAGAGGAGGGAGAGGAGGAAGAAGAGAGGGGGGAAGAAGGCTACCATAATCACTGATTTCCAATCAGCAAGGGAGACCAGATAAAAAACATGTCAATTCCCAGCCCAGCCGTGAAACCCACTGGTGACGTTGGGCAAGTCATGTTCTCTCAGCCTCAGGGGAAGGCAGCTAGGGCAAACCCCCTCTGAATCAACCTTGCCAAGAAAATCCGGGGACTAGCTCCAAGGCAGGGCCCCGATCCAGGCCCTTCTGAGGAGGAGGAGGAGGTGTCCTTGGCAGCTGAGTGGCCCCGATTCACCTAAGCCACCATGGGGCTTGGAGAGAGGTCTGGCTCATGCAGTTGAGCGGCCTGATTCTCCACTCCCAGAGGTGGTCTTGGAGATGTCTCATTCACAGGGTTGTCATGAATTGAGTGGATTCAGAGGTAGTTAACAACAACTGTTTGCTTTTTTTACGATGTGATTCAGGTCTGTCACTCACAGTTGCTGAATACAGATCTACGTAAATCAATTATTTCCAAAAAACCCCCAAAAAACACCAGAAAATTGCTCATCAAAAAATGCGGGGTTTTTTGGATTTGTCGCAATTCAAAGCGAGTCCGAATGATCGCGGTCACTCATTGTCCTTCAAGCTGGAGATCCTAAAAATTGAAATAGAAAGTCCTGCATTCAGAGTTGTGCTCTCTCCTCTCAACAGGGTAGACAACTTGAGCTCCTCCAGATTTTACTGGACTCCAGTTCCTATGACCCATCACCATTGGCAATGCTGGGGAGAACTGATAGGAAGTGTAGTCCAACATAAAACAATAAAACAATGTGTTTAAGTGAGGCTTCTGTATTCACTATGTAGAAAGCTGGCTTATACAGGTGCACCTCAGTTAACAAAGCCTCTCACAAAGAAGCTACTTTTAAATAGTTTTAAAATGCTTGTCCAGCCCCCCTCCATTTTATCCTTTGTCTAGCTAGACTTTTTTTTAGCAGCATCAGCAATGGAGAATGGTAAAGAAGAGCTAAAGAAACACAGACTTTTGTTATCAAGTTGTAGCATTGTGTCTGTTATAGACAATACAACAAAGCATAAGCAAGTAAAAAATTTGGATTCTGCTCTCGCCACTCCTACTGTAGCTTTGTGTGCCTGCTTACAACAGGGAAGGTAAAAAGTAGCTACCTCCAAAATTCCTTACTGAACATGTGTGAACAGCAAAATAGAGATAAATGGGGAAAGGGTACCACATCAATGATAGCATTTTTTTATTTTTAAAAGCATAAATCTGGTCACCAAAAGTGGAGGCTGGCTATAGAAAAAATTAATAATCCCTAGATACATTTTGAGAGAAGCCTTCAGATTGTTTCTAGAAGGTTCAGATGTTTTTGTTTACTTACCTGACCTGGTTGTTCAAAAAACTAATAGGTTCATGTGAAATGTTAACTAGTTATTTTTCAGTAAACTGAAACATGCTGAAACATGTTGAACTGTGATTTTGGTGTGTGTGATATAGGAATGTATCTGTATTCTTTCCATGATATTTCTGCCACTGGTACCAAATTTTCTGTTAAAGAAGTGATGCCTGGCACACATTTAGTTCACCTATGAATGATATTGTTAATCGTCAGGCTCAGTATTGTTTGCACTGACTTGCTATGGCTCACTAGATTTCACACATGTTCCCCACCCCAAGCCCTACCTGGTGGTTTCAGGAATTGTACGTGGGATATTCTATTTGTGAAATAGGTGCTCTGTCACTGAGATACAACCCTTCCCCAAATTATTAACATTTAAGCATGCACTTCTAATACAAAGGGGGTGGGTGGGACAGATTATATAGCAACTTTTTTGTGGGGTTTTCAGGCTGTGAGGCTATATTCTAGAAGAAAATCCTTCTAGAACATGGCCTCACAGCCCGAGAAACCCACAAAAACCTATGAATTCTGGCTGTGAAAGCCTTCGACTTTATATATAGCAACTCTTTCCATAGGAAGAGAAGAGGACCTAGTAGGACAATGACTTTTCATAGATACTTTCATGCTATGTGATTGCAAGACCACTGGATTTGTGAAGTGGCCTTAATTCTTATTTTGAGTTATGACATAGTTTGCTGTGTTTTTAAAGTATGTGAATTATAGAATTCGTAAAACAGTTGTGCAGTTGGAAACTTCTTTTGCATGGTATATTTCTTTTCAGTTGTGCAGTTGGAAACTTCTTTTGCATGATATATTTCTTTTGTGTATGATAGACTTCACAGTTTTAAACTCGTTGCTGAGACATTTGTTTTCTGCAAATGAATATTCATCCCAAATTTTTGTTATCTTACATTTTTGAGTAGTTTCATTATATGTGATGAGTTACCCAAATGGCATGGAATCATTATGGCAACTGCAAGAGCTATAATTTTCTTTCTGATTTTCAAAACATATAAAAAATTTTTCAGGCATTAGTAAAAGGTAAACAAATGCAGTAATCTCCTTCAGAAGTACGGTATGCAAAAACTCTAGTTACTTTTCTGGTGGATGATTCCAGTCAATATGAAACATCATAAAATACAGTGGGGAACTAAAAGCCAAAGATAGAAAGTATTTAAAATCCTTTGGCAAATAAAAAAAAATTCAACTAGAACCAAAAGGATACAAAATTGTATGTCGATAGATTACCCTTTGGGAGGTGTTCCAGAGTTTGGATGCCATTTATTAAAAAGTCCTGTCTCTGACCATCATTTGCCTCATCCATAAGTATTGGGAACTCTGAGATGATCTAAGATGATCTAAATGTTCTAGTGGATCTTTATGAGGACAGATAGTCCTTGAATTACAGAAATCCTAAGTAATACATAGCTTTGAAGATTAACTCCAGTAGTGTGACTTGTTGTCATATCCATAAGCATATGGATTTGCCATAATAAGGGAATAGGTTGGTTGATATAGGGATAAATTGATAGGGTGAAATAGCACTATGGCTAAAGAAAGAAAGAAAGATCAAAGGGGGTAGTAATCAGAAAGGGAGGCAAGGCTGGGAACCAAACGGGCAGCGGCAGAAGGGGTTGCAGTTTATGGTTTATTTCTCTTTGCAGGACACTGATGATAAGTGAGGAACACCTTCCTTCCTGGGATAAATGAAATGATAATGGAGAGGGGGAGTTGAGGAAAGGGGGAAGGTTTAAAGAATGGCTTTGATATAGATCGAAGACCACAGCCCATGGTTTGGGAAGGAGGGGCTGGAAGAGGGGAATTTTTAAAGGGTAGACTGGTTGGGGAACAACTCAATCTGACACAGCCAAGTCTGTGGTGAACTTCTGTCTTGAAATCCAAAATAAATCTTTAGTTTTTTTTTACACTACAATGCTGTCTTGGTTTTTGAGATCTGAGTCTGCTGAACATGACACTTGTGCTCAGAACTGGACTAGGAGAGACATAGGTTGAGGGAGAGGAATGGGAAACAACCATAGTGACTGCATAAGATCCTCTTGTTCTGTGCCTTCAAGTCTTTTTCAACTTTATGGTGACCCTAAGGAGTCATATAAATCATAAACTCCATTTTTACTTCAGACAAATTAAGAAATTAAGTGGGATCTTGACAAAGCAATGGAACTCCATCAGTAAACCTTCTTCCGGCCTAAACAGCCCCTTGATCTCCTGCTCCAGTCCTCAGAATCAGAAGCTTTAAACATGGCTCTAGGGTATTTAAGGCAGTTAAGGACACCTATGCTAAAGAACACCTACCAGCGGATGTGACCATGTTCCATAAATTCTGGACAATGCTACAAGACAACTGGTTGTGGGTGATGAAGCTTCTAGACTTGATATCAACCATGTTGTTGCTGAATCTGACCAATATTAAAGATACAGCAATTTAAATGTTCAATTTTGATCCAGCCCACACAAAGGGTCAGTGGCCTAACAACAGGTAGGCAAATCAAGGTGGAGAACCTTTAGAACAGTAGTCACAAGCTTCATGTCTGTCTTACAGATCTGCCAGTTGCATGACATGATTCATCCAAAAGAAGTGGCTAAGAAAACCTATCCAAATCTGAAATGTCACCAGTCATGATGTAGAATGGGGTCACAACTACAATAATCTGAACAGTCTGGAGATTTTATAGTGAGGTTTGATTGTTATCCTAGAAAACTCCAGGTAATGTGACCTGTCAGCAATCTCGTCATGCACTATGAAGGTATTAAGATTCAGATAAGCCAGGATCTCTGTCCAGAAATGTTTGCTTCAAGGAAGTTATTTGATATCACTGGAACTTGCCCTTTATACTTCTTTCATTGCATAGCAGCAAATTGTTCTGAACAACCTCCAAATGTTGCAGCCATATGTAGGGAATTTTCTTGTCTCCAGAAATGAGACACTTGATCTCCTTGCGTCTAAACTCTGAAAAGAAGAAAATAACAACCGCTGCATATGCTCATGTATAAGTCTACAAATTTTAGTCAAAAAATTGATCCAAAAAAACTGGGTGGACTTATCCATGAGTCAATGGAAATACAGTTGCCCCTCTGTTCTCATGGTCCTCAAGTCTGTGGTTTTACATATTCACGGAGAGGTGACCTCTGTTTAAATCAATGGGGCACGCCCCCACATGCACCCGTGGGGCTGCACCCCATTCAGGCCTATGGGGCTTGAATATTTGTGAATCTCTGTTTTTGCAGGGGGATCTAGAACAGATCCCCTATGAAAACGGAGGGCCAGCTTTACTGTACTTTAACTCACACACAAATACACACACAAAAACTATCCCCCTTCTCTAAGTAGAGTGGTGAAAGGCGAGAGCTCAGTCTGTCCTGGAAGCATCTGAAAGAAGCAACGACTCCTCCCCTCTACTCTGTCCGCTGCACCACTGCTTCTGACCTTTTTGAATGCCTGGATGGGAAAATGCCAGTGATGGCAGCTCTTTGGTGTCTCCCCTCAAAGGTGCACTGAGAGGAAATCAGGTTGTGAAGGGATTGGGATAAGACATTTGTGTATGTTCAAATCTGATGACTGATTCCTTATTGGTGATAGCAACAGCCCACCCCTTGCTATTTAGTTTATGTTGTGCTACATCACATGTCCAGATGGATAAAAGGTCAACTTTCTATTTCATCCAAGTCTGCTCCATCATTCGTGATGAAACCATGATAATGTGATATTATGGATTGACCTGGCATTCAGAAGCAGTAGCCCAAGGCCAGAAGAGTCAGGTGTAGTGGTTTGACTGTTAGAATAGGATTATGAGAATCAGTGTTGACCTTGGGCAGGTCACCTTCTCTCATCCTCAGGAAGGTAGTGACAAACCTACTCTGAATAAATCTTGCTAAGAAAACCTTATGATAGGTTGCTGTAAGTCAGAGGCAACTTGAAGACACATAACAGCAACATACAACAAAGCAGAAAGCCAGAAGGCAATTTCACAGGGCAGGTTTTAGCAAAGCAGCTTCATTTATATACCGCTTCATATCGCGCGTGGGATGTCTAAGCGGTTTACAACTGTGAGCTGATTGCCCCCCAACAATTTGGGTACTCATTTTAGCGACCTCGGAAGGATGCAGGCCTGAGTTGAGCCTCAGCCCTGGCTGGTATTGAACTCGCAACCTTGTGGTCTATGAGTGAATGGCTGCAGTACAGGCATTTAACCACTGCGCCACCAGAGCTGTTGGTGACATATTTTACTCTTTCACTCAACTGACTTATCCAAATTCCAGTGCCATACTTTCTACTGCCCATGGCTCCTGAAATGGGCATGCCCCACACTCCTGAAATGGGCATGCCCCACTCTCTCTATCAATGAGTTCCTTACCTAGAGAGATACTTCAATACTGCAGTCAGAATGGAATAAATTGCAGCTGGAGAATGAAAACAGAATACAGCAAATTAAAACACAGCAACTTGACTTGTTTAAACGAGTGGGTTTCAAGCTTTATCCTTTAGATTATTTGAATTTCAACTTCCAGATGACCTAGCCAGCATGACCAATGGTAGCAGATTCTAGGAGTTAAAAACTCAAAACATCTGGAGTGCCAGAGGTTAATAACACTAGCTTAACTCATTGAGCCAGCATGGTCCTATCTCAAGGTGCCAATGACCTACGGAGACTGGATGTACCTATTCATCTGCTGCAAAAACCACATCAGGCCTGTCCTCCAAAGGGCCTCGGCAGATGACTAATAGAGTCGTCTCCGAGCCCTGGAAGAGGAGGGGCAGCCGCACGCGCGGCGCCCCTTCCTCTTCCCGAGGTTGCCCTCAGAGCTGCCGGCCCTCCGCACGGCTGGCGCGCCGAGGGCAACCTCCCACCGCAGCGACCGCACGCGCTGCGGCGGAAAAGGCAGGGAAACTGCGCCCTACGCATTTAGGGCGCACTTTCCCTGTCTTCTAAAAGGAGCACCAATTTGGAGCTCCTTTTAGGGACTCCGCAGGAGCGCCACGGTGCGGAGGCTGCGGTCCCGCGGCGCTCCGTCTGGCGGCGTCTGGGAAGCTCTCGTGTGCTTCCCCCCCCCCAACTTAGCTTTCTAAGGGTCCAAATGTATTGAACTGTGACTTGGTTATGCTGCCTGGAGATGGTGAGAGATTGAATCTGACACACTTGGAGGGTACCAGTTTGGGGAAGTAGCAGGTTAGGAAAGTCTTAAATAGCTACATATTGCCCAGTATGCTTGTAGTTGTGTGTTTTGATTGGCCAATAAAGGTATCACTGATGGATTTTGTTTGAACTTGCTAAATGGCCAACATAGGACCTTTGCAGACTGCCAGAAATAGTGCACATTAAATTGAGGCACTGCCCTGGCTCAGTGCTAGGGAATCATGGGAACTGTAATTTATTGTGGCACCAGAGTTCTCTGACAGAGAAGGCTCAGTGTCTCAGAAAAAAATACAATTCCCATGACTCCCTAGCACTGAGCCAGGGCAGTGCCTCAATTTAATGTGCACTATTTCTGGCAGTCTGCAAAGGCCCATAGATACCCATAATGTTTTCTGTATTGTGATATACCACATTGTAGCTTCAACAGGGGAACCAGGAAGAATAGCCTGTGGACTGGGAACTTCAACCAAGGTAAAACAATTTTCTTCTTAAATTTGGACTGAATTCGCATGTTTTACCTCTACATCCACCAAAATATTCCTGTTCTCTGCCACAAAGAGACCTGTGACCTCACTGGCAAGGAGACATATTTGGATTGCAAAAGAAGGGTTCCTGTTGAGATGCAAATGGATTTTAAATTTCCTGGACTTTGAAAATCTCCCATAGTCACATGGCCAGAAGGAGGAGGACCCTGCCTGCAAAAGAGATCCTCCCCACCATATACCATCTTAACTAAAGACTGAAACAACATGTAGGCATCTGACTAGCATTTCCGATTGTTTTTCTCCTGTTTGGTTTGTAACCTCTTGCCTGATGAAGAAGCCCAAGGAGCTTCAAAAGCTTGCAACAAGTATATTGTGCATTTTGGTTGGCCAATAAAGGTACCACTTATTTTTGTTTGAATACACTACATTCTTGTTAAAGAAAGAGAATATGTTGAACAACTGCCTTCAGTACAGTGAAAATAAAATGTCTTCTAGGCAATATAAATCCTGCTGGAAAGTTTGAAAGTGACACATGTTCATAGGAAATAAATGGCTAGTTGAGCAGGAAGAGCTGTTATCTGCAGTCAGCTAGGGTGAAGTAAAATGGTGCTGAAGTCTTCTGTAAATTTTGTGCTTATGCTGTCAGGCAGCTTTGAGAGGTGGGATTTTTGTGTCCCATCCTGGATATATTTAACTAACCCAAAACAGACCCTGTAACTACTGGAGATTTATTCATAATTCTAATTAACCTTGACAGTAGGTGTAAAAGAGAGTAGGATGTGCACATAGAATTTTGTTTTTTAAAAAATTATGAGACTTCTAGTGCTCCACTTGAAAGAGGACCAGGGTGCTAGCTTACATCGAATTAGATGTACTTGTAAAGGTGAGGTATGTAAGCTGTTTTCACACCTGCAGCATGTGTATTTCACCACTTTGAGTTATCTATGTGCCATTGTACATCTTGCCCTTTCTTTTTAAAAGTAATTCAGGGTAGCACACAACACCCTCCCACCATTTAATCTTCTCACTAACTTTGTGGAGTTGGTTAGATCAAAAGATGGTGACTGACCCAAGGTGAACTTTATGACTGAGGTCTACTTGGTTCATGTTGAAAGGTCTGTTTGCTTTCACTTTACACCATGTTTATTCCTTTCCATGTTAAAATGAGGGTGTGAAGAGAGGAGATGCAGGTCACTTGTGCCTTTCCTGCTACTCCTTCAGACCACATCCAGGCAGAAGCTTTCTTCACTGAAGGTTGCTTAATATAGTGCTTATATAACACACACACACACACACACACACGATTGTGACAAAATAAATTGCGTGGGGCTTTGCCCAACCAGTCATTATTTTTAGACTTCATTACCTTCATATTCTACCTTCATGAGGTCACAGTAAAAACCTCTCTACCAATATTTTAGCACAGGGGTAGGCATCCTTTCCCCTTTAAGGGCTGAGGGACTTCAACTCCAAGAATCCCAGGAGCTACTGGCCAACATGGGACTATTGGCTAACATGAGGCTTCTGGGAGTTGAAGTCCCTCGGCCCTTAAAGGGGAAAGGATGCCTACCCCTGTTTTAGCACAATGCAGAAAGGATTAAATAAACAATGTTATTTTCATGCTTTTTCCAGTCCCTCAACATTCCCAAGTGGCTTATTCCCACTCTCAAAATCACTGCTGTACCCATACTTGGAATATTGTGTGCTATTCTGATGAGCCTGTTTCCAAAATATTACTATAAAAGATACAGGAAACAAAATCAATTTGTGGGCTTGGAACATTTTCCCTATTGGCGAGAGCCTGAAGGTCATTTGATTTAGAATAGGGAAGGGAAGACTGTGTCCTCTTGATGCTTCTGGTCTGGCTGTGGCTGAGGAACACAACAGTGTCTGGAAGACCACAGGTCCCTCACCACTGGTTTAAGAGTGGGAAGAGACAGATGGGACAAACTGATAGATGGATGCTGGGATGGCTGATACAACATTCTGAACTGTATGATTAGAGAAAATAGCAAGAGGATATAACAGGGATGGGTAACTCCTGCTTTAGCTCCCTAGAAGACCTCGAAGACCTGAAATCCCACCTTACCTGCTCCTGGCAGGATGGGGGGATCAATCCCCTCCGATGCCTTCTAGTTGATGTTTTGGGGGCTTCCTGGGCTCCTGAAGGACATTTTGAGGTGAAAATATTTTTTGTGAACATTTTTTTCAAAAATGCTTTGATCCCTGGGAGGCCTTCAAACATGGTGGAAATTCCCTTCATGCCCCATAGGGGTCATTTGGGGGGTATTTTGGAGCAATTTTTTAACACCTGGGGGTCACAAAAACTGAGCTGGAGGTCACATAAGGCCTGTATGTCACACTTTGCCTACCTTTGGGATATACGCTCCAAACACAAGGTTGCTCAATATCCAGTAACCAATTGGCATGGATTTCAGGACAAGCAAAGAAAGCACTGCCTTCACAAACAGCGTGTTGTATTTGATATGTTAACATTATTTAATTGATTTGTTACACTGACTTTTTTTACCTTGAGAGCCTTTGTAGACTAGAATGGTGCCATATCAGTCAAATTAATTTTGCTGCACAGTGTTTTGGTGACTATTTTGAATAATGGTTAGACAAAATAGTGGAGAACAGTTCATTGCTGATGCAGATGTACTCGTACACAAAGGAGGAGGTGCTCAAACCTCAGTTAGATGTAATGTGAATGTGTATCCTCCATTGGCCAATGCTGGTTTTTGCTATAAAACTCCTCTACATCTTGCTTTTTAAAATTGAAAATATTATTATATTGACTTTGGGATAATTAGATACTCACAGAGGCTTTGTGTCAGTAGGCTTATGAAAGCCAGTGTGGTGTAAAAGCTAGAGTATTAGACTAGAACTTAAGATAATTTTACATCCATCTATCTATCCATCCATTCTTCAGTCAACAGTACCTGCTAGTATTTTCTCTGGTGTGCCTTAACATTGGTTTTTCCCCTATTCCGCACAGATGTTAAATATTCAATATTTCTGTATACATGATGGTGTTACTCTGTTGTGTTGTCCTGGTGGTTTTGTTTGTTTAACTTAGGATTCACTCAAAGTTGTCAGGGCAATGCACTTTTTAAAAAATAGGCATAACCCAAATAAAATACTATTAAAAACAACAACAGAACACCATTTACAAAGTAGACAATAAGTATTAATGGCAACAAATATCATAAAAACAATCTAACAAATATCCATCTAGAAAGAAAGCAGTTCTGAATCCTAAGTTTAAAACACAACTAGCAGTAAAACATAAGAAGTCCTGAGAAAATAAGCAGGTCTTGGGCTGGAAGAATAATCCAGTTTGACACTAGCTGGTACCGCAACAAGCCACCCTTCCCAGAATTTCATAGCATTGAGGCATGGCAGTTAAAGTATTGTCAATCGGGATTATTTCTCCAGTACAGATGCAGCCTCAGTCTTGTGAACCAAGTAGATTCCAGGAACACATCTCTAGAAAGGGAATGCCACAGTTTAGAGAAGGAGAGGATACCATTGAGGAGGCTCAGTCATGAGAAGACACCTGGTGAATTGGATGGGAAAGAGTTTAACTTGGAACAGTTCCTCTGATGATGATTTCAAGGCCTGGGATAAGAACATAGTTACTTTTTGGTGTCTTAGGTGTTGAGCACTGAAGCACTCTCAACATATAACAATTGCGTGCATGATATGGGTTATATAGGATCCAAATGTATGTTTGAATTGTAATGGTAAATTCTTTTTTAATATCCATTTTTGCAATCTTTTCCTCCTACCTCTCTGTATCAGACAGCTGCATATAGAGTCACCCTGGTACCTGTACAGGAAGAACAGCACCTGGTATGAGCCTTTGTGGTAGAAATATTTACCGCAATAGATTAGATGGCTGATCTCCTAACCCACTGATGTCCTGAGATACTAGTGTTAATTAACCTAACTGACATGTTGCTCAGAATGTACCTACTAGTCTCTATTCTTTCTGTTCACATACTCGGCTCTTAAAGCATAGATGTTTCACATTTTACAGCATACAGGGACACTCTTTTGATTCTGTGCTCCAATCAAAAGAAATTGTGTGAAAAAATGAGCAACTGCTTTATCTATCTATCTATCTGCTGTCCTAAGTTGAATATGTAGTTGCCAGATGGAGTGAACATTTTATAGGAATGGTTTTGATTTTCTTTGTAGTGCTCTAAACCTAAATGGAAAGACAGTAGATTACATTTTGTAGGCCTTGGGCTAAAATGTTGAGATGGTACATTAGTAGGGCTGCATGCCCCCTCTCCACAATAGTGGTTTAATTGTGTATTTTAAACTAAACAAGAAGGAGTGTAAAAAGGTAGGAAAGTATAGTCTTGGCATTTGTGGGTCATTGGAATGTAGAATGGTTCCCCAAATCATAGAAATTCAAACAGGTAGCTATATTTAGACTCCCGAGTGCAATAGTGGGAGTTTTAAAAGGTTCATTTGATCAGATCATCTGGAAAATGTGACTCTGCACGACTCAGCTGGAGCTCACTTGCAGCAGAGTTAGGTTTTGTGTCTAGTATCTGCTGTCATATGAATGCCTTCCCCAAGTGACACCTGACAGTAATGTAACCTAGTCCTGCAGTCTCATATAAAGATATTAGCAGTGCACTAGTCATGCGTACAGAATCTAGAAATAGCTCCCTGCAACTGTGCAAGTAATATAGGTGTGTCAAAC
>CM034706.1:192343145-192376695 GCA_020142125.1 Phrynosoma platyrhinos | reverse complement strand
TCATGGGAAAATTCTGTGAATGAGTTACTGTTGTTTCTTGCCTGGTTCCTAATGGGATAATGGCACTTTCATCTCAGCATTGAGTGAAGACTATTCGCGCGTTTGTGCAGAAGTGCAGGTGAAGCACGGATTCTACATCAGATAACAGTGCTTTGTGTGTGAAAACCATTCATGCAATT
This sequence comes from Phrynosoma platyrhinos, assembly GCA_020142125.1. Classification (NCBI taxonomy): domain Eukaryota; kingdom Metazoa; phylum Chordata; class Lepidosauria; order Squamata; family Phrynosomatidae; genus Phrynosoma; species Phrynosoma platyrhinos. The sequence continues at coordinate 192,376,516 of CM034706.1, read as the reverse complement.
GTGAGTTAATTACGGGTTAATGACCATTTATACTTCCAATTTTTCCCCATGTGATAAACTCCCTAGAGCTGAAAGGGGTCCCATGAGCCATACAGTCCAACCCCTGTTCAAGACAGGATCTCCAGCAAAACATCCCCAGCAGATAGTGGTCCAGCCTATTTTTGATGCCCATATTATGCTAAATCAGGGGTAGGCAACCTTTTTGAGCTGGGGGCCGGGTTGCTGTCCCTCAGACAATTGGGGGGGCAAAGCAACAAAAATAAATAAATAAATAAATAAATATTTTTTTTAAAAAAAATTAAAATATGCAAGAAAACCCCAAGAACAAGTAATAACAACAATAATCAATATCATCATGACAAGCAGCGGGGGGCGGCGGTGGCAGGACCGGCCTGGGGCTGGTCCAAAGGCCTCGGGGGGGCTGCATCCAGCCCCGGGCCTTAGGTTGCCTGCCCCTGCGCAAAACGTTGCATTGAATAGTAGCTTAACAAACACAATGCGAGTGTCTACCAGTGGAGAAAATAAAAACCCCGGAAGAATACAAAAGCTTTTTCAAGATTTTTGATGGAAAACAGAATTGTCATGCCATCTGCACAAAAACAGTGTCCTGCAGGTAACATGGCTTCCAAGTCATGAGATTATCATCCACACTCCAAGGGCTAGGAATCTTGTTGTTGTTATTGTTGTTTTAAAAATCAAAAACATACAAAGCAGCTGTTCCTGAAACCAGGGACTACATTATGCAGGGTGCAGAATATGCATAGCCTTGGTTTAGGCAGTATTCACCCACCCCCTGCCACTTTAATTGTGATTGCTTTTCTGTAATAACCCACAGAGCAAGAGTCTCTCCAGGCCTAAAGGCACCCTGATTCCCACTCCTTTTGTTTGTAACTTGGCTTCCTTTGTTAGAGGAGGGAACAGTTTGATCTGGGGGATGCCTGGTTCTCATTTTACTGCCCCAGGGAACAAACTTCAGTGATTCATTTGCTTAGGAAAGCAGCAGTACACAGAATGCAATAATTGCACCGCCTGTTCATCTTTAAATATTCAAAAGTATTGAATTGCCAGACCTTGGCTAAGAACTAGAACACAGACTTCTTGTACAATACAACTTCATCAGGTGCCACAAAGTATTCTTTTGAGGAATGAAACATATGTGGTTTTCATTTTTTTTCTGAATGAAAGATGCTAATGCTTTAAAAAAAGAAAGAAGCTCTTTCATTCAGTAACCTCCCTCCTGCTTCTGATTATCATTTCTAGGTTGGGGTACAGGTCAGCTATGAAGATCTGTGTAATGGGGAGCAATGGAATGTTTGCAAGGCATATGCAACATTTGTTGCACAAGGCAAACCAGCTGCTAAGGTAGGCTTAGACCCCTGACATTTAAATTTTTGCAGTTTCAATTTGGATACTGGGAACAAAAACAGCATTGTTGTCCATCCCTCTCTTCCTCCTAGACAATTTCTTCTGGAGAGTACACAAAGAGCTCCCATTGATTGCTCTGACTATTGTATCATGGTTCTTATCTCCTATGTATAAAAATAACCTCCATTTTTTATTCAGTTTTTTTTTTTGCATGGTATATTCTTGGTGTAGCAATGCTGATATTTAATTGGAAATTTTGAAGTAGAATTAAAGTTAAATATTTTAACTCCTATGTGGCTAGAGTAGGCTATGTTTCTGCATTGAATTAGATGCAATCTTTTATCTTTAAAATCAAATTGTTACAGGCTAATAGAAGTGCCACTGGATGTCATAGAAAGGTTATCATTCTTTGCACCCTCACATGGCAGAAGATCAGATTTAACATGCTGGGACTGACTGTCTTCTGAGTAAGCATGCATAGGGTTAGGCTCTAAATCAGAAGTGGACAGCTGGTGATAATCCAAAGGTCATACAAACCCATTTCTTGCCTTCCTTCTGAGGACCACCAGGAAGTGAACAGTTGCATTGGATGGTAGAAATAAAAATTAAATGGAGAATCACAGCCACAGAAGGCACAATTCTTCATTTTTGGCCAAGCATTTTTCTTGCTGGGAAGAGGCACAAAAAAGGCCTCCCGGGTTGTAAATGGCCTGAAGGCCACATAATCTCCCCACAATAAATAATAGAGCTGTGTTCAGATTGCTTCTCAAGATCTGACCTATGTTTGGGCACATAAAGTGGGCTGAGCACATACACCCTAGCACACAGAGCACTCCTTGGTCAGATTTTACCTATTCTTCAGTTTCCATACAGTCATAGGAGTTTATCACAAGGGGGAAATCCTGTGCAGAAATGGGATTTAAAAGGTGGGGGAAACCCGCAAAAGCGGGCAGATTTTCACACACATTGCTGTTAAAATGGGGTTAACCCAAATGGAAAGTAGTCAAAAACTGCTTTCTTTTTACTTTCGGGATTTTCCGAAAGTAAAAAGAAACAGTTTCTGACTACTTTCCTTTTGGGTTAACCCCATTTTAACAGCGACGTCATCTGAAAATCTGCCCACTTTTCAATTTAAAACCCTGTTTCTGCACAGGATTTCCCCCGTGTGATAAACTCCATAGTGTTGTAATGTGATGTCTTCCCTGTCTATACACTTCTAATGTTGTGCATTAAATGTTACATTATGGATGGAATGTCTTCTTTATCCTCCACCCGCTTCTTGTGCCTAGATAAAGTTGAAGCCCCTAGTTCCTCAAACAGAAGAAGAGAAGATGGAATACAGCATTGCTGCTGAACGCCGTCGTATGCGACTGGCCCATGCGGATACAATCAAAGGCCTTGTCTCTAACAGTCCTGTACAGTCAGGTAGAGTAATCCACACTGTCCTATCTGGTGCTTTTGCTGAAGTGCAGTAGTTGTCTGCTATACCAGTCCAGACAGAGTTCAAGAAGAGTAAGTAGGATTGGCAGCTAAAGAGCACTGATAGTGGAACCTAGCCTTCTATCTGGACATCTGGAAAGCATGATATCCATCTCTATTTGGGGGCTAATCACAACAGACGATGGGATTAAATATTTATGTAGAGACATTACAATGCATAGGCGAATGTTTGCATTGGATGGTCTTCCTGTGTATCATTAACATTAGACCAGTTCCTCATCTACTGCAAGACTGCATTCTCTTGAGCTTTCATCTGATGCATGGAATGATGTGTACAGGAAATTATGCATGTGCCTCTTGTACTAAGGGGCTGAACAGATGACCAGGAAAAGCCCACCCCTCCAAAAAAAACCACTGGATCTTTTCTGCTCCTATTTGGGCCAGCAGTGGGGCAGATTGGGGCTGTAACATGTGATTGCCGTGGCTCTGGGGTGAGCAGCTTTGAAGTGGCCCCAGTCTGCCCTTTTGAGGCAGTCTGTTTCACCCCTAAATTAGCTAATTTTTATTTATTAAATTATACCCCCTAAAAGATAATGGTCAATGTAGCAAATAATAAAAAGACAAATCAACTTCAAAATTGTATTTGAAAATATACAATCCCTTCAGTAGGAAAGATATAAACTGCACATTCCAGATTAAATCAATCTGGAAAACAGCTTAAATGCATGTGTACCTACACTCCAGGTTATATCATCATCAAGATTCCATTATCAGGATTCTAGCTTCACTGTGTTTCCTATAACTGATAAGCTTTTATCAGTTCCTGCCCTTCCTCTCTGCTTCCTGCCAGACCATGATTCCCAGAAATCTATGGGTGGTGTCAGATGTTGTCAAATAGTCCAGACATGAGAACTGTTTCTCTGTAGATGCTCCCTGATAAAATGCATCCTTATTTCCTAACAGAGCGTGAGATCAGAGACTGCAACACAGTAGTACCTGCAGAAAAGACCCGAGTGGAGAGTGTGGAACTCATTCTGCCCCCACATGGCAACCATCAAGGGAACACCTTTGGAGGGCAGATCATGGCCTGGATGGAGAACGTGGCCACAATAGCAGCGAGGTTGTGTGCTTCTTTGTCTTTGGGATAAAACTATACATGATGGTCTGACCCACCTTTTAAAAGATGGGTTTGCCACAGTCATTCCCACTGTTTCTGTTGCTGGACTCCTAATTGTTCTTGGAATGACAAGGACAGAGGTAATATCTATCATATAGCACAATTTGCAATCCTGCTTCAAGAAACATCGCAAACACAGTTTCATAGAATCATAGAGTTGAAAGAGACCACAAGGGCCATCTAGTCCAACCCCCTGCCATGCAGGAACTCCAAAATCAAACCATCCCCGACAGATGGCCATCCAGCCTCTGTTTAAAGACCTCCAAAGAAGGAGAGTCCACCACTCTCTGAGGGAGTGTGTTCCACTGTCGAACAGCTCTCACTGTCAGGAAGTGCCTCCTAATATTGAGGTGGAATCTCTTTTCCTGTAGCTTATATCCATTGTTCTGAGTCCTATTCTCTGGAGCAGCCGAAAACAAGCTAGTACCCTCCTCAATTTGACATCCCTTCAAATATTTAAATGGCTATCATATCCCCTCTTAACTGTCTCTTCTCCAGGCTAAACATACCCAGTTCCCTAAGTCGTTCCTCATAGGGCATGGTTTCCAGAACCTTCACAATTTTAGTCGTCCTCCTCTGGACGCGCTCCAGTTTTCCAACATCCTTTTTGAATTGTGGTGCCCAGAACTGCACACAGTCTATCTGCACCTATTCAATATTTACATAACATAGCAGCTGCAGAATGCAGGAATGTAAATCCATAGAGAAAGAACAGCTAGCAAGGGACCATCAAACTTCAGTGCTTTCACATTGATTGTTGAGGTATTGCTGTTGCTTAATATTGCTTAAGAGCAATATTGAACTATTGCTATTGCTCTTAATATTGAACAATATTGCTTATTATAAAGCAAGCAGTGGTGACTAGATTTAGAAATGCAAAAAATTGAAGGCATATTGGCTTCTTGTGGTTGAATCTAGGGCTACCCTTCTAGCTACCTTCCCAACTGAGAGCCAGCATGGTATAGTGGTTTGAGTCTTGGACTATGACTCTGCAAACCAGGTTTTGAATCCTGGCTCAGCCGTGTAAACCCATTGGGTGATCTTGGACAAGTCACACTCTCTCAGCCTCAAAGGGTGGCAATGGCAACCCCGCCCCCGAAGAAACTTGTCAAGGAAACTCTAAGATAGATTCACCTTAAGGTTGCCATAAGTCTGAAATAACTTGAAGACACACAACAACAACAATAACCCTTCCCAGCTCTGTGTGGATTGGGAGACAAACTGATGGAACGAACTGGAGTGTTTCCATTTTTGTCCTTAGGTAGTGTTCTTTCCATCCTAGGTACAGGCATTAAATTAAGATGAACCTTTTAAACCCAATTAAACTTCAGTAAGGTGAGCAGTAGTTGGTATTATGAAACCATATATGCATGGCCAGTATAGCTTGTGTCCCTTCAGGTTACCAGTTGCTGACCACAGCCATGCTAATCAACCTACTGGTGGCAACAGAGATGCTGCTCTGAGCCATGGAGGTCTCATATTGAACTCATCCAAATAGAATCTGAAATGTAGTCAAACTCCACCAAGGGGGAAAATTCAGGGGTGTTTCAGATTACTGTATTTTGAGTGTACTCTCTGTCCACAGCAACATATTTAGCAGTGGGATTTGCCCCAGCTATATGCAATAAAGTAGATTGCTGCTGCATTTCTAGCTTTTCGAGTGGCACGTTGCTGTAGTGGTTTCCTAAACTGGCACATTGGATGTATATTGGAGTGCTTGGATTATTTTTTAATCACTTTTATGGAGATTAGCACATTAGCTTTAAAACACCTTATCCATAATGGGGTAAAGGTACATTTAATTTCCAAAACGAGTGTTATCACATTCAGCCATGGCCGGGTGAATGCAATCTATATACAGCCTGGATGCGAGCCGGGCTTATCCTGAGGCTTTTCAAAAATGGGAAAAATCCTGTTTTTGAAAAGCTGCAGGATAAGTCCGGCTGGAATCCAGGCTGTGTAAGGGTTGCATTTGCCTGATCATGGCTGAATGTGATAACACCTGTTTTGAAAATTAAATGCGCCTTTATCCCATTGTGGATAAGATACTTTAAAGCCAATAAGCTAATCTCCTATATTTTATCAAGAGACACAGGAGTGGGGAAAAAAGTTTTGGACCTGAATTAGTTCTTAACTGGCCAGTCTCTGCTTCTTAAGCCCACCCAACCCCCAAATATCCCACACTCTCTCCCCTAACATTATTAAACTTTTTCCCTAAGGGAAGTCAGATTGGATTTATCATCCTTGAGCTTCTTTCAGGTGGTCAAAACTCTATTATTCTATATGACTTTTTGTTTTTGTTTTGAAGCTAAGTATCATGCTTTGCAAGAATGTTACTCTTGTACAGGGGTAGGCAACCTAAGGCCCGGGGGCCAGATGTGGCCCCCCGAGGCCTTTGGACCGGCCCCAGGCCAGTCCTGCCGCTGCCTCGCCCCACTGCCGCCGCCTGCCATGATGATATTGATTATTGTTGTTATTACTTGTTCTTGGGGTTTTCTTGGCAAAATCTCCACAGGGGTTTTGCCATGGCTTTTCTGGGGCTGAGAGGGTGTGCATGCATATATTTTTCATTTTTAATTTTTTTATTTTTAATTTTAATATTTATTTATTTATTTATTTATTGGTGCTTCGGCCCCCCAATTGTCTGAGGGACAGCAACCTGGCCCCCGGCTCAAAAAGGTTGCCTACCCCTGCTCTTGTACATCACTTTGGTTGGCAGCAAAACAGTGAATAAAAAGATATAAAAGATATAAATACACTGGGTACAATGGAACGAACCAACCACACACACACACACACACATATAGGATCCACAATTGTGTGAGTATGAGTGATACCTAGTGATGAATGATTGAGAGAAAAAAGAAAATGTAAAGGGCCAGAAAAGTTATGTGGAAATTTTAGCAACAGAACAAGTCATGTGAAGTATGATAGGAACACTGGCTTGCCTTAAGTTTGGTAAATCTACATTAATTTTGTTTTAAACCCTCCCTGTCTTCTGTGCCAAGAGTGGGCAAATTGTGACTCCAGATGTAGTTGGACTGCAGCTCCTATCAGTCCTATCCAGAATAGTGGTAGAAAGTGGTAGGAGTTAGAGTTGAACATCTGGAGGCTACTCAATCCCTACCTTGATCTAGGTTTTGCAGCTACAATTTGTTATATTGTTTAACTAAATCTCCATTTTAACCCTGTCTTACTGTGAACTTTTTGTAAGTTTAGATTGAGGTTTGGCTGCAATTGACCAGGTTTAACTGCTACGGCCTAGTTTGGAGGTCATAAGTTGTTACACAATCTCCTTCTTAAGCAGTTCAAACTTTAATATGCTACATCTCTAGTAGAAATTCTAATTAATTCATCTATTGGATTCCTTACCTATTTCCTTGAACTTACAGAGCTGGAGCTCCTTTTGACACTATGCTTCTGTCTAGCATCAGGCCCAGGTCCTGATATAGCCAGTTTGGGTCAGTGGCAAGCTAATGGTTGGACCATCACATTTTTCTTTATTCCTTCAAAAGCAAAATAGTGCTCTTTTTCACATGTTGCTTTCTGTGAGACAGAGATCCTCTATTTAAACAAAGAAATAAAGAAAAGTGTGATGGAGGAATATGAGTTGCTGACCTTTCTGCTGTCCAGAGCTCGGAAAAGTTACCGAAGGGGTCTACAATTCTTAGAACTTCCCAGCCAAAGTGCTGCAGACATGTGTTTTCCTTATACATGTTACCCTCTCTTTCTGAGAAATTGATGTGCCTAGCCCTTGCCTTCTCCCTGTAAAGAAGCAGAATCCCAGGGCTCATTCCCACTTGCATTTAAACCGATTTGCGAGTCGTATTGACACCAGGTTGCTTAATCGATTCAGCCTGATACATAGTTCCTACTATGGAAGTGAATTATTTCCTTATTCCATGCATTTGTGTCTTTTTTGACACGATTGTCATTCCCACTAGATTTGTGCCACTACAGAATGCATGCTTAGTATTGATAGCAATTGATCCGTCCTGCACTTTTTTAAAAAAAGTCAATCATCTACGCGTCATCGGTGATGCAAGGAAGGAGGGAAAAGGGGGAAGGGTGGCTGGGAGGACCAGATCCACCCCCAAATGGAGGGCCATCTAGGAAAAATGGAAGATATCCCCAAATCAAGGCCCAAAATACTGCAAATGTCAATGCATGCCTCTTAGTCCTGCTCGAAATGGCTATCTCTTTGATCTTTTTGACAGCCGCTCTGGGCCCATAATAAACTCCTCCAATTTCCAGAGTTCTATATCCTTGAGCCATGGCAGTTCAAGTAGTCTCAAACCGGATTAATTCTCCAGTGTGGATGCATCCCAGGATGGCAGCTCCTCCTGGAAGGAATCCTGGTAAGGAGATCTGTGGGACCAGAGGGAGTATCCACCCAGGCTTCCTTCTCCTTGAGACCCAAAGATTCCCCCACCCCCATGGCAAATTTTCTTCCCTTTTGACTTGGCAGAAGGTGGAAGGCAAGGCAGGCAGAGTGAAGGAGGAAAGGAAGATGGGAGTGAGCGCCTAAGGGTGCTGAGAGGGGGAGGGAGAAGAAGAAAAAGGAGAGGAAGAAGAGGAGGAGAAGGAAGTATGGGAGGAAGAAGAAGAAGAGGAAGAAGAAAGAGAAGAAGGGGAAGGGGAGGAAGAATAAAAAGAACTAGAGGAGGAGGAGGAGGAGGAGGAGGAGGAGGAGGAGGCAGCAAGAAGGACTGCTCCCTGCCCTCAGAGCCTCTCCTGTTGCCCCCCTTTGGCTCTCTGGGTGTCCCTATGGGAAGGGGGTCAGGGCCACCCCCTCTGGAAACCTTGCCTAGAGGCTCTGTCCTGTGGGGCCTGGAGAACCTCCTGCAGAGGGCCCCCTAACTGCGCCGGACCCCTCCTTCCTTCCCCATTGGAGCCGGTTCCTCCTCCTCCTCCCTCCAGGGCTGGGGGTACCTTCTGGCAGAGGTCTCTCCCTCCCACAGCTTCCTTCCATTTGGGATGACGGTCCCTCTCTTCTTTGGGGATGGCCCGGGCTCTATGCTGGGCCTCCCCAGGGGACAGGGGAGTGGGTTAGTTCATGGTGAATTTCCCCAAAACCTTGAGCAGGATAGGCTACACCCCTCTGCCATAGTCCCTCCCCTCCAGTGCAATGTGATTCAGATCCGCATGTCGTTCACATTTGTTGACCACACTTCAAAACTGAATCTTTCCAAAAGAACCACCAAAAGATCCATCTTCATAAAGAGTGATTTTTTTTTTTTTGCCTTTGGCTCGCTTCACCACGGCTCAGACTGAATGCATTTGGGTCTGAAACTGTTTCCATTGGGAATGAGGCACAAATAAACCAGTAAGCAAATTGGTTTAAATCATAGTGGGAATGAGCCCCCAGTATCCTTGAAAGTATTGCTAATCCAAAGTCATTCACTTTAATTAGAGACAAGCTAGCTGCTTTCCTTTAGGTGGCACTGTGTCTTCATGAAATCTGAGGAGGCAGGTTATAAAATAATGATGAAGAGAAGTGAAAAGGAAGAAAAAAGAAACACTATCTCACACAGTATACTCCCACTCCCTTGTTGTTGGGGTCTCCTAGGGTGCTTGGGACCTGACAGAGATATTCTCCATAAGAAAAAGTCTGAGGGAATCTAGCTTGTCTTGATAATCTAGGTGTTGCTGTTTCACACAAAAGTTTGGGTTCTTTGGAGGAAGTGGTAAACCAACTGCCTTTGCAAGAGTATGACCTGTTACTAACTGTGTTTTCAGACAAAGCTTTTGCTGTGTAGTTGCCCAGCCTGGTTCAAAAACTTCACAGCGGCTCAGTTAGTAGCTCTCCTGTGCCTTCTTACTGGTTGTTCTCTCATTTTTCATAACCACAACCATCCTGTTAAAGAAGAAAGATAGAATAGCTGCATAATTGTTGTGTCGATAGCACAGGCCAATGCTTGAGAAAGTTACCCTATGGACTGAAACTCCCAGAATACCCCAGCATTCTGTGTTTTGCAGTCCGAAAAATAACTTTGCTGAGCTCTGCTAGGAGTCCTCCATGTGGAAACTCCCTAATTCATAATAATATCTGAGAGCAGTTGGTTCTGCAAAAGTGAATGCATTAGGCATACTAGTCTGGATTTTTAAAAATTATTGGAATATTCTTTAATCTGCTTCTTTTTTCTACTGTAGCCGATTGTGCCATTCACACCCTACCCTGAAGACAATTGAAATGTTCCATTTTCGAGGTCCATCTCAAGTTGGGGACCGCCTCCTGTTCAAGGCCATTGTCAACAATGCATTCAAATACAGGTCTGTCTCTTCAATTCTTAAAGCAGCCATCCCAAATATGGTGTACTCCAGATGCAAGGATTAACCCCTCCACAGCCACTGTGAGCCATAGCCAGGAATTATGGGAGTTACATTCTAAAGTATCTAGAGGCCATTATGTTGGTTGGGGAAAGTCACTTTAGAAACTAATGAGTGTGGTTCAGAGCTCAGAAGTAATTTTTCATGATTGTTTAAATTAAACCATTCTACAGTTCTCAGTAGAATAGATAATAATCATTTAAATAGAAGCTTGGGAGATATAATATTATTCAAAATGGGGCAAGTAAATGATTTCACAAGTGTGTGAAACTATCACAATTGTGGGGATTTTCAGAATTAGTCAAAAGATAGAACTCAGCTCTGTGAAGAAGCGTATGTTCTTTCAAAATTATACATTAATGAATTCAGATAAATTGACAGTTCCACAAGAAGCAGAGATAACAAAAAGGCCCTTGTATATTATCATCCATTATTGCTGCTCACAATATTTTGTACCAGGACATTTATCTGGTGTTATCTGGGTTGATGTTGATGATTTCAGTCATTGCTATCAGTGTATCACTGCAATCACTCTTGAGATAGAGTCTAGCAATAAAAACGTTAACAGCTAATATACAGTATCTACAATCCATATAATTTATTTAACACCAAATTGTATGCAAAATGGACTCAAAAACATTTTCTTTTTTTAAAAAAAGGAAGTTTGCTGATCATTCCTGAACTTGCATAAATACTTTGGATGTCGTCCTAAGTGTAAATATAAGTGGTCACAGAGTTCATAGATGTGCATTCTAGAGCATAAAATGCAGAAACCCCAAGTGTTTGTTTAGGAGGCACTCAAAATAGCTGAGGGATTTTGTCCAAAACAAAATGGTCTTTGGTTTGGTACCAAGTTTGATGACTCTGTTATCAGACATGTACATTTGTACAGCCTAACAGATAAGACAAACAATTTAAATGATTATATAGATGTACTTTTAGAATTCTGCTACAGTAGCTTTAAAAAAAAGTTGTTCTTCATTCCAGCATGGAGGTTGGGGTGTGCGTAGAAGCCTATCGATATGAAATGGAAGCCAGCCGAAGACACATTAACAGTGCCTTTATGACCTTTGTAGTCTTGAATGAAAAGGGCCAGCCACGAACACTCCCATTGCTGAAACCAGAACCAGGGGTAAGAAGTAAAAAATAGTACTGTGTGGCTTCAAAAGTGATGAGCAACGGTCTTGAATCAAATGAGTTTCTTCCCCCTAAAAACAGAGGCATGTAAAATCTGCTGTCTTCTTGGGACCATCTTGAGAATTTGATTCATGTGTTCTTGAAAGGCAGAAAAATTGCTTCAAGAAGTTCCATAGATGCACGATAACCATGATGTAAAGGCTTAACTTCATATTGGATAGATAATCCCAGTTCAGCACATTTATTTCCTGCTGCAGTGGATTGTACACTGCACTGACATAGATGTCATCCTCATCAGATTAAAAACTTTAAAGGTCCAAATTAAATATAACCTGCAGTCGCAGGTGTCTCCTAGCTCTTTCTCTCTCTTTGTTTTTAAAGTTGCTTCCAAACTGTGGATAGTACTCCCTTTGGAGTTACAGGTAGTCCACGCACACTGTGTAAAGGGGTGTCAAGGCATTTCAATCTAAAGTGATTTTTAAGCAATTTTGTCATGGATTTTAATGCCACTTTTGGTGTTTTACTATGATTTTTAAGCAATTTTGTCATGGATTTTAATGCCACTTTTGGTGTTTTACTATGTTATTATCTAATTGCTGTTTTATTTTATCAATTTTCTTTACACTGCCTTGGTTAGTTTCAGAAGTGTGGCATGTATAAATCATGGGTGGGCAACTGTGGAAGGGTTAGGGGGCATGTTAGCCCATTCCAGAGGTCCTGGGGGGGCCTGCCTCCCACTGCACCCACTCTTGCAAAAACAAAAATATCAAAATGTTCTTTCCCCCAGATGCCTCTAGGGTTCTTATCATATTTTTGGGCTTTCCTGGTCCATTTTAGGCCCTGGGAGGGGTGGGTGGGTTTAATAACAGGACATGAGCAGAAGTCACTTCTGTCATGTGCCATTTCAAAAAATAGTCTCTCCCAAACATGGTGGGGTTGGACAGGATGGCCCTTCTCCCAGCTCCATGATTCTATCACACTTTCTCAAAGATTAGCTATAGTGGGTATGATCTTTACAGACTCATTCTGCAAACCCTTTCTCTTTCACCTTTGGCTTGGTGAGTGAGGGGGTAATCCAATGTTACACATTGTGTGAACTAAAGGCTTGTGGTTCTTGGTGTGCAATCAGCTGCACAAATTGTGGGATCCAATGTAATGTTGCTAGTGTACATTTACTATTCTAAAAGTGAATTGAGAGCCAGTGTGGTGTAGTGGTTTGAGCATTAGAATATGACTCTGGAGACCAGGGTTCAAATCCCTGCTCAGCCATGGAAATCCACTGGGTGACCTTGGGCTCTCTCTCAGTCTCAAAGAAAGGTAAAGACAATCCCCCTCTGAACAAATCTTGCCAAGAAAACCCCATGAGTTGGAAATGACTTGAAGGCACACAACAAGAGCAGCAGCAACAACAAAAGTGCATTGGATCTTGTCCTGAATGCCAGTGGCATGCTGACCATCTGTTGGCAGGGAAATAGAAAACTGGGAGAGTGGAAGGGAACAGTATGGAGCCTTGTAGAGGGGGATGTGGCTGACTGACAGAAGTGTTCCACATTCTTAACACTTGGTTGCCAATCCCTCTGATAATCAATATGTTGCTGCACCGGCCACCTGGCAGTGGATCCAAGCTGAATGAGTCTTTTTATCCTATAATTTTCATTACCAGACAAACAGGGCAAACCTGAATGCTTTTGAGTTAAATCCTCACATCTGACCAGAGTTTTTTTTAATTAGTGTTTAATGGCTTCTTCTTTTTTTGTTCCTGTGCATGTTTTATAGGTCTTCAAAATCTTATTTCTTTTCAACAGGATGGAGAAAGACGGTTTAAAGAAGCTAGCGCTAGGCAAAAAATTAGACTTGACAGGTAGGTGAGAAAAAAAATATTATTGTTCTGGCACCTTCCTTACAATTATTCTTTCCCTTCTCTGCAATGCCCCTGCCCCTGAGTTCCTGTGAAAGATGTGAGGAATGTAAAGTTTTAATTATGATCGCATATGATTCCCCACCCCTGTGGGACATTCCTGAGAAATAATTATATTCATATATAGGAAATTGATTGTAACTCCACTTCTTTGCCTGGCTTCACAAAAGGACTAGGGCAGCCTTGTTGAATATAGCAGGGGTACCAAATGTGTGGATGACACCAAATGAGGAGGGGTAGCTAATACCCCAGAGGACAGGATCAGAATTCAGAATGACTTTAACAGATTAGAAGGCTTGGCCAAAACTAACAAAATGAATTTCAACAGGGAAAAAAATATAAGGCACAGAAAAAATGAAATGCACAGATATAGGATGGGTGACACCTGGTTTGACAACAGTACATGAAAAAGGGTTCTAGGACTCATAGTAGATTACAAACTGAACATGAGTCAGCAGTGTGATGCAGCAGCTTGACCAGTTACAATGCTGCCTGAGGGATTCTGGGAGCTACAGTCTAAAAAGGTAACTTTTTTGGTTTCTAATAACAAGATTTATCAGGAAGGTAAAACACTAAGGAAGTTTGAAGGAAAAGTTATCTTGGAAAAAATGAAAAGCATGAGGCAAACACTATCAGCAAATAGTGTAAAGTTGAAATAAAGTTCTCTCCTTCCCTGCTTTATGCCTCTCCTGTCTGTTTCTTTGTTCTGCAGCAAGTCCTATTTATAAAACAAATCCTCTTCAGTGCCATGTTATATCTTCCTTCCATTTTTGCCTTGCGGTGACATCAGAGCCTCCTTCAGTTTGCCTCCTGTTATGTCACTAAAACCTCATAGCGTATTTATCGCCTTGTTGTTCAGTTGTCTCTAATTCATAATTTATGATAGAACACAGACAGAGACTGCATGCATTATCCTTAAGGCCACGGTTCTCGGGGCATTAATGCCAGACCAATGCACTCTCTTGAGAGCACTGAGAGAAGGCAGGCTTGAGGAGGAAAGAAGAACAATGAACACTGTGAGATTAGAGTATCATAAACACAGTGCTACAGTAAAAAAGAGTGCTCTGACTTAGGGGTTCATGGCATCTTCTTGGTTAGAAGCTTCCCCCTTTCTTTGACATCTTTGTTGCTCAGCTGTTTGCCTCTGCTGCTGTCATGTATCTGCTTGTAAACCACAGCTATATCATTCTGTCTGGAGAGTGTAGCAGATGGAGCAGTAAAATAAGCTACAGGACAATTTCATTTATCCTAATGGTTTGGGGAATTCTGCAATGGAGAGGAGAGTAATTTTAGACATCTGAGGTCTGAAAACAAAAATGAAAAAGTTACATTTTTGGACTCTTAACTTCCAAAATCCCCAGCCATCATGGCCAGTGGTTTCTGCCACCACAGGGCTTTTGCAGATTGGTCTCAAGAAGCATGAATACTCACAATGTAGCTCCTTGGGTCTTGCTGGTTGTTATCATTTCATTCTTTTGGGAGGCCATTTGTAGCAAATTCTTAAATCTCTACTAGAGCTCTTCCAAAAGTTTTTAAAAACCAGGGAGCAGGTCACTGAGGTAACCCAAAGGTTTGACAGGCAAATTTTCTCCTAAGAATCTTTACAAAGACTTCTTTTAGAGTTGTAGTGCAAAAGTGCCATTTTACTGATGCACTACAGGAATCCATCATTATAACTCTAAGCAAAATGTATTTTTTGAGAGAAAGGAGAAGTCAATGAGAGTTCATTTTGTCTTAGAATTTTTTTTCAAAAAAACGCTCAATTGTATGAATATAATGTTGCAGCTGGTGCTGTGAATTGCCAGAAAATAGCCCAGGACAACAGAAATGTTGACTGGATTTTAGAAACACATGTACACACACACACACACACTGAGAACTATGGCAAGAAATCTCACAACCCCTAGCAATACCTTGATACAATTGCCTCATGTGAAGGAGCCTACATGCAATTTTGTAGTCTATATGCTGTGCAGAGTGCATGACAGACTGCTTTATAACACAAACAACAAGGGCACATGCATATATTGCAATGTGAAGGTACATTACCTCCCTTTAAATTCTTCCTCCTTCCCCCCAACCATCAGTACTACTTTTAGAGGGCTAAATTGGTATGCTGGATTCAGGTGCTTCATTTAGGTGATTTAAAAGCAGTTAAAATTTGGGTCCTAAAGTTGTCATTTTACTTTGTTTTGTAGTAGAAATGGTTTTGTAGGATCCAAATGCAAGGAGCTTGTTGTTTGTATTTATTTTTCAGGTGCTTAAAACAAAACAAAATAAAGGCACTATATTGTACTACATAAAATACAGAACAGAAATAGAATAGAGCCATGCCATAGAGCCATAGTGTTGCAATCTAAATCATAATATGTGAATTACAGCATTAATATGTGCCTGGATGCAGCATTTATGATGTTGGCACTCCATAATATTCAGGTCTGTGTTAATACACAAGTACTTCTATTATGGAAAGGAATATGGGGACATTCTGTTCCTGGAGAAGCGATATGTGGGTGAATGTGTTATCTCTGAATCTCCTTGTTCAGGTTACCTGTTAACTTTGTCTTGTCTGATCATTGTGTTATCAAGATTCTCTATTTTAATGTTTCTAGTTTTGTGGCTTGAGTGAGACCTTTATTATTTGGTACCTTGGACCTGTCATCTTGAAGGTCTAGATAGTTGCTATTAATCATATCTCTCAGTGTTTCCTTATCTTAGACCCTGAAAACAAGATTGTAAAGGAGTGATATAGCTGAGCAAAGACCAAGAGCACTTTTGGCTATCTGTGCAAGTTTGTGCCTCTTGAGTATAAGACTTGTATTGTATTGGAACAGCTTGGCTGAACTTTACCTAGCTGAATCAGATACCAGACTATTTCTTTCTTTTTGCTTCTGGGCTTTGAATTGAACCTCAACAGATGTCATTTGCATACAGCAAATTCTGTTTGATAGGAAGCCTAAGGAGATACATAATTAAATATGAGTAGTGCGCCTGCAGTGCGAATACATTCTGTTTTACCTTTGTGCATGTATATGTACCTTCTAATCACTTGTTAACATACAGACAACCCTATGAATCTCAGTGGGGTCTTAGGTAAGTAATATTCAGAGGTGGATTTGCCAGTTCCTTCCTCTGAAATATAGCCTACAGCAACTGATTCTAGTTGGTGGTCTCCCATCCAAGTACTAACCAGAGATGACCCTGCTTAGCTTCCAACATCAAATAGAATCTGGTGCCCTTAGGGTATTTAGACACTCACTTTACCTGTAGTGTTATAGAAAAGGAATCTAATGCACTATATGTTGCAGGTGGAAGTGGCACAAATGATGTGTTAGTAGTTCCTTAGATCCATAGGAAGCAATGGAATTGCTTGCAGGTCAGGAGTGAACTTGAAATGAACCTGGTGTCTGCCAGTCTTATCCCACTGCACATGCAGGTTAATAGAAGGCTATAAGGAACAAATGCATTCTGCTGAAATGTTTGCAGGCAAAGGATTCCACTTAGTTAAAAACAATAGCAGCCAAATCTTGACAGTTGATTTGAGCAAGCTGTGCCCCATGCTAAAGTTGAAAGGTGGTGTGTGTCCATCTGGTATCCCAGCCCTTAGCTAGCTCACTCTTCTTTCAAACCTGGATCTGTGCATTCCATGTTATTCTCAGTTGAGTAGCACTTACCCAAGCTTATTTTAGGCACTTACTAATCTTTGCTTCTTTACCTTTGGGATTCTTAGAAAAACAGTTAGAAAAGACCAAGGAGGAAGATCTTCTGCCCCCTTTCCCAGTTTGCTAAATTACCTTTTGGCCTCTAGTCACACAACACTTTGTCCAATTATAGACACCTGTCTTGTAAAAACATAATATAACTTTAGGCAACATTTTAATCACTTCCTCTTTAGATTGGCTGATTGACTTTCTGCTTCTTCCTCCCAGTTTTCTCATGTGAAGTTTTGTCTCCCAAACTGGGTCAGTTTTTCTTTCTTTCTCTAATGGCCCTTTGCCATTATTATGTGCTTTCAAGTAAACTCTGACTTATAGCCATCCTATCATAGGTTTTTCTCAATAAGATTTATTTAGAGGAGATTTGCTATTGCCACCCTCTTCGGCTGATTCTTGCCCAAGATTACCCACTGAGTTTCAAACTCAGATTCACATCCTGGTCTCCCAGAGTCCAAGGCAACACTCAGACCACTACACTATGCTCAATCTTTCCCTTTACCCTTAGGCCATATTTAATTCTGCATGGTTTTCTTTTAAGCACATATTTAAAAGAAGCTTCTTAAATTTAGCTCCTGTTTACAGTCTGCTTTATAATAACCAATGCATTATTTTGCTTTCTACAGAAAGTATGTCATTTCCTGTAAGCAAACAGAAGTACCTTTGTCTGTACCGTGGGATGAAAGTAACAAGGTAAAGTAAACTTCAAGCTGTCCTGTTGCCACATGAGTTGCATACTTTTGCCTAAGATGGCTTTAGAGTCAGGGGCTCTATGTTCAAGGACAGGTTCAACAAATACAACTTACTTCCAAATGTCTGTACATCTCCCCCCAATGCTGTATCCCATGAGACTTCAAATCCACATTCTTCAACATCTGGAAAAAGGTGCATGGATATGCTGCTGGTCATAGGATGGGAATCCAATAGCAGAGCTTTTCCATGTGGCAGAGGTGTTCATCAGTCCTTTTATGCTACTGATGATGTGTTTGCTGATGTCTTTAAAAGGGCACTGCCAGACTCCAAGCTGGCTTCAGAGTGCTGCCTGAAGATCTTGTACAGGCGTGGGCATAATGGGGAGTGGGCCCTAAAGGCCATTCTTACCACTTTGCTGGTGCTTTTAAAGGCTGGGGAAAAGGTTTTGCTGTTCCTGGAGATCTCCAGGAGCAACTATTTTGCCTTAGCCTTACAAAATCCGCTCTGCTCCCCAAAAAACTAACAATAGATATGCAGTTGTTTATGGTTCCAGTTTTCACTACTCTTGAAACTGTGTGTGTACATGTGCAGCACATTGTGGGTGAAAATTTATCTCCCCAATCTCATCAAATTTGCCTATCCTGGATCCAGTAAATTGTCAGTCAGTGAGGTTTTTTTAAATATTGTAATGCTTTAATGGTTTTTACTGGTTTTAACTATGCTATTTTTACCTTATGTTTTAATATTAGCAATATTTAAGTTTTAAAAAACGTTTGTAATCAATGTTTTAGCTATATATTTTTAAGTTATTAGAAGCTGCCTTGAATCCCATTTTTGGAGAAAAGTGAGGTATCAAGCTTTTAAATAAATAAATAAATAAATAAATAAATTTTGATACTGCAGAGGGAGAAAGCAATGGAAATTGGAAGGTGGGGTCATTTATATGCTGCTTCCTTTGCCTTGGATCATAGATGGAAATTGTGCACCTTCCAAATGTTGCTGAACTGAAGTTCCCATAAACCCAAGCCAACATAGCCTATGATGAGGAATGGTGGGACTAGCAGTTCAGCCAGATCTATGGGAGGTACAATTCTCACCTCAGCTGATTCTCACTAATTCCTAGCACTTGCCTTCCTATAATGTCTGCAGAAATGTGATGAAAATTTGCAAGTTCTGCTGAAATCCTCAAAGCTGAAAAATCTCTGAGACCACAAGTATTCAGTGAAATTCAACACCAGTGCCAGATTTTAAATGACATTCCTGACCCCACCCACCCACGATTTTCATTTATTTCTAGAGTACTTGACATCTCCTAGGTGTATTGATAAATATTCATAACCTTTCCTGCCCACAGGCATATAATTTAAACAAGATGAACGTAAGAGGATACAGTGGAGAAAGGAATAAGGAGAGTCCATGTTGTTCTGGATACATTGATAAATAATATCAGAAGCCATCATTGTGCTTTGTATTTTCTTATGTTTCTGTTGCAGGTTTATCTCAGTTACAACAATGTTACTGCACTGAAGACATTAGTAGCTAAAGCCAACTGGGTGCTTGCATCTGAAAGAGACAAGGTAGCTACTCTCATCCTCAAATAGCTTTATTCAGCCAGGAATGCGGAACATGGGTAGATACTCAACCAAAATACCTCTCCACACAGTGGTTTCTCTGCCCATACAGATAATCTTCATAGATACAATGCCATCTCAGCAAGTGTTACCAATGTATGAGGAGCAGAGCTTTTAAAATTTACAAATGCATGGCCAATTTGGCTGAAAGGTTCTAGGAACTGTAGATCAAAAAGTTAAACATTACAAGCTGTGGACTCATGGTTTCCAACACACTATGCTGTTAAATTTGAGATGCTGGCATACTACAGTTCTTTTCATAGCAAGCACAACCAAAAACATGGTAAACTGTGTGTGAGAGACATGTGTGTGCCTATTAGCATTTGTACTAATTTCCAAGGGTCCTCTTAAATAACACTGTGACCTATCAAAAGTTGTTTCTCTGCACCCTCCTAAATTTTGCAGCCTTCTGTTATTACAGGGAATTTCTTCTTTCCCTCCGCCAGCTGAGATTTCCGCTTCTGCTTTGCAATACTGGAGTGCATATCATGCATAATATAATGAAAACCCTATTATATCTAATCTGAAAGGCTATCTCTGCTGCCCTTGCATTATCAGGGATATTGCTTGATGTAGTTGCTACATATAAACATCTAAATCCAATTGCTAGTTGCCCTGCTATAGGAGAACCATTGAATCAATTGGATTTATAGAAGTATCAGTTTAGCAGTTTTCAGCAAGTCAGCTCTTGTTGAAACCAAGCATTGGATTTAGGCCAAAGTGCTAAGAGAGAAGGGTCTCATCCTTTTGTGGGGAAGTTACCATCTTGAAGAATTCTAGTAAGGTTACATTGAACTCTTTCATCCCTACCTAAATCCAGTCTATAGCCACCAGTAATCATTTTAAGCTGTGCAAACGATGCTGCATTTGCGTGGATTAATTTTTAATGCCAGTTCTATGGCAGTGTTGACTAGACTTTGAATACTGGTCAGGAGACAAAACTGGATTGGGCAGTTTTTGAGCCCATCCACCATAATCTCCAGTCTGCTTCTAGGAAGCACTTCCTTTTCTTCTCTCTTTCTCTTATGTATAAATAGTGGTCTGCTACACTTTGGTTACATTTACATGGAACAGTGATCAAGGAAATATCTGTGGAACATACTTGCTTGGCTTTAACCATCCCTCTCTCTCCTCTTTTCTGTCTGCCTTATCCTAAGGTCAAGATGTACATACTGGAGGAGGACAAGTTCCTCTCAATTCGCATAGAGATGACCATCTGTATTGATGCGATGCAGGCGTGCTTGCTGCTGTCAGACCTGCGACACAGGCATGAGTGGGATAAACATTTTGCGTAAGTGCCTAGAATTCACTATAGTGTTCAGTTAAGGACTTGATTCCCCAGTTCCCTGTCTTTTAGCACGAGGAATCCTTATGCCCAAGAGTGAAAATTTTGATCAAATTGGATTCTGTTTGCAATATCACATTTTATGCCTTTTCTGTGTTTCTACAGAGATCATAACAGAGATGTGACTAGGTGTGGGAAAATGCTAGCCCTGGGGCCACATATACCCCTCAAAGAAGTTTCCCCCATTTATTTATTTATTTATTTATTTATTTATGTAATATCTCACCTTCCCCCCTCCATGGGATTGAAAGTGGTGTACAATATTTTTAAAATGCAATACAATTAAAAACTCTTTGTACAAAAATTAAAACAGAATTAAACCAAACTTCTGTTTAAAAAGCACAAGTTAAAAATGCAAGTTAAAACCAATTTTTAAAACATATATAAAACACAATAAAACAGACACTCTGCCTCTCCATTAAAGGCTTCAACTGCTGCATTATATTAAAAACCAAATGGAAAGACAGCAAGGAGGGGCCAGATAGACCTCCCACGGAAGAGAGTTTCACAGCTGGGGAGCAGCCACCAAGAAGACTCTCTCATCTGTTCACCAAGCATGTCTGTGATGGTGGTGGGATCAAAAGAAAGCCCCCTCCCTCATAGATTTTAAAGCTCAGACAGGTTTATAGAGGAAGGTAAGGTATCTCAGATAGTCTAGACTGAAGCCATGTAGTGCTT
Source organism: Phrynosoma platyrhinos (assembly GCA_020142125.1). NCBI lineage: Eukaryota > Metazoa > Chordata > Lepidosauria > Squamata > Phrynosomatidae > Phrynosoma > Phrynosoma platyrhinos. The sequence goes on along the minus strand of CM034706.1, from coordinate 192,355,089 downwards.
CAAAGGTCATAGCCAGCACTTTGAATTTCTGCCCAGAAAAGGACTGGCAGCCAGGGGAGTTGTTTCAGCAGGCAAGTTATGTACTCCCTATAACCTGCTCTAGTCAGCAACCTGGCTACAACATTTTGGACCTGCTGAAGTTTCTGAACAGTTTCCAAAGGCAGTTCCACATAGTGTGTTACAATAATACAGACAGGATGTAATCAAGGCATCTTTTAGATAGTTCCTCCTGATTTGTTTGTATGCGGCGTTCCAGGTGGAACCCTTCTGAGTTGTCAGCCTCTGACTTAGATAGGTTGCACTGATCCTAGATCTACTGTCATGTGTCTCTATCCTTATCCTAAACATCTGATCACCTCAAGAGTTATTTTGTAGATTTATGTTTTTCACTGTTTCTCTATATGATCTCGGTTGCTGTTGTACAAATTCTTCCACAAATCCCAAGAGGAACTTTGATGGATCAGATGAAAGATTGCATATGCCATCCTCTTATTTTCCGCAGTGGCTGACCAGATAATTAATCAAATTAATCCAACAGCCAACTCTCTTCCCCCAGAAAAAAAATGGTCTACTTGCATGCCTCCTTCTGTCAAATTTCTGAGCCACTGTATCACCCCCACTCTTTTCTGTTTCTCATTTTTATCTCTCCCCCGCCTCCCCAATTCTTTTTACAGGAGTGCTGAACTTGTCCAGCAAGTAGACAAAGATGACATGATCTATCATGTAATTAGTCAAACTATGAGTGAAGAAAACAAGCCTCAAGATTTTGTCATCCTGGTGTCACGAAGGAAACCATGCAGCAAAGGGTATGTCAGCAAGTATCCCCATTTCAATTTTTAGTCTATCAGTTTTTCACTGAATATGGTCCACCCATAGCCATGAAAGCTATGTTTGACTCCTTTAGTATTGTGAAGTTTCTCCTGGAGATTTTTTTAAAAAATGCCCCAAAACAAATGTCAAGAAGTGAACTCATGGCAGTTACAGCATATTTGGTAAGTTAGACAAGGATGTATTATGGGTGGTTGTGGGCATGGTGATTTAAGACCAGAGATGCAAAGGGATCTTGTAGCACCTTTAAACTAATTGCCCAAAAGAAGTTGGAGCAAAAGCTTTCATAGACTTGGTCTACTTCCTCAGATGCATGGGATGAACTGATACCAAGTCTACAGAAGCTTGTGCTACAACATCTTTTGCAGAGTTAGTCTTAAAGGTGATATAAGATCCCTAACATGGATATGTTTCTGAATTCTAAGACTGGAGAGTTTGCTTTACTTGCCCTAAACATGTTTCTTTCTTTCTTTCCCAGTGATCCATGTGTTGTAGCATTCAGATCAGTGACATTGCCAACACATCTGGCAAAGCCAGAGTACACTCGAGGAGAAACCCTTTGTTCTGGCTTCTGTATTTGGCAGGAAACCGATGAACTCAGCAAAGTAAGCATATATTTTTCTAAGAGTGCAGCCAAGCAATGAATAACAATGGTTTAATTCTTTTTCAGGCTTATTTTAACTACAGTTTACCATGGCTGTTGCTCACCTCCAAACCTGGCTTCAAATTATGGTTTAGAAAGCAATGGTAACTGTAGTCTGCCTAATTTGGACAGACTTAGAAATAGTGGAGAAACTGACATGTAAGAGGAAGGTCATGATTCCATCCATATGTTCTCAATCACACCCAAAGAAAGTAGTCATAGCGTATTCTGTGCCTTCTATAAGTCAACCATTTCAACTTCTTTTAGAAGTCAGTATTTCAGTTCAACTTTCCAAGATATGCTATACAGTGAGCCCTTGTTATACATGGGGGATCCGTTCCAGATCCCTCTGCATAAAGACCTCAACTCCCATGTTTTCCTATGGGTGCACACTTCTGTGCCCAGCACTGTGTGCACACCTCTGGTGCACACACCATTATGATCACCAGGACTTGACATCCACAGAAGATCAAAGCCACATACGGCAAGCCCACATATAGCACAGGAGTGCTGTATAGCAAAGCTGAGGTACCTTTCTCAGCTTTTGGGTCAGATTTAACTTCTTAAATGCTTTAACTTTTTCAGGATGTGGAGGTGGAGGGAGTGAGATCAAAGTTACTAGTGTATTTTAGCTAAAAAAACTGCCAGCAACTAAGCTTTGGGAAAGATAGTTTAGTCTTTTAGAATGGGAGTGGGGGAACCCATGCAGAAGTTGAGAAGCCACCAAATGTTGAAGTCCAGAAAGCTGAATTCATTCCCATTATTTGAGTTTCCTTACCTCTGCTTTATAGGGAGAATTCCCTCTTCATTGTGTTGTGAACAACTTTGGGAATATCATTCTGTACACTAGATATACTTTGATGGTGAAATGGATCCTTTTTTTATCCAGTATTGGAATCTGTACTCTTCACAAACCGTTCCGGACCACAGCTCTCCAGTAATTAAACATTAAGATCCAGGTTCCACCAACATTTTTAAAAACACTCTTTTCTCCATAGCAGGAAACCTGTGCTTATACATATTGTCATGTGGAGAAAACTGTTGCAATACAGTAATAAATAGCAACAGCGATCTCTGTAATTCTTGGCAGCAGCTGTCACAGCCACTGCAGATATGAAAATTACTGAATGCATCTGTGGTACCATTGGTTGCAGCCTGAAAAGTTATTTTTTAAAGTAATTAGTTGCATTTTTAGTTTTACGATGTTTATAATATGGAGGGATGACTCGGGATGTTTGGTTGCTTTAAAAAGAGATGGTTGAAATGAAATGAACTCATGGATCATTTGTAGCCCTTTAATGAACACCACCACTTGTCATCTTCATCTTGCTTATGAACAAATGAACACTTGTGCGAGTTAGAATTTCAGGCTGACTGTTAGGAAAACAGTGCTACTGGTATATTAGCTGACATTTTGCAAAACAATATTGATTTTCTTAGTTTGGGGTCAGAAAGTTTAACATTTCCCAGGAACTAATTTAAGCCTCTCCAGCCTGCCATCCTCTAGATGTGTGAGTTACAACTGAAAGAGACTTACAGCCAGCTTTTGGGGAGTTGTACTCACACCTGGAAATCACCAGGTTGGGAAAGTCTGAATAAACTGATAACAGTGCTTTTGTTTCTAGGTATCTTATTATCACCAGGCAACTTCAGGTGTGTTGAACTACATCACAACCAACATTGCTGGCCTGTCTTCAAGTTTTCATTCTACTTATCAAGCATGTGAGCAGTTTCTCCTGAAGAACAAAGACAATATCTGCACTGGGCTTTAGAATCTTTAATTGTACAAAGTTTGTTTGCTTGTTGTTGATTTTTGCAGTGTTTTGTATAATGACAAAACTTAGAATCTCATGATTAGCACATTGAAGTGACTTCCATGTCAATGGGGGGAAGAAAGAAACAGACATGTTGAAATGCTTATATTGTGTGGCATAAGTGTAAAGATGTAACTTATTTTTCCACTTATGATCAGAATGAGAATTTTTATCAAGGGACAATATAATGATCAAGGCTTTCCTGATTGTGGTGTGGGTATTTTTTTAAGGAAGCAACATAAGAAGACTCTTCCTGGATCTTAGAAATACTTAATCACTTATGTGTTGTCTTCTATTGAAGTCTTGTATTTATTACAGTGACAGGAAAATCTGATGTAAAGAAAAACTTGAAAATGTACAGTTTTCCAGTCATCTGTCACTCTTTTTGCCTTGTCCAGTACACTAATTACTAGAGTAGGGAATAAACTTTTGTATTAAAAATATTGTTTAAAAATAGTATAGCAATGACTTTTTTTGTATAGGAGTAATTGATGTTAAACCTATTTTTAAAGTGTCTTTTTACCAAGGGAATTAAGATTTACAAGAATTTAGAACGAAAGTTCCTGGATTGTTCTTTGTTGGAAGAACCCACAGAACAACATGGGGGTTACTGGAGGATACTTTGGGCACTGGGTAACTGCCTTATGTCAAAGCACACTACACAAGTGCAACAGTGTATTCAATCATGTCACATTTAAGAAGAAATTTTAAACATTATTTGCAAATGTACCTTTTTTTAGTCTTAAATGCTGGAATATGTCTGTATTTCTTTGAGCCTGAGAGATATTAGATTATTTTGTCATAGAAGAACTTTTCTTCCCATGTAAAGATCATTCAGCCTTGGCCTTGTGGTATTTTTCAATAAAATATATTCTCTTCTTTGGTCATGACAGAGTCATGTACAGGGTAATGTGATCCTGTTTTGTCCAATGAGTCTTTTCTTTTCTGCTTTTGCAGAAATTTTGTCAGTCCAGATTTCCAGTATATTTTATTGGTTCTGAGTTGTGGAAGCTTCTTGAAATAAATGGCAATAAAAGCAAATTTAAAAGAGGAAATAATGAGTTTTCATTTGTGAGGAAGAGTCTGTTTGCATCCTGGAGAAGGTGATATGCCTTCACTTCTTAATTAATTCTGTGTGTATTTTCACATCTCTCCATCTCTGGAGCAGAGGGGGGGAACCTATAGACCAGGGGTAGGCAACCTTTCCCCTTTAAGGGCCAAGGGACTTCAGCTCCCAGAAGCTTCAGCCATGTTGGCCAATAGTCCCATGTTAGCCAATAGCTCCTGGGATTCTGGGAGCTGAAGTCCCTCGGCCCTTAAAGGGGAAAGGTTGCCTACCCCTACTATAGACCAATAGATATTGATTAACTGCAACTCTCATTATCCCATACTATTGGACAGACTGGCAGGGACTCATGTCTATTGGAGGGCCAAAAGCTCCCTGTCCCAATTTTAAACAGTTCAGTTTGAAGACTATTCAGCCAAAAGTAAGAAACCTAAGGGGCTATTCAAACGGGCAGGAAAAGGTGACCTAAAGCTGCCTTTTCCCTAAGCTGCAGCAACCGCACTGCCTGTCCTGAGGTTGCCCTAAATGGGGACAGAGCACCTGCACTGGGAGGAGTCAATGCAGCTTTTCTGAGGCTGTACTGAAGCCCCAGCAACTGCTAGCGCCAAGGATGCCACAAAGGGAGATGGAGCAACTGCATGGGCTGGCAGCAGCTGCTTTAAGTTTTTTTTTATTCTCAAATGCATGTGCACGTGTGCAGGATCAGCTCTCCACACCTGCGCAGGAAAACGTCCCTGCGCATTTGCACAGGATCTGTCATAGGCTAGTATACAGTCTGTCACTCTCTGTGTACAAAGATGACAAAAGTTCGGCATCACTGTGCACCTGCACAGGACCTGTTATAGGGTGGTATAGTCTGTCACTGTGCGCAAAGATGACTGAAGTTTGGCATCCCTGTGCACTTGCACAGGTTCTGTCATACACCCACATATCATGCAAGGATTCACTGACCTCTGCTTCCCCCCAAGAAGTGGGTGCAGTAGAGAGGTGCCACTGTCTGATTGTGCCACCCTTGGGGTGAAGGATTGGGTTTGTCAACTGAAACGACACTCCATTGTCCTCCACAAAACATGTCCCACACAGATTGGGGGGAGGGAAGAGGTCATGCAAGGGAGGTTTGTGTGGACAGACTGGATACATGCAGCTGGTGATCATGCAAGAGACATGGTCAACAGGGCACACGGACAAACATTACTCCAGGAGCCCCCACCCATCATGCTGAAGTGGTGTGCTGGTCTTATGCACACCTGCACACCTGCACAGAAGAGGTCACAAAAGCATCTTTCATGCAAACTGCTGTGCATGCTGACAGCAAGTGTATATGCAACAGAATGCATTTATTGTCATAAAAGAGGACAGTTGCTCAGGCATATGTGTAGGGTTACAGTTAGGGTTAAGGTTCTAATATTCAAGCACACCTGTGCCAGTGCATCCATATCTGGAACCATAGAGGGCTTTAAATGAAAGCTTGCATCGTAGGGCGCATGGTCTGGATCGCTGAGTCAATTTCTACCAAATGTGTGACAGTCCATTTATACAGCCATTTTCTGGTGCATCAGTGTTGCTGCATACATACACACATGCAAAAGTGCACATCTTCACCGAAGGAGCAGAAAAAAGCGGCTCCTTTTTGGAGCAGTTTTTTTTTGGCGTAGGATGGCTAGAGGGTGCTTTCCTGGAGACTTTTAGGCATGCGTCGTCTAAAGGCCATGCCTACAAGTCACCCTCAAAGCACCCCTTTTTGCCCATCTGCATAGTCCCTTAGTCTTCCGGAAGCTCTTTCACTAGAATTCCCATCATACCTCCTATTGCACAGGTTGATTGGGGCTGTTGAGATTTGGACCCAACACCAAAGCTCCGAATGTCAATCATAATATATAGTCTGTGATGTGGATTTATAATAGCTGAAATGATCAGGGATAATTATTCTAAGGTGGATGAACAACTGCAGTACTGTGGAAGAATTTTAGATAGTATATGTATGTTTTGTGATGTTTTTTGATGTTGTTAGTTAATTAGTTATCTTAGTTGTTAGTTTTGTATGTGGTTTGTATTTTCGTTGTACGTTGTTTGTTTTGATTGTTGTTTTTAACAATTTGTCAATAAAATTTTCTAAAAAAAAAAAAGAGAGAGAGAGATTTGGACCCAACAACATCTAAAGAACCAAGTTTGTTCATCCATGGCTTAAATCAGTCCATCTAACCCTCTAACCCTTTCTGTCTAATTTCTCAGCCTTCTAATGTTAAAGGTATATCCTGGCTGTACATAAGGCTGAGGAGCACTGGTCTTTGCCAGATTCACTTTGCTTGTAATCTTGTAATATTTGTTAATTTGCAGTTTTCCATGCCCATACTGCGCAGGCATGGAAACTGAGAATAAGGTATAAAATTGGAGATTATTGGAGATTTGATTTGTTTAAATTGAATCTGAGATTTTAATCAGATGGGAGTAAAAGGCATACTCCTGACAAAGTTGCGTGATCACACTGAAGATTTCAGACACATTGTGCTTATACAGGACTTCTTCCGTGAAGATCCAGGAATGCTCCAGCAACAAACCATTTACAGGGAAGTCCTGGGAATGGTTTGTTGCTGGAGCATTCCTGAATATTTATGGGTTAAATACTGGATAAGTACAAGGTCATTTGAAAATTTTCAGCGTGATCACATGACTTTTCTTTCCCAATTTTCCCCTGTCTGATAATCTCAAATATCTCAGATTTAACTTAAACAAATCATATTCCTACATTTGAAATGTCCAGAAACAAGTTAGAAAATGTGTGAATTATGACTATAAAGATAAAAGACAAGAGTAGAGTTGTGGAGTATAACCTGCAACAGTGAGGGAATAGTGTTAGGCTTACTGGTGAAAGGTTTACATAACATAGTAGTCAGGGATCTTTGTCTCAAAATAGCTGTAGAATAACAGCCTGAAATTCCTCTGACTCCACCCAGAAACAGCAGTCCCCCCTGTGACAAAATTATATAATGACGCTATTCACACAGGGAATATCTGTTCTCTACATTTCATTTTTAAAATGATGCAGATTTATTTGCTTAATATATTCAAATTCATTCATCTGATCTTGTTGGCTTGGTGGAGAACCCAGAGCAAATGTTACTCAAAGCCTTGCCATTCAATGGCTACTACATTTTAAAAATGTCAATTCTTACTAAATTTTATTTATGAAGAAAAATAAAACAATCATACTTTTAAAATGAGTGGGCAAGTTATGGACATCCCAATGTTGGCCCTCAATTGGCTCTTCTGCTTAGAGCTAGTGGGAGATGCAATTCAACAACATCTGGAAGGCCACAAATTCTTGGAAACAAGACTATAGTTAACACATTTTAAAATCCCTCGAGGACCACTACCAATAATTCAAAGGCATCTCTGAAACTAAACCAAAAAAAAAAAAAAAAAAAAAAAGGGGGGGGTAGTTCTTTGGTAGAAAGTTCCACAACTGTGGTACCACCATTTTTTTAAAGTATTTTATCCATTTTCCAACCTCTCCTGGTGGTAGAACATACAGTTTCTAAAGCAGATCTTAAACTAAGGGCACGTTCCTACAAGAGGAGGTGGCCTTTCCAGATATGCTAGCCACAAACTGGTTTATAGGATTCTTAAAGTATGGGCCAGTGGTTTTAATAGTACTTGGAAACAAGCTGGACACCACTAGATTCAATGCAGGACTGGTCCAATATAGTAAAAAAGCATACAACAGAAGGCCATCTGGCCACCACATTTTGTAGTCATGACTATTCTTCAACAGTCTTTAAAGCATATTCCAGTGATTTAACCATGAGATGGCTGAGACTGATGTGGTCAGATGTGTATTTTTAAAGAAAAGGTGCATCATCCAAAGCCTAGCAAAGATGTAGGAGCACCCATCTGAATCTCTAGGAGCAATTTATAAGTCTTCTTCAGCAATACCTTGTAAAGAGTCACTTTCAAAGTCTCTTCCTTCTGCATATAACTTTTGCATTCATTTTCTTAAATTCTTGAATGTCATGAATTATGCTTTAATACTAGTCTGAGAGTGGTCACAACCAAATGGGAAATTCTGAGCACAGCACATGAACTGATGGCTTTTTCAAGATGTTGTCAATCGCAGTGTTTAGAAGAATATGAAGAATCCATCTTGGTCTGGTTGGTTAAAACACTATTTCTTGTAGAACTGACTGTAGAAACAGAGATAAATTATATCCTTTTAATTATGTTGCCATTAGCTAAAACAGAACTTAGCAAACAACTGTTGGTCATCTGATGAAATCAGTAGATGCTATATGCCATGCAGAATGTGCTGTTGTGATGGGAACCAGTGGGACTATGTATGAATGGGAAAATTGCAGACTGAGCCCTGGTATGGATTTGACCATCTAGTATACGTTTTATACTGCTAAACTGGCTGCAAAATGACCATACCATTATGACACCATACCATTATGCTGGAGTGCAAGAAACTAGCAAACTAGAACCTCTCCTAAGGCATGTATAAGCCACTGTCTTGAACCCCACTGAGCTGAAAGGGAAGCTGCTCTCAGGACTGAAACTTTGAAATTTTGCTTATTCAAGGTATTCAGTATATAACGCAAAAGAGGACTTGGATCCAGTCTCCTTGACACCTGGTACTGTGCACCCTTGACTGAAACTACAAGGAGGCAGAAAGAATGTTATCTTTCATAAAATCAACAGCACTCAAATATGAGGTTAAAAAATTGAGGGGGGGGGGAAGAAGACATGCTCAACACCCTTTTGAGTGTCCTGCAGCAAAGTCCTTCAGCTTTTATGCTGTCTATTTCCCACCTCTCTCCTAGTATGATGCCCAAGGTGGCTTACAACGAATTAAAACAAAGTATAACTAAACCCTATACTTTTATGGTCCCTGCTTTCCTTTTGCTGGCAATCAAAAACTGTGGGATGCAATTTTAGTTTCCCAGGGTGTTAACCCTCTTAAAGGAAACAAAAAATATGCAGGTATGAAAGTTAAACTTGTTACAGTCCAGTTTTCATTAGCAGAACAACAAAAGTGTGGGTCAGACTATTTTATTCCAAATATGCTTTCCTAAAGACTAATTAGAAAAACTCCAGCAAACATGTATTTTTTTTTTTTGCTTTAAAAACAAACAATAAGTAATTTACATAAAAGAACTAAAACCTGATCTAACTGGAGATGGCGTGGGTAAAGAGAATAAATCTCACAGTCTTTTAGATTGCAGGAAGAGACTGCAACTTACTGCTGACTGCAGTTTAGAATCTTGAGAGAGAGCTGTTAAACTGCCTCCAAGAATGACAGGACTCACATGATAGAATGAGGGAGGGAAGGAGTCCCTATCTACCTAAGAAGGGACAGGAGAATGCAAATATAAATTTTACAACAAAAACATTCTTATTTAAGCAAGCTTTTAATGTTTAAGCACAGAAGGACTTTAATATAAATGTATGCTTTTTCTGTTCTTAACCTTTGTATGATTTTTAAATCATTTTTATAGTATTTTAATGTGACATTTTTAAATTGGTTTTAAACTTTTTGTAAACACTTTTAATTTGTTGTTATGGAAACCGCCTTGGGTCACATCCTGGGAGAAAGATGACATATAAAGTCAATACATATATACATACGTATTTGTTTGGAAAGTTTTTGAAAAGCCGTTAAGTAAACAATTCTATTTGAAGCGCTAAGTTGAAACAATTGAAAAGCACATTAATGCATAGTAAAGAGGATAAAAGCACAACATACCCCATGTAAACACCCTTCTACCACAGTAAGGTATGAGCCAAAGGCCTGCCTAAATAATTTGCAATTTAACATGTACTCCTGTTGCATCACATAATATGCAAGCGTGGTTGGCTTTCCTCCTTATCTTGGTGGGAGCATGTATTCTGAATTTTTTTTTTAAAAAAAATAAACATTTAATACTCACAGACCATATCTTTGAACTGAGACAAAACAGGATCATAAAGGTCATAATAGATTTGCTCAGGTTGGCTATTATTTCGGATAAACAGGAGATCTTTCACTGTAACTGGATCAGTCTTCCCTTGCCACAAAGTCAAACTGTATCTAGGAAGAGAGAAGAAGCTAGCCAGAGATTTTCAAAGGCCATGAGGATGTGCTGCAGGAAAAAAATTCATTTTCAAAGCCCAAGCTTCCAATTATGTTAGAAATCTGTGGTTGATCTTTATTTATTTATTTATTTTCATTTTTAATCTGGGAAAATATCATTGGGTATGCAAGTCATTGAGAAAATGACATGGAGAAGTATGGCATTTAGCAATCACTTTCTTTCTGTCCTCTCCCACATTTCTGTGAATAAGGTAGATGCCCCTTTCTCGAGGCAGCCCTGCTCTTTTATTTACTGAAAAGTGCTGGAGATTAGTATTAGATCTTGTGGGTAACACATTTTATCTTTGACCTGTTGAAATGTTAAGTTTCCTGAATGTAAATCTTTACATTCATTATATAATGGGATGATATTAATATGTCCTGTGTTTATGTGTTTTAACTTAATGTGTCTAATGGTTTTATGTGTTTTAATCCATGTCATAACCTGCCTGGAGCCTTGGGGGAAGCATATAATGATGGTGGTAGTGGTGATGATGATGATGATTATGATGATTTTACTACCAGCTCAACACAGTGGCATCACTGGGTTTGGCATCACCTGATGCTGTAACTCACAGTGTCACCCCCCCATTGACCTCTTCCTATCCCTCATCATACAGAATCCTTAGTAATGTTTTTTGTACTCATGTTACTCATGAATCATAATTCCTGTATATCACTGAATGTAATGGCAATAGTTAACATATAAAAAATAGTTGTGCTTAGCAAAATTAAAATTATACTTTAAAATTATTATTATTATTATTATTATTATTATTATTATTATTTAACTCACCTCTTCCCATGGATTGAGGTAGGGGACAACAGCAATTAACAAACATCAGTTAAAACACATTGCTTAAAACACACATCAATTTAGAAGGACAAATAAGATGTTAAAACAATCCACATCTAAAATCCATCATTTTAACTTCACAATTTAAAATATCATACACACAGTATCATATGCACAGCCTAAATGTGTTTACATTTATATAGTTTCAGGTGGTTAAAGCTAAAAATTGGTAAGATGTGCTTTTTGAAGACAATTTTAAAAGAATATTTTTTAAAAAATGAATTTAAGATTCTAAAATTTTAATTTTATTTCTTTTAAAAACAAACAAACCCTGATGTCTCCTTTCTCCTCTCACTGACTCTCGCCCCACTCACATCATCTTTTCTGCTGAACATCACTGTTTTAAAGGGATACAGGTGAACATCACAGCCAGCTGTTGGGGGGCAATCAGCTCACAGTTGTAAACCGCTTAGACATCCCATGTGCGATATGAAGCGGTATATAAATGAAGCTGCTTTGCTTTTGCTTTACAGCCTGTTTCTGCCTAAAGGCAAATTTTGGGAAGTGGTGGTGTCACTTAGGGTGCCAGCTGGTGTGCTCCATACCCCCTTGCCCCCTAGTTACACCCCTGGCTTTGCCTAAATTCTGTAATGTGCTCTACATGGGGCTACCCTCGTGCCAGGTTCGGAAG
>CM034706.1:192332665-192343045 GCA_020142125.1 Phrynosoma platyrhinos | reverse complement strand
ATTATGTGATACTTGGCTTCCTCACTGCGTAAAAATTGGAAATACCTCTGGGGTTATTGTAATTGTAAGTATTGATTTTTAATGTAATTGATGTTAGATTTTAAATTGTAATTTTTTAATACTGTTTTAAGGGTGGGAGGGTTATACTTGTATTGTATTTTATGCTGTTAACCACCTGGATTGGGAAACCATTGGGCGTTATACAAATAAATTTTATTATTATTATTATTATTATTATTATTAAATGGACTATCTCTGTCTTTCCCTCTTTCTTTCTTTATTTTGCCTTCCAAAGGAACTATAAAATGAATCGGTGCTGTCAGTTTCTTACCTTTTGGACTGACTCAAAAGCCAGCTCAAATGTGGCCAGGCTGGCCTTGCCATGACAGCTCTTATAGGGAATGTGATGCGTTGAGGCATTTTTCCCACAAGGCTATGCATTTTCTCAACCATCTTCTGTGTATAGGTGCTGTTTGGAAAGAAAGGTAAATAGAGGGTTGTCCAGCCTGTGGAGACTGTGCAGTTTGGGAACTTCTCCTGGATGAGTGAAAGGAACCTAGGGAACCAAAAAAGTAAAAAAATAATAATAATATAACTGAAGCTGGGTGAACCTTTAAAAATCTGTTATTAGTTCCTCTTCATTCTGAGATAGGCAAGACTCAGCACATATCTGTTCAAATATTCTGTCTTAGCTGGCAAATGGTGGCTCTGAAACACAATCTGACCACCCATCCACCCATCTGGCCCCCAGTATGCCCACTGTCCCATTTCAAATGCTCTCCCTTATCATGTGTATTCTGTGATCTGCAGCCCTGTGACAATACAAGCTAAGGTACTACCAGATGGCAAATGTGTAGTATATGGTACTACCAGATGGCAAATGTGTAGTATAGTATTTCTATGGCTCAAACCCTATTGATAATTTATACCCACAGTACTTTGGGAGGCATTGTGCAAAGAGGTAATCAGTACCTCCTTGCTCAGCGCCTTTACCCAAGCTGTGCAATGAGAGACAGATGCAAGGTGCACATCAGCCCATCTCCAGCCACTTATTGGCTCTGGGGACAAATCCAGGTGCCATCCAGCTGCTGTTTTGCAGCTGGGGAAGAAGGAATAGCCTTTGCTCTTTAATATATGTGTTGAAAGCAACATTGCTCCTTCTTCCTTTACTCTGTAACAGGAACCAAGGGGTTGGGGGTGAAGCTGTGACTGGGAGCCATCTCCCTTGTGTTGCACAACCAAGAAAGAAGAAGCAATTTTACCCTAGGACCAAAAGCAGAAAGATTTAAAGGAGAAGGAGTTTTATGATCCACCAGCAGTCTAGTAGGATTTTGGCCCATGTTCCCACTTTTTTCAGAAAACAGGAGTGCAAAAGAGATCCTGAGAGAAATATAACAAAAGTGGACTTTACTCACAGGGTTGCATTAACAGCAATGTTAAGAGGTACATTTGGGCCATTTAGAATGTCTGCATTTAGCCACACAGGCCGGTTAATATTCAACCAGGAGGAGGTTTTTACTAAGATATCCAGAGATGGGCCAACAGTCTTAATGTTTTTAAAATCCAGTTTGATGGCTATTTGGAGAAGGGGAAAAAAAAGGATTTCAGGATTTCTGCTTCTGCACACCTTCCCCTTGATAGAAAGATGCCGTTCTCCTCTCCTAAGCAGCTTACACCAAGTCATTTCATATATTGTAATGTTTAAGGTCAAAAACCATATTTTTCCCTCACAGAGCAGTTCACCTCTATTCCCTGTGTTTTGTTGCTTTTCATTGTTTTGGCTGGACTTTTTCACCTCTTCTTCACTTCCTAAACCTTTCCAACTTTTCCTTGGACAGCTGTTTGTTCTAGCACTCCTTTTCACTCAGCTGATTCCATTGAATTCTCTAAAGTGAGCCAAGGTTGGTGTTTTTTTTAGGAAGCAGACTGGAGCCTCTTTTATGTGTGTGTGTCTCTGCCTTCAAGTGGTTTGTCGACATATGGAGTTTTCTTAGGCAAGGAATACACAGAGGTAGTTTCCCATTGAATATAGCCTACCTCACCTAGTGTTCCTTGATGGTTACCCATCAAAGTCCTCCCCAGGCCTGATCCAACTTAGCTTCCAAGATCAGATGAGATTTCGCCCTGGCCACTATATATATATATATATATATATATATATATATATATATATATTACAAATTTCTTTTCTGAAGCCAATATCGGTAATATAAAACAAAACTTAAATCAAAAGAATGTGTTTCCCCTCTCTGTCTAAATCTATGGAAAACCCATTTCTTTCAGCCCATTTACCTTTATTGGATGACATAAGGACAGCCTCCAGCCATTCTTCAAGAGAGTTATCACTGTAGATGTCAGGAGGATGGGCCATGATGGGTTTGTCTGTCTCATTGGGTGTGTTGTAGGCTTCAATGGTGACATCAGATTCGAGAGCCATGACATCACCTGACATCACACATTACAATCTTAATGCATAGTGAAAGAAACCCTGGGTGGAGTCCTACTTCCCCACATTGGCGACCTATAGATGAGTTTCAATCCCCCTTCACTCCTACCTAAACTGGCTAAGGATGATGGAAGTTGTAGTCCAACACAACAGGCTGGGGAAGACTTCCCTACAATGAAAGCTTGGCATAGGCAAAAGACCCAATTTCAAACGACAGGAGGAGGTGAGATTGGGGTCTAAGAGGCCACTTCTAGATGCATTAAAAATTCAGCGTTCAATAAGTTTTGCACTATTTTGTTTTTCTTTTAATTTCAGTTATAAGTACCCAACAACAAATACAGTCAGGGATGGTGAACTGTCAGAGGAGGATGCAGTGATCTCTGAAGAGACCTCAAAGGGCTACATCCCCTCCACAAAATGTTCCAATTTTTTGCCCCCAAATGCCCTTTACTGTGTGGGGGCAGTTTTGTTGTGTTTTGCACTCTGGGCTGTTTAAAACCCAAGGGAGGCTTCTTTATAAAGAACAGGAAGTGATTCAGAAGTTAACTTGTGTTTCACTTTCTCTTAGGAAAAGGGGCTCTCATAAGCCTAAAACAGCTCATGGAGACCAAAAACATGGCAACATTTCCCCTTCCTCTTAGAGAGCATTTTAGGTCAAAATGTTTGTTTTAAATTGGAGGTTGGAATACTCCCAGGCCCACAAAAATGGCCTTGGTGGCACTCACAGCTCCTGGTCCACATTCTCCCCATCCTTTATGACAGTGATGATGGTGGAAAAGCAGAAAGTATTTTATAACAATTTAGCTATTTAAAAAGCATTACATAGTGCTCAAAATGACACCGTACACAGATATGGGATGTTCCATAGGATTAATTTTATGAGGCAGTGTGGTGCAGTGGTTTGAGTGTTGGGTTAGGACACTGAAAACCAGGACCCCATTCACACTATGAAAATAGGTCAATGTAAAACCAGGCATTCATTCTTGCTCCAACTACACTTGGTGCAGTTTGTGGCTACCCCCCTCCCACTTAACCTGGAATATTTGACACCAGGGCCTTAAGTGCATCTTTGATAGTGTGAGTAAGCTACTGAATCAATTCATATTGTGCTGCATTGTTCCCATTTTAAACTGAAATGGTGCCATGTGTGAATGACAACAGGGTTAAAATGCCACAGAGAGATTCTTAAATGGAAAACGTAGTGGGAACACTGATCCAGTATTGCATCACCTTGGGACAATGAATGCCCCCCAGGATTCAAATCCCACTTGGCCATGGGAATCCACTGGGTGACCTTGGGCAAGTCACACTCTCTCAGCCTCAGAGGAAGGCAAAAGCAAACTCCCTCTGAACAATTTTTTCAAAACAAACAAACTAACAATCAAAACAAAACCATTATAGGTTTGACTTAGGGTTGCCATAAGTCAGAAATGATTCGATACATCAACAACAATCAAACGGAAGCCTGAAACATGGAGAGAGGAGTGTGTAGCACACTATGTTCTTTTTTCAAATTCTCCTATTCCTATTAAGGAAAAGACTTCATTTGAACCAGGAGGCCTCCACACAGATGAGCAACGGAAATTGATTTCAGTGCCAGGGCAGTGCCATTGACCATGATAAGTGGTAATAAATAATGTCCTTTTGGTTGTAATTAATGTGAGTGTTTTTAATCATAATTTGGCCACTGGGAAGAGCTGCACTGCATCTAGATCTGTCAAAGTTCTTCCAGAGTGAAGCTGCAGCTTCCTAACAAAGTAGAGTCCCAACACCCCTAATTTTAGAAACTGACCACTAAAGCACAGTGTCCTCCTCCACGTGCCCTTTATATAGTATGTTTCGAGCACCCACGCCCATCTTTCCTCTCTTTTGGGCAGCAAATATATTCTCCATCCCCATAGTCAGTTGTAGCACTAAATAATGTTTTTTTAATTGCACTGTTAAGACATCACCAATTAAGCACCAAGTTCCTGAAGTCCCTTAAAGTCTAGCAAATTTATAATGGTATAAACCTTTGTGGACTAGAACCCACTTCATTGGATGTGTTTGACAAAACAGATTCTAGTGTGAAGTTAAAAGTTATGCTATAACAAATGTGAAGATCATTAAAGCATTTCAGCCTTTTGTTATTTTTGCTGTAACAGATGAATGAAATGGGTCTTATTGTAGCTGGTCAGTGTCTTCAGACAAACCATTCCTGCTTCAGTCCATCCATATAAGCCTTTATCATGCTTCATAATTCACTACAAAGGACAAGTTCTTCTTTCTTTGATCCACAAGTCATTTTTCAGTGGCTCTCAACTCTGGATTGCCAGATGTGGTTGGACTACAATCTCTGTCATCCAGTTAGTGGTCAGGGATGATGGAAAATACAGTCTGGAACACCTGGGAAGTACTTGATACTAATTATTAGAAAAAGATAACACTCATTTTCTTCATAGAGCAAACATAGAGGCCTGCTCAGAGCTTGAACATGCTATTATTATTTTTAGTCTACAGTTTCCAGAATCCTCTAGCCACCTATCCAGTAGCCAGGATGGTTGGGGGATTCTGAAAGTTGTTGTTCAAAGAAAAAGAAAAGTTCCAAACACTTATTCTACTAGAAAAACATCCCAAAGGCATCATAGTGAAATCAATATACAATAGATTGGGTTTTGAACCTCGTGAAAGTGAAATCTTCTGCTTCTTTTCACCCCTCTGTACTGGACAGCTCTGTAACCTTCCTAACTGATAAACATCTCAGTGGAGACTTCTCTATTCTGCTTTATCTTTGTCAGATGGATTCCAAATGCCCCTGGCAAAAGCTTGATCTTTAAAATAAAATGCCTGATGTAAGATGTGCCTGTAAAGAAAGTCTCAGGCTGCTTGGTAAATGGAAGGAAGCCTCTCCTACATCAGCCTTCCTGTCCATTCCTTGAGGTTCATGATCACAAGGTGATATGCCTCTCCAGACAGAGTGCTCTATGAAACCTAGTGCTCTGTGTTGATGGAGGTAACTTATCTCAAGCAACAATTCTCCACCACTCATTTCTTATCGCTGCAGTGTGAGCCATCTTTTCCCCTTATCATTACAGATTTCGGTACCTTTATTAACTGTAAAGAATGATGTTGCTTACATATTAAAATTTAGCAGAACTTCTCAATTGTGGGAATGGTGCTGCCCTCCAGATGCTGTTAAAGTATAGGTCCAAACATTCATCACCACTCACTATGCCAAGTAGATCTTCTCAGAGTTGCAGTTAGACAACATCTGGAAAGGTGCAAAACTGAATCCCATTTTGGGAGAAAGGCGGGATCTAAATAGCTTAAATAAATAATAAAACATAAAATTCCCACCCCTGGTGAAGGAAGTAACTTTCCGCTTTACCAGATAAACAGATAAACAAACTACATGTGCTTTCTTGTCAATTGGGACTTATTCATACGTTCTAATCCCATTTCCAGACATATGGTGCTTTTAGAAAAGTTTCTCATTACACAGGCAACTTGCTCTGTAATTTTACAAGGCATCAAACATAATCTTCCACTTGTAGCCCTCACATTTTCCTACACTGCCTATCCCGTTTTCTTTTTTCTTTTCCTCCCTTTTTTTTCCTTTTGATTGCTAGGATCTGCCTGGAAGTACTCTCAGTCTTTTTATCCTCCACATTAGAGTCCTTCCACATGACACAATTATAGCATTACTAGCCTACTTTAACTTCTGTCACAACATGCTATTGCATCCTGGGATTCACAAGTTTAGGGAAGGGCATTTAAAATTCTGAGCCAGAGAGCTCTAGTGACTTATCAAACTACAAAGCCCAGGATCCCATAGGATAGAACCATGACAGTTGAAGTGGAATCAAAGTGTTTTAATTATATAGTGCGAAAAGGCTGTAATGGTTAATACTTGGTTGGGAGACTGCCAATGAATACCAGGTGCTGTAGGCTATATTTCAGAGGAAGCAACTGGTTAAAACACCTCTGAGTATCTCTTGCCTAAGAAAACCCTATGAAATTCACGGGGACACCATAAAATGACAGGCACCTGGAAGGCACATACACACATACATTCCTTGGGTGTGGACTCAAACCACTAGCAGGAAAAAGAAAATATTTGAGGGATGGCAATTCCTGGAATTGATTTATGGAAGGGAAACGCCAGCCACGTGAGTCCATCTCAGCCCCAGTACGACCATCTCAGCCTTGACATAGTTAAATTGGAAATGTAACACATGAACTGAGGGTGAGTGAGTTAAAATGGACAGGAATGGGCCACTTTGAATCAGACAATCACACATGGACATCACCAGATGGCCAACACAAACACCAAATAGATTATATAACTGGAAGTAAAAGATGGCAAAGCTCCATACTGGTGGCAAAGACTAGACCAGGTGCTGATTGTATTTCAAAAATAAAAATAAAACTCAAGAAGAGAATAAAACCAGTCATTGTACCAAAATACAATTTAAACAACATTTCCTCAGAATTCATTGACAATATAAGGAACAGATTTACAATACTAAGTATAATTGATCATGAACTGGAAGAGCTTTGGTCTGAAACCAGGGACATAATAAAAGAAGAATGTATAAAGACACTTCCAACAAACAAAAGGGAAGTGAAATCATGGATGACAGATAAAATGCTACAAGCAATAAAGGAAAGAAGAGAAACAAAACAAAAAGGGAATAGGAATAAAGAAAGAAACATGAACGCAACAGTACAATGGCTAGTGTGCAAAGATAAGGAAAATTACTACAACGACAAATGTAAAGAAATAGAAGACAACAACAAAAAGACAAGAATGAGACCTATTTCACAAGATTCAAGAAATGAAGGGAAAATTCAAACCAAGGACCGGGATGCTCTATGACAACAAAAATAACATAATTCAAGACCAGGAAGGAATAAAAAGATGTTGGATGCAATACACAAACAAAATATACAAAAGAGATGACAACATGAAGAACACATGGAGCGAAGAGCCATATGAAGATGAACCCAGAATTCTAAACACTGAGGTGGAAGCTACAATGAAAGAAATGGCAAAAAAACAAGACTCCAGGAATAGATGATAAACCAATAGAACTGTTGCAATCTACATTGAAAGAGTAAACTCTAGTGTCAACCAACATATGTCAACAGATATGGAAAACAAAACAATGGCCAACAGATTGGAAGCGATCAGTATACATCCCCATCCATAAAAAAGGAGACACAAGAGACTGCAGCAACTATAGGATCATAGCACTAATCTCCCATACAAACAAAATTGTGCTCAAAACATTGCAACATAGACTCCAACCACACATAGAGAGAGAAATCCCAGAGGTCCAAGCAGGATTCAGGAAAGGAAGAGGTACCAGGGATCACATTGCAAATATATGATAGCTAATGGAGAGTAGCAGGGAGTTCTAAAAGAAAATCAGCTTTATAGACTATAGCCAAGCCTTTGACTACATAGATCATGAAAGGCTATGGAACGCTCTTAAAGACATGGGCATACAAAGCATCTGTTAGTCCTAATGAGGAATCTGTACTCAGGGCAAGAGGCTACTGTAAGAACAGAACATGGAGAAACAGAATGGTTCCCAATTGGCAAAGGAGTCAGACAAGGCTGCAAGAGGTAAGAAAAACAGGCTTGGACACAGAAGTAGGAGAAATGAAAGCAGGAGGAAGAAATATCAACAATCTGAGATATGCTAACGACGCCATAATACTAGCAGAAAACCTCACAGACCTGGAACAACTACTAAGGAAGATCAAAGAAGAAAGTGCAGAGGCAGGCTTATTGTTGAACATAACGAAAACAAAAATAATGACCATAGATAACTTACACACATTCAAACTAGACAATGAGGAAAAAAGAAATAATAAAAAAGTTCTCATATCTGGGATCAAACTATGATCGGAATGGGGACTGCAGCCAGGAAATCAGGAGAAGGTTAAGAATGGGGAGAGCAGCTATGAAAGAACTGGAAAAGATCCTAAAATGCAAAGACATGCAACTCAGCACAAAAGTCAGAATCATACAAGCCATCATATTCCCTATTACCATGTAGGGATGTGAGAACTGGACAGTCAAGAAAGAAGATAAGAGGAAAATCAATGCATTTGAGATAATGTGGTGCTGGAGAAGAGTGCTGAGGATCCCATGGACAGCCAAAAGGACAAACAAATGGGTCCTTGAGCAGATCAAGCCAGAGATATCCCTAGAAGCCAAGATGACAATACTTACTGTCGTACTTTGGACACATCATGAGAAGGCATGAAGCGTTGGAAAACACAACAATGTTAGGAAAGGTGGATGGAAGTAGGAAGGCCAGATGCTAGATGGATTGACTTTTTAAAAGAGATCGTGAATAAAAGTTTGCAGGAGCTGGGCAGAGCAGTAGAGGACGGGGGGGAGGCTGGAGATGTCTCATCCATAGGGTCACCATGGGTTGGGATTGCCGCTAAGGTAGTTAACAACAATTCCTGGAACTAGGCTTAAATTCAATACAGCACTTGTGCTCCAAGGTCTGGACACAAAACCTCCTCCTGCTCTACCCTGTTGCCTGTAAGCATCCATGCTGGATAGGGTATTATGGGAGCTGCGATTTTAAAAAAAGCTTTCCCCAAGATATTTTAGTTTAAGATGTATGAAGCCTTGAAAGCAGCAGTCATTATATAATGGGTCCCTTTCCAGGAGAAAGGCAACACATAAAATAAACAAATGAAATAAAATAATGTCTGGGCAATTTTTGTCCTGAAGCATACATACTGAATTTCTTTCTTATGCTGGTACTTTGAGACATATCTATCCAAACTAGAGGGAAAGAAAACTCGTCTTACTCTTTAAGGCCTCTTCCATCTCACTTTTTTTATTTGCAGCATGGTACCAAGTGACCAGTAATCCATCTTTTCTGTCTATTCTCTTTAGACTGAGCAGATAATCCAACATATCTCCACCTGTACAGAAGATTGGTTGGACTCCTGTGTCTGGAAAAAAAAAATCAAGATCTAAACAGGAAATTGTACAGAAACAAATGCAGCCTACTCATAATCAAAACAAGAAAGAAAGGACTAGAAAGGAAGACAAATAACACAACTCCCTACATTGTCTTCTGTGCCTGGAATTTGTTAGTGCATGTTTTCTGTGCTGAAGGAACATATTATGTTTAATTCATTGAGAGAGGGAGAAAAGAACACATCCTAACTAAGGAGTCATTCACGCTTGCATTTAAACCGGTTTTTGAGTCAAATAGATCTGGGATCGCAAATTCGACTTGAACCGAAAAGAAGTTCACACTACATTTTCCATTACCAAATGCCTCTGTGTCTATTTAACATGGTTCTCATTAACACTTACTTTTGCACTACAACAAAATGGATTCTCGATCTCAGATGTGTTCCATCCATCCCAGTTCTTTTTTTTAAAAAATGTCAATCATATGATGCACATGTGCATGTTTCCGGTTATGCAAACACTTGGAGGTGTGGCCATACGCATCAGCTGTCACTATGCATCACAGGGGAGAATCTCCCATAGGATCCATGGATCCACCCATGCCAGGGCTGAATTCCCCCATGGCAGCCATGGATCTATGCATCCCATGGCACCCACAGATCCATGCATCCCAGGGGAGAATTCCCACCATGGTACCCATGACTCCCTCCACACTAATGCGACAGTTTGCAAAAACTGTACGTGTGTGTGTGTGTGTGTGTGTGTATAAGAGACCACAAGGATCATGCAGTCCAACCCCCTGCCATGCAGGAACTCCCAATCAAAGCATCCCCGACAGATGGCCATCCAGCCTCTGCTAAAGACCTCCAAGGAAGGAGACTCCACCACACTCCAAGGGAGAGTGTTCCACTGTCGAACAGCCCTTACTGTCAGGAAATTCCACCTAATTTTCAGCTGGAATCTCTTTTCCTGTAGCTTGCACCCATTGTTCCGGGTCCTA
>CM034706.1:192301483-192316212 GCA_020142125.1 Phrynosoma platyrhinos | reverse complement strand
TTAAAGTGGTGTCAAACTGCATCAGTTCTACAGTATGGATGCAGCCTGTACTTCACATGGGGACACAGGGAGAGGGTAGTGACTCCCATGTTGGCAGACTAAAGGCATCCCTAGAAGTGCGCTTCACTTGCAGCTGTATTGATGAGTGTGGGGCTTTATTCCTCCCTCCCACCTGCCAGGCTATGAATAGCAGCCATTGCAGGCCTGACAGCAAAACTTTCCCCACTCCACAGACAATCACTGTGCTCCCTATGGGTTTTTTTAACCATTCACTCACATACAAATACACACCCACAGACACACTCGCTTCACCTCACGAACATGGCCATATTTAGCTTCTGTAGAAATACTAGAACTGCTGGATGTTGCATATCTAACACAGACTACAGCTCTTTACATCATCCACTCCACTAGTATCTTTGCTTTCTTGCACACCAGTTACATACCCTTCAGCATTTCACAGATGAAAATTGGGATACATATGCCCGTGTAACATCAACATTTGGTGAAGATGACAAAGGTTATTAATGTGGAAGAACACACAAACTAGGAGAGGCTGTAGCAGTTTGCTTTTTCCTGAGCCTAATGGGAAGAGCAAGAGTCCACTCCTCTCCTCTCTCCTGTTACTGAATGGACTGCAAACTGCTTTTGTACTTTGAACTCAATTTGCAGCAATTGAAATAAACTGAGGACAAAGGGGAAAAGTGGGAGGAGAGAGAAACTACAACCTTTTGAAAGCAGCTCAAAATGTAGGTCAGCAGAAGATTAATCAGGACTGTCTCTGCCAAACAGGGCAGTTGGAGGGTATCCACAAAACTATAGCGGCCTCTTGTACAAGTTGGATGTGTTGGGCACCTCTGTATTTACTTAATAGGGTTTTGCATATTCTTCCTTTCACTTTGTTGTTGTTGTTGTTGTAGTTGTTGTTGTTGTTGTTTTGGTAATTATTTTGTATTGTATTTCATTTACTCAGTTTTGTTACATTATTTTGCCATTGCTTTCATAATTGTTGTTAATTGCCATCAAGATGACTTCAACATATGGTGACCGTACACGAGAAACCTCCAAGTCACCTTGCTATCACCACTGCTTGCAAATACTGCTTTTTACCTTATCTATCATTATTGTCTTTTCTAAGGAGTCATGCCTTCTCATGTGATGTCCGAAGTACGACAGCTTAGACATCTTGGTTTCTAGGGACAGTTCTGGTTTGATTTTTCTCTTGGACTTATTTGTCTCTTTGACAGTCGATGGTATTCATAGAGCTCTCTTCCCCCACTATATTTCAAATGAGTTGATTCTGTTCTTATTATCTTTCTTCATTGCCCAGCAGTTCACCACAACACATAGAGAAAGTAAATACAATGTCTTTTATATTTGAGGATCTTGTTTACGTAGTTGCTTCATAGCTACCTTTCCAAGTCCTAGACT
Source organism: Phrynosoma platyrhinos (assembly GCA_020142125.1). NCBI lineage: Eukaryota > Metazoa > Chordata > Lepidosauria > Squamata > Phrynosomatidae > Phrynosoma > Phrynosoma platyrhinos. Next base: position 192,314,781 of record CM034706.1, on the reverse strand, counting down.
TCTTCCGATTTCTCAACTACAACTTCCATTCTGATTAATGACTTGAGCCAAAGTATGTGAAATCTTTAACTATTGAAATGTCTTCATTGTCTATTTTAAATTTCTGTACATCATCGGTGGTCATTTCTTAATGTTCAACAATAAAACCCTGCCTTTTCACTTTCTTATTTGACTTTCTTCAACAGGCTTTCCTGTCTTTGTTATTTTCTGCTAGTAGTATGGTGTCATCTGCATATCTTCAATGAAAAAGGCTGAATCGCTTTTAAAGAAATGCGTGACCCACAACATTTCATATCTGGAGGGCATTGTCGGGATAGGATACAAAGAAACATAATAGTTTCCAATTGGCAAGAAGGTCAGCAAGAGGACATTTTATCACATCATTTTATTTGTTTAACATGTACTCTGAGCCTATCATACCTAAAACTGGATTAGACTTGGAGGAAAGAGGTAGGAAAACTGGGGAAAGGAATATTACAATTTAGAAAATGGAGATGCCTTCATAGTAATCAGATTGTTTCCTGCTTCAGTTGATGTTGGTTATTGTTAATTTGCATCTAATTCATTCTGTGCTAGTGTTTTAGAAAAATGTACATAGTTGAAAGAAGAGAGCCAGCGTGGATAGTGGTTTGAGTCTTTGACTCTGGAGACCAGGGTTCAATTCCCAGCTCGGCCATGGAAACCCACTGGGTGACCTTGAGCAAGTCATACTCTCTCAGCCTCAGAGGAAGGCAATGGCAAACCTCCTCTGAACAAATCCGGCCAAGAAAACCCCGTAATAGGGTCGCCATGCATTGGAAATTACTTGAAGGCACACAACAACAAACTTGCAAGAAGGCAAACTTCTTAAGGACCTGCCTGCCAGCGTTGAAGCCTCCCACCTTGAAAAGAGAGCTTTTGAACACAGAACTTTTCCTCCCAGCAAGGAGCCCTTCAGTGCCATTTGTTTGGGATCTGATCTGGATCTCCCACTCCAGTGCATCCATCCTCTGGATTATGATCTGAGACGCTTCCAACTTGACAGGAGGCAGCAGCTCAAATTGTGGGGTCAGGACAAGTTACCTGGGCCAAATCCTCATCTTTCTGCCTTCTTAAGCCTGGTCTTTCCTACCCCACCCTCCCAAAAAGAGTCCTGGTTAATTTTCCGTTCCTGCCACAAGAGGGATTTTTCTGGACATCCCAGGAAGACTTCAGTCTGCTGGCAACCAGGAATCAGGCAGGGATCCCGGATCTCTTGGTAAGGGGGGGGGGATCAAGGTTGGCAGGCAGATTGCTATGAATTTGCAAATATTTTCTGGGCACAATGTGTAGGTAGTTTGTTCAGTTTGCAAAGGGATCTTGTAGCACCTTTGAGAGTAGCTGAAAGAAAGAAGTTGGGAGCAGGAACTTTCCTAGACCTGAGCCTCTTTTTCTCAGGTGCATGGGATCAGGTGCAGATGCTCAAGTCTAGGAAAGCTCCTGCTACCAATCTCTATCTTTCAGTTGGTCTCAAAGGTGCTACAAGATTCCTTTGCAGGCTGATTTTCCAGACAAACAGGGCTATGTTTCTGAATTCTACCTCTGTAGTGTGTTCAGTGTAGTTGATTTCCAAATGAATATGCACAGGAGAGATTGCAGGTAAGCTCAGTTGCTTTCCTAATATTTCTTAGTGTTTGATCCTTTAGTACCCTTCTGAAAATGCTGAAACTGAAAATGCTTGCTCAACTGCATAGATATCTTGATGGCAGGGTGACCAGAGGTCCTCCTTTTCCTACATGTCCTACATTTCATTCCCTTCTGTCCTGGAGGGATTCCAAAATGTCCTTCATTTTGTGCATAGCAAAGAAGCACGGGTTTCTATTTATAGGAGTGTTTTTAGCTTTTATTTTTACACCCTACATTTTTCATGAGTGTCCTACACTTTGCAATGCCTTGTCCTCTTTTGTGGTTATATCTGGTCACCCTACTGGGTGTGTGTGTGTCCAATTTCACCAGATCAATTTTAGTTTAGGGAGGGAGCTCATGGTCTTCAGGCAGGCTTTTTAAAATTATGACAGGTTGGCTTTTATATGGGGTATGTAGATTTTAGATTATGGGGGGGTTGCAGACTGCCAGAAATAGTGCAATTTGAGTCCACTTTTAGGGTTAGGGTTAGGGTTAGGGTTAGGGAATCATGGGAATTGTTTTTTTTCTGAGACATTGAACCATCTCTGTCAGAGAGCTCTGGTGCCACAATAAACTACAGTTCCCATGATTCCCTAACCCTAACCCTAAAAGTGGACTCAATTTGCACTATTCCTGGCAGTCTGCAACCCCCCTATGTTTTTTAACTTTTGTATATTTTTAATTTTAATTTGATATTGTTTTAACTAGGTTATTTTAATTGCTTTTAATTGTTTTTAAGTGTTTTTATCTTGTGGCCCACCTTGAGTCCCTTTTGGGAGAAAGGTGGCATAAAAATCAAATAAATAAATAAATAAAATAGTTCCAGAACCCAGAGAACCAGGACTGTCTTGGTTTGCATATTTACTCTAAAAATGCTAATAGATCTTTTGACTGGAGAGATGAAGAGGATATTCATTTATGAATTTCTTTTTTCCCCCCCATCCTATCAGTCAAGTTTACAGCTTTCAATAGTAGGAACAATGAGCTTTCCATTATTATTATTATTATTATTATTATTATTATTATTATTATTATTATTATTATTTACTTATATCCTGCCTTTCTCCCAACTCAAGGCAGGGACTCAGGGCAGCTAACAGCAAATTGAAAACAGCACAATTAAAAACAATACAAAAGCATTAAAAATATAAATATAGTATTTATGCTACATAGAATTTATACTACGTATATTGAAATATATATTGATACTGTATAGTGTTTCTACTTTATTTAAATATTTACATAAAAGTGTAAATATAAAGTTTTAAAAACAAGCAATTTAAAAGTTAAAACAATGACACATTAAAAATATTAAAATATGTTTTTTTTAAAAAAACTATGTACAAACCTTGACCTGACCTGCACAAATTTAAAAACAGCACAAAAATGTTTTTACCTGCCGCCAAAAGGAGAAAAGGGATCATCCTGGCCTCTCTGGTTTTGGAATCAGAGCCCATGGCTTTGTTTGTGTATAGCTGACTGCTAGATTTCTGAAATCCTGGCCCTTGTAATGGCAAGAGAAGGGTAGGTCTGTGTGATGTATGCTGAAACATATAGATTTTTGAAAAAGTGTGATTTCCTGATGGGAGAGAATTATTGATGTTAGCAATTCTCTCAATGGCAGCCAGTGTATTTTTTAGACATACTCCCGGTGTGGGAACCCTCCACAAAAAGTATGGATGACTCTCAAATAAAGCATGGCTGTTTTAAGACAATTTAGCAGCCTGCCTAGAAATAAACCTCATTAAATTCAGTGAGGTTTACTCCCAGGTAAGTGGGTAAATGTTTGCAGGGTAAGGGGCATCATGTTCTACTATCTGTTTGATTCCAAGTTTATACATGGAATAAGGTTGCAACATACTTGGTTTTATTTATGTATCTACAACGTATTGATTTTTCTACAATTCATATTGCCATTTTAAGAGGGATTTTGATAAAAAAAAAATATGGAGGTATGGAGGGAGGTTCTGGGGGCATTGTGATCAGGAAAAGGTGGGCATGTTTTTGGGCCATTTTCCTGCATTTAGATGACTTTCCTGTGCAGTGTTTGGATGAAAATTACCCCCCAGTTCACCCTGATATTTTTTTCAATGGAGTGTTAGGAGATTTTGGGGGAAGGGGAGCTTCAGAGACTACAAAAGAGGGCTTGAAGGGCCACATATAGTCCTATGGATTGCATTTTCCCCATCCCTGATCCTACATGCTGATTTTCTCCCAATGAGCTGAAGAGAGGATAGAATCATAGAGTTGGAAGAGACCCCAAGGGCCATCTAGTCCAACCCCCCTGCCTTGCAGGAACTCACAATCAAAACACCCCAGACAGATGGCCACCCAGCCTCTATTAAAAGATCTCCAAAGAAGGAGACTCCACTACCCTCTGAGACAGCATGTTCCACTGTTGAACAGTTCTGACCATCAGGGAGTTCTTCCTAATGTTGAAATGGAATTTATTTTCATGTCTGTGGGTATGTGCCTTCAAACCGCCTGTCGGCTTATGGTGGCCCCATAAAAAATTCATAGGGTTTCTTTAGGCAAGGGATATTCATACATAGCTCTTATTTCTCCTACTTTCTCTGCACAACATCAACTCTGTGAGTTAGGTCAGTCTAAGAGAGTAACTGGCCTAAGGACTAAACTTCATGGCTTAGTAAGGACTGGATCTTGGATCTTCCAAATCTTAGTCCAACCTACACTGGCTGCATATTTGATCTCACATTATTACAGCAAGCAATCACAGATTATTCTATCTGCGGTTGGACTCAAGGTCTGCTTTCCATGAATGGATGAACTCTGCTCATGGCAAGCCCTATTGCTTGCTTTTAGGGATCCATGAAATCTCACACTGCAAAGCAAGGTCCCCTGACCTTATACTGTATGTACTATATCCAAAGGTTTAGGAGGGAGGGGTCGGGAAATTCTACGTCCATCCACTTGCATCTTTGTAAAATTTTTGTGGTCTGTAATATAGTCCTTGGTTTCAGTATAATGTCAACCCCACATCTTCTAACATAAGCATTGGCTGGGGGTGAGAATCTGCTTTAAGAAGTAAATTTTGTAATTATAATTTGAGTATGGGGGGGGGAAATGCTGCTAAGTATGTGCCCCACATCCCATTGTAATCAATTATTAGATGCTCGCTGATGTTTATGGGTCCATATACTTTGTAAAGTTCTTAAAACCAGACTCTAGCTTTGTGGTGGAATATGGTGAGAAGTCTTAACCATCTTTTTGTCAATCTACTCAGCAAGGGATCAGAAGATCTTTAGCATGGTGGTGGTGATGAGCAACCACACTTTTAATTCTGAGAGCCTTCTGTGCAACTGAGGATTCAAGCTGAAATATTTGTGTTTTCTCTGTTGCATCTTGGCATTTCTGAACATAGGTGAAAGAAGACAGGTTCCAATGCTGAAGTTTGGGCAGTGACACCACAAGTGACTTGAAGTACTATGGCCACAGATGCTGACCCTACAACCCTTGTGAAAATGCTCCACCTGGTTTTCCTTTCAACTTTCTGGGGAATGCAGATCTGGGTTACTTTTATATCCAGTGAGTTGGACTTTCTCTACAACCCACAGTGGTGCACAGTGGCATTGGGGTGACAGCAAAGAAAGCTGCCCCTTTGCTAGAGGTCTGACCTACTAGTTTCTGGACAGCTTTCTGCTGTGACAGAGATGGATTCATATACGATTCCTCTTGTTGCTATGACACTTGCAGCCATATTGACCATGCTGCAGCACCACTAATGCTGCCTACATTGGCATAGATACCCTGGCCAATAGAATCAGAGCCAATAAAAGCAACTTTATAACAACTGAAAAAAGTTAAACCAATTTCACATTAAGTATGCAAAAGGATCTTGCAGCACCATTGAGACTAACTGAAATAAAGAAGTTGGTAGCACGAGCTTTTGTAGATTTGAGCCTGCTTCCTCAGATGCATGTCTTTTCAGTTCCACCTAAGTAAAACAAAAATCTGCAGCATGGTCACAGGGGCCCAGAAGTTTGGCTCAGTAGCCATCTTTGATAGAAGTGAGGCCTTTGTTGGCATGAATCAGGCCAAGTGGAGGACATTTGACGGTGAGGGTGTTGCAGCAGAGAAAGTCATTTGGGCCGAGTGGGCAAGTAGTATAATGCCCCTCTATAAAGCAGAGAGATCAATATTCTGATTTAGTGGAGCTATTTTAAGAGTATGAGTAGGAGTATCATCCTCTTGAAGGCCACGAAAGTAAGGAAATCCTCTCTGCACTTCCTCAATAAATAGCTGAAAGAAGCTCTGATCTATGGTAAAAAGAAATAATCCAAGCTTGCATGTGTCATTTTATTTTTATATTCTGAATAAAACATTTTAAATATTTGTGCTTAAATTTTTAAAGCATATATATATATATATATATATATATATGGGATGGAAATAAGTTAAATGACCCAGTTGCTCTGTGCATTTGTAGGTTTTGTAATGGGCAACAGTCTCTCACAACATACATTCGGATTCATCCAGAGTTGCCTCTTTCCATATTACTTCCACATTGGCTCTGCTTGTGCTTTCATCAACCTGACTATCTTTGCTGTGTGCCATCCCAGTGAGCTTCTCAATGAGGAAGAAACCATACAGGTAGTAAGTTCCTTTGTAAAAAAGAACTTGTACTTAGATTTCATAAACATGTCCACCACACTGCTTTGTTTACACCAGGGGTAGGCAACCTTTCCCCTTTAAGGGCCGAGGGACTTCAGCTCCCAGAAGCCTCAGCCATGTTGGCCAATAGCTCCTGGGATTCTGGGAGCTGAAGTCCCTCGGCCCTTAAAGGGGAAAGGTTGCCTACCCCTGGTTTACACACTCTCTGCGATAACATTATGCAAAGGGACCTTGTAGTATCTTTGAGGCTGAGTGAAAGAAGTTTTAGTATTAGCCTTCCTAGACTAATTAGTCTGTGAGTTCATTCCATGCATCTGAGGAAATAGACTAGGTATATGAAATTTAATGCTACAACTTCTTTCACTCAGTCTCAAAAATGGTACAAGATCTCTTTGCATACTGATATTCCAGACTAACACAATTATGTCTCTGAATTTTGTGATAGCATGTGTGCCTTATGAAGAAGTGGTTAGATGAGAAAGTATCTTTGTTTACTACTGTATCGTAGACAGAAAAAAATGTAAGTGGTTTGCCATAATTGCTCTCACTGGTGTTAGAGACAGGACACAAGCACTGGTTATAGTGTCAGGACAACCAGCTATTAGCAGAGCTTGGAAAAGTTTACTTTTTGAATGAGAACTCCCAGCTGGGGGATTCTGGGCATTGTGAACATTTCCACTAAAGCTGGGCCATATTGACTTGTTTTGCTTTAAGATGGGGCAATGAGTAACAATTTGTAACTCGGGTTAACCCCGATCTGAAAGTACAATGGCAGGAAACACTCACTGGCCTGTTAGTGTAATCTACCTGCACTGCTTGGGGCTACTGGCAGTTGTCCAACTGGATGAGATGCTCAGACCAGTTGTGAAGCCAAATAGGATTTCTGGATTAAGAGAGTTCAGCTGTGTTGTTCGTCTGACAGTAGAAGTTCCCAGCCTAATTATCTGTCTTTTTCAGATTACCGTCTTCTTCATTTGTGTCACAGTTGCTGCTCTAAATGCTTACTGGTTTGGGCAGGTGACTTCAGATATTATGGCTGAAATGCATCTGATTGAGCAAAGCTATGGCTTAGGAGGGGATGTTGGTCTGTTCTTAAACAAGTCCCTCATACGGCTGCGACAACTGGATTCTAATTACAATGAGCTGGCATGCAAGCTAAGCATCTACCATGGCTTCTCTTCCCTTTGCAACCTGTGCTGCATCGCATGCAATGGCCTGAGCCTCTATTATATGGCGGCTCACCTTTCAGCATTATAACCCACAAGACTCAATAACCCAAGCAAATAACTCAGGCTTTGAAAAGACTTGTGGCTGAGAAATTATGGACTCTGGTGGCCTGCATAACCCCTACTCTGGACTGCTACAGGTGACTCAGTTTGTTACCATGTCTCCCTGTTTGGTATGCCACAAAATCTCTGAACAACTCTGGTTTGGCAACTTATGCACTATTCTTCAAATAGGTTACCCTTCACAGAAGTTCAGACTCCTGGTTGGTAAGTCCTCTCACTGTAATATAAATATTGACCAGACTAAAGGATAATGGACTTCCACCAAAATATTTGATTGCGAAGCATCTTTTTAAAAAGTTTTTTAAGCTAATGTCATTTGGGAATGAAATAAGATATGACAGTTGCTACAATTGATGTTTAACACTTCATTTGTTCTCTTCAGTTTTCCAGAGGAACAAAAGTTAAATGTTAAGATGGCAACAACTCAACTAATGATGGGTATTTGTTTAAGGACACCCAGGTCTAGCTACTTGGGAAAATGTATTTTAATATCTTTTAAAATATCTTCCTCAGTCTTCTAGTTTCTGCTGTACTATTCTTCTATTAATATGGTCTGAAATAAAGTCTTTGATCAGAATCCCATTGATGACTTATGCTGGTTTAAATACTATTATTGGCTGAGTTCCACTTTGTAAGAGATTGCACAAGGGTGGCATCCTAATCAGGATTGCACAAGTGGCATAACAATCACCCAACAGGGGAATGCAAGGCATTGTCAATTGTTGCACACTGGGGCAATCTAGTATAACTCCAGCGTAGTTATGCTGCTGTAAATGTTTGCTGTCTACTACCAAAATGGATCTCAGAATATATAGACATACAGAGGTATCAGAAGTTAGGTAAAACTAAATCCAGCCATGAGTCATGTCGTACTTTACTGACCCTACATTAGATTGAGATCTGCTTTACTGACTCATTAGATCCTACCTGAAAATAGTTGTAAATTGTGCTAGTATTTGATTTAAAAAAACAAAAAAACTAAGCTGTAACAAAGCTGTTTTATGTTGGCAGCACAGTTCTGCGCATAACTATTCAGAATTAAGTGTCATTGATTTCAGCGTGGCTAACTTTCATATAAATGGAAGCTTAATGTAACATCTGTTGCATCTTCTTCATAATAGCCCTGGTGTGATTCCTGGATGATGTTAATTTTATTAAGAATACTGATAACAGAATTCTGCCTCCTGTGAATATACAGTTGTCCCTTCCCATTTGCAGACTTCAAGTTCGCATCACCACTCTTCATAGGAGGGACATAATGGTGGCATGCACCCCCATGCACCATTGTTTTCAATGGGGTTGAATATTTGCGAGTTACCATTTTCGTGGGGTGGGGAGGGGGGTCCAGAACGGATTGCCTGTGAGTTGGGAGGGATAATGTAGAACAGCCATCCTTGGTATAGGTTATAGCAAATCCCAAGTAGGATAGGCCACCACAACAAAGATATGCGTAGCATTCAGCTAGAAATCTAACTACCGTAGTTGGAGAAAACCAACACTGACAAAAAGATTAAGGCTGGCATCCTGTTCAATATTATGAAATTGTAAACAATTTACAATCTCAGCTTTGAGGATCCATGTTAATGAGGCATGTTAAGACAAGCACCTGTGACAAGACCCCAAAGGTCTCTGCAGTTGCTTGTCTCAGTGTATCCCACAATTGGAAATTGTTTCTGTGGTCATTTCCCAGTTCTGCAATCTGCACTGCCTTGGGAACAGTTCAGTTGGAGTACTTCCTGGCTTAAGAGGCAGGGTTTTTTTGGGCGGGGGGTAGATGTCATGGGCAGAAGTAGCTACATAGCTATGTCTGATTATCTTAGCCTAAATTTTAAAAAAATTACAACCATGTAAAACCTTAATATAAAACATTCCAAAAAGAAAGTGTACAGAAACATGGAGAGATGACTCTATTATGGAGTTCACCTATTGTGAAAACTCCCTATTTGATGCATTGTGTTACTCTAGAAGTGTGTTATTCTGCAAAATGTTTCATTACAAACTGCAGGTCAGCAGGAGGGAGGGAGAAAGTACTGTAGCCACAAAACTAAGCAGTTGGGTGGATATGAGAAATGTACTTCTTCTAGGAGTTACATTTTAATTTACAGCCTACAAGTGTGTTATACTACCATCTTTTTGAACCAGTACTTGCCCCATAATAGGTTAGTTTGATATTAGCACAGCAAAAAGCCAGTAAAACAAGAAAGCTCTCAACAATGAGCTGTGCATGCCCTTTGTTAAAGAACACAATACGGTGAATAAACTGCAGCTGTGCTTTAATCTCTGCTGCTGTGAGCAAGCACACTATCTGTCCATCTTCATGAATCTGCTGGACAGTAACAGCAGGAGGGCAAGCCACTGAAGGCCCCACACATTCCAAACCTTCATAAACCCAAACTGTTTTCTCTCCAGTTGTCACACTGGATGTCAGTAGGGCACATATTCTCCGTAACCCACATGTCATAGTAAGTGGACACTCATTCCTGCATTTGGAGCTATAAGTAGAAGCCTTGGTCTAATTAACATGATTTATAGCAGCTTGTATACTTTCACCATTAACTTCCTTTTCAGACCAATAATCTGCTTCTCTCAAGCAAAGTGTTGTTTTGATGATTTAAGGAGTGAGGTAGACAATCTATGATCAGTTTTACTCCATTCCTTTACTTGTAATATATATATATATATATATATATATATATATATATATATATATATATGAATAAGGAGACATAGTCACAACACAAGATGGAATTTAACTCAAATTCCACTGCTAGGGTTTTTCCCCTCCAGATATTCCAAGTCTTTTATTCTTCCACAGAAGAATTTTGCATAGGCCAGGACCAGTAGGATGAAGTTCCAGTAGGCTGCCACCATGACTGCATTAGGAAAATACATATGTAGAAGATCTTCTAGTCTTTCCAGTTTACACATCTGAAGACGGCTGATCCCCTATATTTTGCTTTTATTGTCCTTTTTCTTTTTAAAGAGTTCATGCTCATTCAGTTGAGTTTGTGAACCTTCTTTCCAAGGAAGTAGTTTTCTGAGAAAGGAGCATGTTTTACCAAAACCAAAAAAGTAGGAGTCCCAGCTTTCACAAAGTATCTGCAAAAATATTTTAATGAGTCACACAATACTCTCAATTCACCCACAGATATTTTAGCATTCCAGAACGTTTGTCTGTGCACATGTGCTTTTATACCAAAAATGCTGCCCTATTTCCACCACCACCCTCTATTAGAAGGCACTAATTTTATTAGAAATAAAAATTATTATTATTATTACTACTGCAATCTCATAGAACAGATTTTTCACCTGCTCTGCAACACAAAAATGAGATGTACTAGAATATAAAGAAGATGCTCCAACTGTTGAAATGAACTAATCACCTTATACGCTCTTGTATAATAGCAAGAGATGTCCCCCTTGTGAATATTCCCATTCAGAATGCTTCCTAGAAATTCAGGTAGATAAAAGGGCCTTTGCAGACTGCCAGAAATAGTGCAAATTGAGTCCACTTTAACTGCCCTGGCTCAGTGCTAGGGAATCATGGGAACTGTATTTTTTTCTGAGACACTGAACCTTCTCTGTCAGAGAGCTCTGGTGCCACAATAAACTACAGTTCCCATGATTCCCTAGCACTGAGTCAGGGCAGTTAAAGTGGACTCAATTTGCACTATTTCTGGCAGTCTGCAAAGGCCCATAATTGCAATAAGACTTTTTTAAAAAAAAGATTTAAGTATCTGCTACGAAATGCTAGCCAGTGTAGGTTAATAGAGTGCCCATGGCACTGCCATTTTTTCAAGTGCCTTGGCTACAGCCAGTCTCACCATGAAAAGATGGCAGTGAAACAGATGAACTACAATGACACTGCTATATAGCCTCTAGCCTCAGCCAACAAGCAATGGGCAGTTCTGTTTTATTTACTTTTCCTTATGAGCATAGGGATCCACTCTGGATCAGAAGGACAATAACCATATCCATTTAAAATCAAACCAATTTTCAACATTACATAGTTGCCAATCTGAAATCATTACACAGTAAAAATAAATAACCTGAAGGCCCTAGTTCAGAACCTCACCTTTGGTGTTGTAGTGCTTGTAACAATGTGGTTTTTGTGTCAATCTGGTATATATCTCCTCTTTCTTCATCTTCATAATAAAGCTGTGTAATTTAATGTCATAAACAAACATGAACAAGCAACATTATCTTTAATAAGATATCTATCAACACTAAAGTAAAGATTTCCCCTTTGACAAGGTTGTCAAGTTGTGTCTGACTGTAGGGGGTGGTACTCATCTCCGTTACTAAGCTGAAGAGCCAGCATTGTCAAAGATGACTCTGCAGCCAGCAAGACTGGTCATGCAGCCAGCAAGACTGCACAAAACGCTGTTACCTTCCAACTGAAATGGTACCTATCTATTTATCTATTTTCACTTTTACATGCTTTCAAACTGCTAGGTTGACAGAAGCTGGAGCTAATGACAAGAGCTCACTCTGTCATGCAGCACTTGGGTCTCGAACTGCCAATCTACCAATCTTGCAATCGTCTGAGTCAGTGGAGTTTATCACATGGGGGACGGACAGTGATGGGATTGCTCCTCCGTCCTTATCCTGTCCATACCCCTAGTGAACGTGATCGTGCAAATCACTTTCACATGAAAGCAGGAGGAAAAGCGCTTTCAGCTGTCATGATATTAATGGGTTCTTCTGTTAATACAAAAGGCTGCAAATGACAGGAGAAAGTGTTTTCAGCTGAGAGTTGAAAGCACTTTTCAGCCCATTTTCATGTGAAAGTGATTTGTGTGATCACTTTCATTGGTGTTTGTCGGGTGGCTGAATGTCAGGTTCAGTACACTTACATGTGAAAGTGATGCATGCAATCACTTTCACTGGGTCAATGATGGGTCATGTGTGAAAATCCTTCCTGTGATTGGGACAGGGATGGGACAACGACACTGTCCCTCATGTGATATACTCCAGTGTCTTAACCGCTGAACTACTGCATCCCTATCAACACTACTAAGTAATTATTAATATGATAAAAAGTGTACAGCATTATCTGGTCATTATTATTTTTCTACATCAGATCTGAGGGCCTTGAATTAAATGGGCAGAACAGTGCTAGTTTAGGAAACTTTGGATTCAAGATCGTTTTATTATCTAGCTTCAGAGAAAAAACCCTGAATTGTTATAGATTCACTCCACAATATTGCAGCTATGAAAAACATTGTCTCCTATCTCTGAAGCATGACTCTTATCAAAAGCCTACTGGTTGCCATATTTTTGTTTTTGTTAAAAGAAATAGTTTCCAACAGTGTATTATACTTCTTTTTTTGACTGAATGACAATAATCACTTAATAAAAATAATAGACACCAAACATATTCCAGAGGGAGCCTGTTTATTTCCTCTAGCTGTTCTACTGCAATACATGAGGCAAAGGATTTCTTTCTGGGATGCATTCTTTTAAAATTAATTATTGTAATACAATGATGATAAAAGTAAGGGGTTTTTTTTATATTTTGGAAAGATCCTATTCACCATCTTGGATAATAATTAACTATTTCTCATACTATAAAACTGCTCTAGGAGTTTGATAGTAACAGGCTGAAATGACTTATTACTGTAATGGTTTTCTTTTCTTTTTTAAAAGTGCTCACAGTCTGGCTTATGCAGTATGCATATGGATTGAAAGTTAATGCAAAATTGGTGGAGAAAAATCCCCACTGGCATAGTT
>CM034706.1:192271360-192291229 GCA_020142125.1 Phrynosoma platyrhinos | reverse complement strand
GAGGACATTTGAGCATTCCTCCTGGACAGAAGGTCATGAAATGGAGGACGTGGCCTGGGAAAAGGAGGACTTGTCTGGTCACCCAGCCTTAGCAGGCAGGAGGAGGAGATGTGAGAGATACTACCTTCTCAAGGTGTATCTACACCAGGGGTAGGCAACCTTTCCCCTTTAAGGGCCGAGGGACTTCAGCTCCCAGAATCCCAGGAGCTATTGGCCAACATGGCTGAGGCTTCTGGGAGATGAAGTCCCTCGGCTCTTAAAGGGGAAAGGTTGCCTACCCCTGATCTACACACTGTAGAAATAATGCAGTTTGACCCTGCTTTTAAATGCTGTGGCTCCATCCTATGGAACCCTGGGATTTGTAGTTTCACAAGGGCTTGGGCCTTCTCTGCCAAAGAAGGCTGGTGGGCGCCTCTCCAAACTACCAGACCCAGGATTCTGTCAATTAAAGTGGGAGTCAAAGTGGATTATTTCTAAAGTGTAGATGCATCATATCCTCCTTCTCCTCCCCTGGATCTGTCCTCCATTTCATCACCTTCAGTCCAGGAGGGATTTCAAAATGCCCTCCATTTTGAGCAGGACTAAGAAGCATGGATTTAGATTTATAGGAGTGTTGCTAGCTATCATCATCATCATCATCATCATCATCATCATCATAATTTATTTATATAGTGCCATAAGTTTACATGGCACTTTACAGATGCAATCAATTCAAAACATTAAATACTGCCAGATGCGTAAAAGCTAAGGAATAATAAAATATAAAGCTATACAGTAATTATAAACCAATTATGCAGGTAAAGTATATTACTATAAAAGCAACTAATACATGTAATCAAATATAAAATTATATTAAATACAGCTTTTATTCTGTGAAGGTCCTACATTTTGTTAGTTATCTTATAATGAGTGTCTTAACCAGGTTGGAGCTTCCATTAAAAGCAGCTCTTACTCTCCTCGCAACTCTCTTGTCTTTGCTCAGGGTGCGTCTACGTTGTAGAAATAATGCAGTTTGACACTGCTTTTACGTGCTGTAGCTCCATCCTATGGAATCCTGGGATATGTAGTCTTTTACAAGGTCTTGGGCCTTCTCTACCAAAGAATGCTGGTGCCCCACCAAACTCCCAATCCCAGGATTCTGTAGGATGCACCCATGGCAGTTAAAGTGGGGCCAAATTGCAATATTTCAACAGTGTAGATGCATCCTAATATATGTATTAAAATGGCCCTTTACCTTCAGGGAGGTCAGCTGTGGATGGAGAAGGGAGTGTAGAACTGGGACCCTCTTTTTGCTCTTGTCCAAACCAGCTCTAGGGTTGCTGCTCCCCATAGGACAGTCAAAATATGGGGTGACCCTGTCATCCTCCTTTTCCTGTACATGTCCTACATTTCAACCTTCTGTCTAGGATGAATTTCAAAATGTCCTCCATTTGGAGCATGACTCATTTATGTTTCTATGGACGTTATCACACGGGGGCAAATCTGCTGGTTAATCCACACAAATCCCAAACAGAAACTGGATTTGTGCCTCGCGTTTTCAGACGACAGACGTCGCACAGAAACTGGACAGAAAGTGGACAGAAACTGGTGTCATCTGAGATCTTTTGAAATTCGGTTGTTTGGAGGAAATGCAAATGCGAAATTAAGGTAATTTCGCATTTACCGTAATGTGAAATGCAAATACGCATTTGGGAGCATTTCCCTGCTTTTTCCCATGGTTCCACAGTGAGCATTCCTCTATCTGCGCATGTGCAAGAAGCTCATTTCTAGTACATTTACGGGCTTTTCTCACTTGTGTGTGAACGTTAAATGCTCTTACTGTAAATTCGCAATTAAGGTAATTGCGTGTGAAAGCCATTTGCAGAATCAAGGTTTATTTTCCATTTATTTTTGGAATGCCTCATTTCCACTTTATTTTCGCTTTCTGGCCCACGTGTGATAACGTCCTATGTGTGTTTTTAGCTTTTATTTAGGCATGTTCTAAAGTTTGCTTCAAAATCCTACGTTTTGTGGTGCCGTGTCCTCCTTTGCAGTGAGGACATCTGGTCACCCTGGCCAGATCCCATTGGATCTTGGAAGCTAAGCCAGGTCAGGCCTGCTTAATACATGGATGGGCGACCATCAAGCTTTACTTTACCATCAAGCTTTGAAATACAGCTTTACCTCAGGATGAAGCAATAGATCTGATAAAAAAAGGAATGGCATTCAATTAAAAAAAAAATACTGGGCTGAAAAGTGGCCAAGTTTGGAAAGAATAGAAAAATAGAAAACTGGTGGGAAAGATAGAAAATTGTATTAAATTAAAAAAATATATTATATGTATATGGAGAATTTTGGTTACAACTCATGTTAAAAAAGAGGAAATTTGGATAAAAATAATAAAATAGGGAATAAAGAGAATGTGTGATATACAAAGATAATAGGCGTAGAAACCTCATGGACAGCGCTTGGGAAAGAGAAAGACAAACTGAATACATTAAAAAAAGGGGGGACTACAACCTATGAGAAAGGAACTTGATGTTTGTTAGTTAAGTGATTTAGGGGGGTTGCAGACTGCCAGAAATAGTGCAAATTGAGTCCACTTTTAGGGTTAGGGTTGATGCTAGGGAATCATGGGAACTGTATTTTATTGTGGCACCAGAGCTCTCTGACAGAGAAGGCTCAATGTGTCAGAAAAAAACCAATTCCCATGATTCCCTAGCACTAACCCTAACCCTAAAAGTGGACTCAATTTGCACTATTTCTGGCAGTCTGCAACTCCTTTGTTAGTTAAGTTAAGCCCAACCTGCCCCCCTGATTCTGCTGCAGTTATTATTTGTCTATTTGTATTATTATTTTAAGTATGTTTTTAAATTATCATTGTTTAATAGTGTTTTAAGGGGTGAGTAGGATTGTGGGATATGAAATATATATTTTAATGTTGCAAACCGCCCCAGTTGTGTTATGCAAAGGGGCAGGATAAAAATAAATGTTATTATTATTTATTAAGTGATGTTTGTTAGTTAAGTCATGTTAGTGGATTGATGTACATTTGGTAAATGTTTAGTGTGTGGTGCAGTGTTTATTAATGTGTATTTTTAATTCTTGGAGAATTTAATAAAAAAAGATTTCTTTTACAAAAAGAAAAATACCAGTTGCCGTAGGCCAGCAGTAGTCACCAAAGTGGTGGTCCATGGACTGGTGCACTGCTTAAGAAGCACTGCTGTAAGCTATATTTCAGAGGAAGGCGATGGCAAACTAGCTTAGTACTCCTTGCCTAATAAACCATGTTGTTGTTGTGTACCTCCAAGTCGTTTCTAACTTATGGCGACCCTATCACGAGGTTTTCCTGGCAAGATTTATTCAGAGGAGGTCTGCCCTTGCTTTCCCCTGAGGCTGAGAGAGTGCGACTTGCCCAGGGTCACCCAAAATCTATGGCCGAGCCAGGACCTGGTCTCCAGTGTCATAGTCCAGTGCTCAAACCACTACGCCATACTGGCTCTAATTCCTTGCCTAATAAACCATGTTGTTGTGTACCTTCAAGTCATTTCCAACTTATGGCGACCCTATCAGCAAAAGTGATAGTGTGATCAGTTATTATGGAATATGAGACTTGCCTCCTTTGAATTAAAAAGGAGTTAAATCCACACATGCAACACGCTGCAGCATCAAGTTGTGTGTGTTCATGTATGATATCAAACAATTCATCTAACATCAAACACTATAGAACTTTTAACATGCACAAGCATATCCCTACCTTTGACCACTGTTGCCCCAGAACAGACCTAAAAGTACATGCTTATGACCACAAAAATGTTGTATGTAACTGATTGGTGCTGTATGTGTTACATGTGGTTAGGAACAAGATAATTCCCTGTCCATTCCCAACTTATTTATAAACTGTTTAGATTTTTTTTTAAAACAAAAGAATTCCTCAGCACTTGTGCTCTATAAAAAAAGTTAAATAAAATTATATTTAAAAAAAGGACTTGTGCTCTTGATTACCTCTCAGCCCATTGACATATGCATGCTACTTGCTTTCATCAAAGCCATTTAATGTAGGGTTTTATAATTTTACCCTAAAATTTATTTTAATCATTTGGTGAAAGCACATCTGCCTTATCTCCTACACCAATATAGATACTATGCTGTTGTTATTGTGCCTTCAAGTTGATTCCAATTTGTGGGAACCCCAAACAAAGCCTATCACGTGGCAATATTTGTTCAGAGGGGGTTTGCCATTGTCTTCCTCCGAGGCTGAGAGTGTGTGATTTGCCCAATGTCATTCATGGGTGTCATCATCCAAGGAGGGATTTGAACCCTGGTCTCCCAGAGTCCTTGTTTAACACGCAGACCGTTACACTGAGCTTGCTCCATAGATAGGTTTGCAGAAAAGGGGATGGAGAGCAGTATCACATCTTCCCCATTATAGCAAGAATCTCTATTTATGTATGCATGGGTCATTAACGCTAAAATAATAGCAAGGTTGAGAAATGGCTACACCATGCCTAATCTTTGGAGCAAAGAAAGAAAAAGAAGTTTGGCAATGTTGTCCCCGCAAGATAATGGGCTGACAGGCATCCAGTTTATTTCAGCGTTAAGATTTTATGAGCTCAAATCTTCAGATATATGCCCCTGAAAAAGTATGCTAAACAAAATTGGTTGTCAAAATTCGTTGCTACAAGTGTATACTTTTTTTCTCCTTTATTGTAGGAACATGGACTAGCATGGCTATCTCTTACTAATTTATTTACCTATTACTTATTCGTTTATTGATTTGTGTGTGTTTTTAAAAAATCTGCAATGAAAATAACTCATGCACAAAATTTCCACTCTCTCCATTTCTCTGAGAACTTTTAAACAGCAATTTGCATACATTTTTCATATTCGTGCCTGTCTGGTCCCTTTACAGTGTTTGTTAATTTTGGTTATGCTCCTTGAATGTCTGCATAATCGTGTAGGAAGCTTTCCTTTAACTTCACTACTTTATTGGCATTACAGGCTGTCTGTTCTTTCCAAAACTTGATATGAGTATATTGATATGATAGCATGGCTATCTCTTTTCAAACTGACCCAAGAGGCTGGATTGTGAAGGGAACCAGTGGCATTTATTATCGAGGTAGATGATAAAGCAAAGATTCCTTTTTGTGGGCCCTCTCCATGTTGTTCTTCTTGAAGGTGACTGCAAGAGTGATGTTTGCAGCCTTTGCAGCCATTCTGTTGCTGTGAAAAGGTGCATGTCAAGCTCCTTTCCCATCCACTAGCTAAAAACTAATTGATGTTGGCAGATTTCCAGAGGCTGATGACACGAAAAAGACTGGAACTGCTGTTTCGGAAAGCATTCTGGGATCTGGAATTCCTCATCAGTTTTTCAGCTGCAGTGTCACTAGCTGCTGTCACGTTGTTGCTCTCAAGCCCATTCTTCTGTTTCGAGAGAATGGCAAAGACACGGTCCTGGGCATGAGCTGCAGTGACGCACACAGATACCTCAGGGTCATGCATCAGGCCTTCAAGAGCTGTAAAAATAAAAAGAGTACTGGTAGTTAAAATTGCAAAAGGATATTAAATGATATTTCATTTTGATGGGGGGGGGCATTCCAGAACGGATCCCCCACAAAAACAGAAGGGTGACTGTATATCAGATCCCTCCCAGACAAGGTTCAGTTGGCCTCCTCTCTGCTCTCTTTTCACCAGCCCTTCTTATTTAAATAGGCTTTCAGCCTCTAATTGGTTTGGACAGAAAGATGCTCAGAGGGTGTGATCTATTTACAAATATGTAATACGCGTTGAAATTGTTTTTACTAGTTTGAAACAAATGTTTTCATTAGATTGGTTGTTTACCGCTTTTTAAACGTCTATCCTATATATTATTTTAGCTATTTTCACTTATTTTGTGAGTCAGTTTGGGTCCCATATTGAGAGAAAGGCAGGATATTTATTAAACAAACAAACAAACAAATATCTTTTCATATTAAACATTCAGTATTATCCAGAAAGATCCAGGTGCTGGTGGCAGGTTTGCTTTTTTTAAAAGTACTAATACAATGGGCTCTTGGTATTTGCTGGGATTTGGCTCCATGACAGCCCCCCAGGATACCAAAATCCATGGATGCTCAAATCTCTTTATATACAATGTAGTAGTAAAATGGTGTCCCTAGTACAAAATGGCAAAATCAAGGCTTGCCTTTTGGAATTATTTTTAAAAATATTTTCAAGTCGTGAATGGTTGAAACCAAGGATGCAGAAACCGTGGCTACAGAGGGCCAACTATAATTCAAATTCCACAACTGGAATACATTGGGTGATATTTTATATTCTTATTATATCACTAGTATCACCACTGCCATTACTACTAGTAGTAGTATTACATTTTAGTTACAAAATTTGAGGGGAGACACACTAACCTATTTTCATTTATGGATATTGTTATCAGGGATAGGTGTAGTAGATGGAATAGAAGGCTTAAATACCCTAAGGCATCAGATCCCATATAACTGTATGTACATTACTGTATATACATATTACTGTAAAAGCACCTGTGATTTTCCTTCTCTGTATCTGCTTGTGCAATTTTGAATGCACGACAATGAATGCAGTTAATAGTTTGAAGGAAAATGAATTTACATATGCCGGTATCATGTCATTTATGTTTCACCAGCAAATAGATGTGGGCTCCTTGAATCCTGTTATTTCTATGGACCTGATAGATACATTGCTAGACTAGGGAGATCACAGAGATGATGGGAAGAATTTCAGAGTAGAGCTGTATCCTGTGAGCAGATATCATATAAAAGGTAACACAATCCTAGGTGATCACTGAAGTTCTTTGTTTTGATACATATAAAAATGCCCTGAGACTTTAACTCAACAGCTACATATATATGTTTGTATATGTGGAAAGGTCCCGCTGCCCACCAAAACAACAGTGGCAACATTGAAGATCTCATTAGAAGGCTGAGTACTATCTCTTGCAGACTGAATAGTGACAAAGGCTTTTTAAAATTACACAACATGTGTTAATCATCTGATCAATTCATGGATACCACCCAACTGCTTTGTTAGTGGCTACTGTTAAGGAAATTGTCACTTTGTGTACTTATTGGACTTTGATTCCTTCTGACCCCATTGTTGATCACTTCTCCACACGCTCACATTCCCAAGCATGATATAAATTGCCAGTTGAAGTAACAACACTTCATGCATCTGATAAAAACATCATGAAATAAACTTTATGTCACAATCAAATTGGTTTGTCTTTAAGGTGTCATAAGTCTGTTTGCAGATTTTGCTTCAAAAGAATAGCATGGCTTCCTCTTATATTTGAAAAGAAATGTTCAGCATTCTATTGATTTTTTTAATGTTTATGTTTTTATATTTTTATGGAATAACATAGTAATATGGGTTGGACAACGTACAGCAATTCGCTTGAAGCATTCAAGGCAATACAGGAGAACAGAATGAGACACATTGTCACAAAACTGGCAACTATAAGTTTAATTGCAAGTTATCTCAGAAAAAAAGAATAGCAATGGTCCAAAGCACACTGCAGAAATAATCCAGTTTGAGACTGCTTTAACTGCCCTGTCTCAGTGCTAAGAAATCCTGGGAATTGTAGTTTATTGTGATACCAGAGCTCTCTGACAGAGAAGGCTAAGTTTCACAAAACTACAGTTTCCAGAATTCCCTAGCATTGAGCCAGGTCAGTTAAAGCAGTCTCAGACTGGATTATTTCTGCAGTATGTTTTGGACCAACCTGTACAAGTTGAGTGCCTAAAACTGTGCACTGTTAACTCACCCTTAGCAATACTGGCCTTGTTATTCCCACTCCTGGTTTAAATCTAATTGACTTCCTTTTCTTTTTATTATTTTTATATGATGTAATGCATACAACCACAATAATCTTACACTTTTTCTCTTTACTTACTTTGGGATACCAAATCAAGATCTTCCTTTCCCACTGTACTATCCATATGTAGTACTAGGAAACCTAAATATACCACATGAAAAATTAATTATAATTACAGTTTATAAATATGAGTCACCATATAACTATTATACTATACCTAGATTGTGTACTTGAAAGTAAGACCCAGTAGTTTCAATTTCAGCTTCAAAAGAATTTCAAAATTCAAAGAAATCAGGTTTAGAGTTTCAGTTGTACATGCCATAAACCTGAAGCACAGAACACCAAGACCTCTGTATTTTGTTGTACTACAATTTTTATCAGCCATAACCAGCACAGCCAACACTGAAGGCTGATGGGAACTGCAGTCCAACAACATCTGGAGTACCACACAGTCCCCATTCCTTGTTGTTGCTGTTTGGTGCCTTCAAGTTTCTGACTTATGGTGATCCTAAGGCAAACCTATCATGGTATTTTCTGGAGTTGAGTGTGTGTGACTTGCTCAAGGTGGTTGGGGTTTCCATGGTGGAGCAGGGATTTGAACTCTGGCCTCCAGAGTCATAGTCTAACACTCAAACCACTATGCCACACTATGCCCATTCCTATCCTCAGACAAAATTTTTACTGACTAAAGAAAGCCTGATGTAGACCCTTAAGCTTGCAGAACTTTCCTGCTAATTACAGCATAAAACAGCCTTACTAAAAATCTCTTTCAAACAGATATGTACACTGGCTTAGTAGAAGCTGAGGAAGTCTTATATGTTCCTATGAGAAAGATGGTCACAAAGCACCTTTTCTACAATTCCATTGCAGAACCGTAGCAGGACTATTCTTTATATTGCTATTAAATTTTCCCAAGACCAGGAATAAGATCAAATTGTCATGACAACTGACATAAGCAGTTATGCCAGCCCTAATATGAAAATGAATTCTTTTTTCATTTACCAAGGAACATGATGGAAGCCCTTTTTATAGAAAGAAGTGGACTCTCAGTGTAGAAAATGCCCTGGTACAAGAACCTTTGAAGAGCTCCTTGTTGCTTTTGTACCTGAAAGCGCAAGAAATGTAAAGCTGGTTTCATTCAAAGGGTAAACTACATTATGATAATAACAATAACAATAACAATAACAATAACAATAACAATAACAATAATAATAAATTTATTTATACCCTACCCCTCTGGGATCAACTGGGGCGGCTAACAAAGTTAAAATACAATACATCCCAATCCTGTCCCTACCCCCCCTTAAAAAAGTATTAAATCAGATAAAAGTTAAAAGCCAAACAAAATAGGAATGCAGCGATTGGCTGCAATAATAGTAATAACAAAGAAAAACAAAAAAGAAAGGGAAACGACGGCATTATACCACATTAAGGAAGACTCTAGGAGAACTCTCCAAAAAAAAAAAGTTCCCAAGGCCGGGGTAATCTATCCTGGAAAGGCCTGCCAGAAGAGATCCATCTTGACAGCTTTTTTAAAGCTGTCTAAAGATGTTAATTGGCGAATCTCGCCTGGCAGGCCGTTCCATAATCTGGGGGCGACAACAGAAAAAGCCCTCTGGGAGGTAGCCGAAAGCCTAGATCTTTGTGGCTGCAGCAGGCACAATACGTGCAGAGGAGAAGGATCTCTGCGCTGCACGTATTGCCTCCCGATAGGACCAGAGATAGTTCCTATGGCGAGTTCTGTCAGATAGGGGCCGAGTCTTCCACCATTCGTGCTCTAGTCGAGCCTTCAAGGGCGGACCATTCTAATAGTCTACCACCCCCGGTGGGGCGGATCAAGGCTCTCAGTTTTATCTTGACCAGGAAATGATCCATCCATGACAAGGCGGAGGTCCCAATAACCTCCGCCCACGGATATTCCTGTTCCGTACTAAAGACCACATCAAGTGTATGACCTACACAATGTGTGGGCCCGATGACCAATTTAGATAGGCCCATGTTGGTCATGGTTTCCATGAACTCCCGAGCCGCACCTGTTAAACTGGTCTTGAGAGGGATGTTGAAGTCTCCCAAAACTAAAAGTCTGGGAGACTCCAGCAGGAGCTCTGAGACCAGTTGTGTCAGCTCGGTTAGGGAGTCTGCTAAACAACAGGACAGTCGGTATACTAGCAGAATCCCCCAACTGTCCCTGGTCCTCCGGCTCAGGTACATACACTTGAAGTGGACTGTGTTCCGGACAGGTATCCTGGTCAACGTCAAGTTGGTCTTGTAAATCAGAGCCACATCACCCCCCCGCCCACTTCCCCTCACCTGCTCACTAGCAGAGTACCCGGCTGGGAGGGCCTGCGCTCAGATAACCACACTATCCTCTCCCAGCCAGCCAGGTCTCTGTAAAGCAAGCCAGGTCGACACCCTCATCTAGGAGATCATAGATGATCAGAGAGTTTACATTTACATTTATGAATTTATTAAGTGAATAGTTTCTCAGCTAAGACGGGATGGAGATCTTGTTTAGATATCACTGGACTATAATTTGCATCATCCTCACCACTAGCTCTGCAGGCTAGGGCTGGTGAGAGCTGCAATTCAACATCTGAGGACCATACATTTCCCACCCCTGTTCTGGGCCATCACTTGTTCAAATCTCATCTCAGTACTATCACACATTAGGTAGTGGAGTTCCAATTTCTAATATACAGATCGAGGATAGTTCAGACCTACCTTACAGGGCTCCTGTAAGGACTGTTTAGATTACGAATGTTAACACTAAGGTAAAGTGCTATATAAACATACTATCCTCAATACTGGCTTGTCAAGAAATCAAGTGCAAAAATTAAGGAAAGCTCAGCTTATTTATGAAAAATAAAATTAAGAAATCTATACATAACCCTCCAAAACATGGTGGAGGCCAGGTCTCTAAAATGCAAAATCTGATTTTTAGGATGTAATGTTGATCATTTAACACCTCTCCTCTCCCCGCATCTTAGATTAGGTTAGCTGACAGCCTGTTTTAAAATGCACACTTCTTTTTTTTAAAATGTAGGTAAGTGGTTGGTTGGCCTTTAAAAAAAGTCATCTTTGTTATAATCACGAAACGTCAGAAAGAAACTCTTCTAGAACATGGCCACACAGCCCGAAAACCCCACAAAAAACTATAATCAGGTTTGTTTTACATCACTCTTTTGTTCTTGAATCTTGGCATAAGAATAATTTGTGCTAGCAAAGAACCTGTGGACAACCTACGAGGTACCGGCAGGTTTCATCCAGAATGTCTTCATGCTCATACCAAGCTTTCCAGCTGACAATCTGCTTTGGGGGTTTCCATCCCAGGAAGTGAAAGGATTCCTCCAAGGCATATTTAGATTTCTACAAGAAGATAATATATACTGTAGTTTTAAACATTCATAAAGCAATACCATCCAGCTACTGAATACCTTTGTGATAAATATTGGGGGAGGTATATTTTAATGAGGGTTGACATCACAGCTAATAAGATGGCAAGTGTCCAATAAGATGGGCAGTTTGGGAGAAGCATGAACATTTGAGATGGTTTTGAGAGAGGGTTTTTTAAAAGTCTGGATGCAAAATGAGGTTTTTGTCTGTCTGTCTGTCTGCCAGCTGGCTTTTGTCTCTGACTCTTGGGAGGCAGACTATGAGGGAGCTGGTGGAGCTGAACAGTGGAGTCCAGGCTCCTATCTATACAGAAACATCAAGAACTACAAATTCCATCTGAGCTGTGAGTAAGATTAGGAACATGTACCAGTTAGTGGCATCAGGATTTTTAATTTGTTTTAATGGTTTGGCTGAAATGATTGTACTCTGTAACTTACACTTTCTGTTTGTGCCTATAGGACGAGTTGGACCTGCATGTAGTGATATCCCTTTGCTCTAGAGCGCCTTTAGTTAGAATAAAGCTTTAAAGTACTCTGCCTCCTTGCTCTCCTTTTCATGTGCCTTGGCTGGGCTAGTCCTTTCCTATGTTGGCAATGGAACTTGCCAGTGGAATCCTCCAGCAAAGTCCCAATGTATTGCTAAGGTGGTGTTGGGGGGGGGGGGGGGGGGGAAGAAGCAGAATTGATCAGGTGGTGGCAAAAAGGTTTGTTTTTAGATCAAAATGTGGTCTCAAAGGGTCATATACAGGTTAGCAGAAGTGGAGGGGGGCTGTAGAGAACCTTCACAACCTTAAAGCAGTCCATTTGTTTAGGACAGGGGTAGGCAACCTTTCCCCTTTAAGGGCCGAGGGACTTCAGCTCCCAGAATTCCAGGAGCTATTGGCCAACATGGGACTATTGGCCAACATGGGTGAGGCTTCTGGGAGCTGAAGTCCCTCGGCCCTTAAAGGGGAAAGGTTGCCTACCCCTGGTTTAGGACTTCAGCTAATTTGTCCAACAGTCAAGAATTATGGCAGTGGAAGTCCAAATCATCTTGAGGACCAAATGTTGGGAACCACTGCCCTATTGGATTGTTGCCAATAAGTGGGATATAAATAATAATAATAATAATAATTATAGAAGAAAAGGCATTCTGATATTTGTACACAAGACAGAAAACGATTGTGGGGGTGTGAAGCTGGACAAGACTGGTTAGAGCCAGCCAACCCCAACCTTTATAATGCTGTAAAGGGGAGCGAACAAGGGGAAAGGCTGCAACTAGAAGTCATTCAGTTAAAGAGAAAGATAACGGGATGATGAAATAGATGTCAGAAATACAGAGGGAGGACTAGTTAGGAAGGGAATGGAGAAGATCTGACTTGGGTTTTGTAGGCCTAAGGATGTGATGAGAGCTCAGGGTGAAGTGTTATTTGGTTTGAAACAGAAGGGTTATTGTATGTGTGGAACTGGCATAAGGTTAAATCTTTATTTTATTTGTTATATAGTAAGTTTTGGCTGTTGTGTGCCTTCAAGTTCTTTCCAACGTATGGCAACCCAAAGGCAAACCTATTTTCTTGGCAAGATTTGTTCAGAGGGATTTTTTGATCCCTGGTCTCCATAGTTGTAGTCCAGTGCTCAAACTACTGCATCATGCTGGCTCTCAATAACTATTTACTGTTTTTATTTTCTACATTTCTTGTTTGAATGTTTTAAATCAATAATTAACAAAGGACAACTAGTCATGCTTTACCATATTGAACCCAGTGAAGAACACAATACTTGTCCAGTACAGCGGTCATCTCAAGTCTCAAGTACCAGAGATTAAAAGGGCAAGGTGACCGACAAGAGCCCTAGGGCTGGAACTGTTGGGTCACAGTAGGTATCAAGCTTGAGGACACACATTCAAGAAAACATGTTGGTATGTAGATAGGAGAAGAAAACAAACTTAGTTAGGACTTTTGTTTGAATGATCTGATTGATGAGTATCTTCTTGATACTTCCTTGGAAACTGAGAGAAATATATGTTGGTAAGAACTTGCCTTGCTGATGTCAGAGTTCTCCTCCTGGAGATGCAAAAATAATGGAACCATGCTTTCTAGTATTTGTTGCCTTATCACTAGTTTGTTGTTTTTCTTGGCCCTTCTCACCATTTTCCCAAAAAGATATATGGCAGAAGCACGCACACTTTCTCTATTCTGTAAGCATCAAAATAAAAGGAGACAGTGAGACTGTCTCAGTGGACAGCACAATGCAAACTGATCCTGATTAACAGAAACTGATACACTTTCACCACTGTTTCCTCTGAATCCGTAAATCCATCATTTCTTGTACAGGGCCCTCCATTAGGTAAGGTGAGGAAGACTGGGGATTATAATTAAAAGTCAAAAAATGTCAATTATTTAGGCCAGGATCCAATGAGGTACTTCTGCTGGATTTCACTGCTTTTGCCAGAATTGTTTATCTCTCCTACAGCCCTTATGAGTTCAAAGAATCCTGCTCTGGAGACCAGAGAGATGGGAAACCCTCTGGAGTACATTTCTGGCACCACAGCAAACTGGAACAGGAAGAGGAGGAGAAGAAAGGCCTAACTGTGGTAATCTGGATATGAAGTACATTGTTGGATCATGGTCTTAGTTTATGATTATGTTTTACACCATTTGGATTTTTATTGTCTCAGGTGATAGATAAATTATTTTGGGCCATTTTTTTCCCTTCCTACCAAAGCTGGCCTATACAGCTGTTGTTGCTGTTGTGGCTGCTGCTGTAGTTTGCTGTGTGCTTTCAAGTCATTTCTTATTTATGCTGGCCCTATCATGGGGTTTTCTTGGCAACATTTGTTCAGAGGGAGCTCTACCTTTGCCTTTCTCTCAGGATGAGAGTTGACTCGTCCAAGGTCACCAAATAGGTTTCCATGACCAAGTGGGGATTCAAACTTTGTTCTCCAAAGTCATAGCCCAACGCTCAAACCACTATGCCATGCTGGCTCTATGCAGAGCTAAATGGTAGAAGATTATTTATTATCCAGTATCCTGCTTTTCCTCTGAGCACAAGGCAGCATACATGCTTCTCTGTCTTCAGCCATTTTATTTCCTTAATAATAATAATAATAAAATTTATTTATATCCCGCCCTTTGGAAACCCAATCAGGGCGGCTCACAACCATAAAAACAATATAATAACCAAACCAAACCCTCCCCCCCTTAAAACAGTATTAAATCTGCAAGAATTAAAATCAACAATCCATCAAGAACAATTAAAAAACCAATACTATAAACCCATTGAGGTATACTAGAAAGGGTAACAAGCCCAAGATCCCCTGGCTTACTTAATGGTCAAGTCCCCAAGCCAAGTTCAACACTCTAGTTATTACGCCGCCAGACTGGCTCTCTCATGATCAGTGGATCTCCAGATAATTTTGTTCCTTCTGTGAGATGATAAGACTAACCCTTGGTTTGCTAGTATTAGGCAGTTTTCTTACATCACTGAAGAGTTCTTGAAGAGAAAGGGTGATGTTGCAAATGCAATCTGCTCCTTCATGGCCATCGAGAATCTTCTCTATTTCAGCAACACTCTCCACAAACAATCTCCCATCCATTCCAGACAGGCTTTTGGTCATTGTTGGCAGTAACAGGTTTACCTCCTGGACAGGGGAAAGGCATTGCAGTTGAAGAGATCTAGCTGAAATAGTACTTTATTGATAACAAAGTGGATGTTAAGTTTGATTTTGACATAGACCAAATAATTTTTTTTAAGGAGAAGAAAATGAGGGTCCAGAAAAAGCACTGGAGGTGCAAGGTATTAATTACAGCAAGAAAAGTCGAAACCCACCTTCTCCATCTGAGGACATCCACTAAAAATTGCACTGGATACATTCTTACTCACAAGTGCATTCCACTGAGTTCAGCGGGTTTTATGTGCAGATAAATGTGTGCAAGATGGCAACCTTAAAGTGTTTTCAATAGCCTTGGCTTCTGAAATGTTTTGGCAAGTGCAATTTAGTGTTATATACCACGACCCCCATCCTCACCTTACACTTTTCTTTCATATGGTAAATGTTTGTGAACTGTGTGACCATACTGAAGCTAAAGAAAAAGTCAAGCAAGATTTGCAATTGGCTAGTGGCACCTTAGACATATGAGGGGGGTATTGTAAAGTAATAATTATCACCCAGAATGTATTATGGTATATTGATGAAATTTTGTCAGTGTCATCATTGGTCCCTAAGTGCATGATGGTGAGAAAATCAGCTCATTGTGTCCTTTATTTTTGTTACAGGTTGTGCCATGAGTGATTAAAGTGAAAGATGAAGAAGTACGAAGAGGTATTGTAAAGTAATAATTTTCACCTGGAGGTTATTATGGTATTTTGATGAAATTTTGTCAGTGTCATCATTGCCAAGTGACTTTTTCTTTTCCCAAAAATGAAAAATCTGTTATGGAGCCACCGATCTGACAACACAGATGACATCATTCATGAAGTGGAAGAGTAGTTTAAGGCACAATCTGTAGACTTTTACAATAATGGTATTCAGAGGGTCAATAAACTCTGGGAAAAATGTGTAAATCTGGATGGTGACTGCATAGAGATAAGTTAACAACTACAAATCAAAACAAACTTTCTGTCATTTTTTAAAAAAGGTGATAATTGAAACTTTACAATACCCCCTCATACAGAGCAGGAGTATGTATGTCCTTCCTTACATTATTGGATTATAACTCCCATCATCCATCATTATAGTCTATGGGCCTTTACAGACTGCCAGAAAAAAAAATGCAGCTTGAGACCACTTTAACTGCCCTGGCCCAATGCTAGGGAATCGTGGGAATTGTAGTTTTTTCTGAGAAATTGAGCCTTCTCTGTCAAGGAGCTCTGATGCCACAATAAACTACAGTTCCCATGATTCCCTAGCAGTGAGCCAGGGCAGTTAAAGGGCAGATGCAGACAGGTGGCCATGGGCCGCCCTGGGAAGCGGATGATTGGGGCTGAGGCTGCCCCACGCCTCGGCCCAAATCCTCTCTTTTGGTGCCTGGGAAAGGAGTGCCAAAATAGCGCTCCTTTCCCAGGTGGCAAAAAGGACACCCGAAGAGCTGCCATGCAACTTTTGCACCTCTTCCGGTGCAGCGTGTCCAGATGCTGCACTGGGAGGATGTCATCAGAGCACTCGCCATGTGCAACAATGCATAATCCTGATTACGTCCTCAGGAAGGGGTTGGGGCGCCCGGCGTGTGACGTGTGGCTGCCCCTCCCCTTCCCTGGCTCCAAGATGGAGCTTTGCGCCATCTGCAGAGCCCCAAAGTGGTCTCAAGCTGCATTATTTCTGGCAGTCTGTAAAGGCCGTATGTTAGCATTCAATTTAAAATGCTATCCAAAGTGCTGAACTTATGTTAGGTACAATATTCAGCACTTGGATAGCTCCCTTAAAGTTCAATCTAAAACCTGAAGTGGACTCACTGTCCCACTGACATGGAAGCCACCAGTCTCCACTGGGAGAACACAACAAATTAAGATGTAATATAACATAATGCAATATAATTTTAAAATTACATTTTATCATATTTAATTTTATTATAAAATTATAATGTTCCACAAGCTGATCACATAATATATCATAGTGTAACAGAAGGTATCTCTGGAACATACATACATACAGTACAATTCCCAGAACTGTAGAGGGATTTTTCTGGAGTTGTACTAAAAATAATAATAATCCAATAGCAACATATCTGCAAGCACTTTTACAATATACTTAGGAGCTATTACATGCATATGATGTGCAGAAATTTGATTGGGCAAAAAGGAGAAAAAGTGTGTCAGCAGGCAATCTGAAACGAGGGAGTGTTCCAGGCAGTTACTGAGTAAGAAAACAAATTCACTCCTTTTTTCAGAGTAGATTTAATTTCAAGTGCTCAAAGGCTTTTAAAATTTATTAGTATTGGGATTTTAAATTGAATTTGTTTTAAACTATTATTGATTTAATATTATTTTAAGGGGGGAGGGGGGTACGTTGTATTTACTGTTTATCTGGGACTCTTATGTTTTATCTTGTGTGTTTTAACCTGTAAGCCGCCCTGATTGGATTACCATTGGGCGGGGTAAAAATAAATTTTATTATTATTATTATGCTGTAATAAACAACTGCAATGTTGATTAAACAGGACACTAATTTGTTGTGATTTCCAGGGCCCTTCCACACTATAAAATTACAGGACTATGGGCCTTTACAGATTGCCAGAAATAATATAGCTTGAGACCACTTTAACTGTCCTGGCTCAGTGCTAGGGAATCATGGGAGCTGTAGTTTATTATGGCACCAGAGCTCTCTGACAGAGAAGGCTCAATGTCTCAGAAAAAAAATACATTTCCCATGATTCCCCAGTACTGAGCCATGGCAACATCCTACCGAATTCTGGGATTAGCAGTTTAGGGAGAGTTATGTAGCATTCTCAGCCTGAGAGCTCTTTTGCATCATCAAACTACAAACCCCAAGGATTTCACAAGATGCAGCCCTGGCAGTCAAAGTGGGACTACAGCACTGTAATTGTGCAGTATGGGAAAGTATCTGCTGTTGATGGAGCATGCATTTGTCCAAATGTGACAAAATCTGAGGCCTCACCAGAGAGAGGTAGTTGGCCATGCAGCACAGGGTCTTGTAAATCATTCCTAAAGAACTAGATATATACAATTTTGTTATAACATAGAAAGTCATTTGTATAGGACTATACAATCTTCTGAGTTCAGTGGCAGATAGGATCCCTTTCTTTTTTGTTTGAGTACACTAGCATCCCCATGCAACACACAATGTGATTTACTTTGTAGTCTCATTTGCACTAGCCAATATCTTCTTTGTAAGGCTAGAATCTGGAGCGACTCTACTGGTTCCTAAGTAGCTGATTAAATTCTCAGTTAATTTTTCTGAAGTTACTTTGAAAAGCCCAGGGAAGTTACAGGACAGGACTTATCATTTACCTTTCCTGGCCAGTTTGCCATGGTAACCAGTCCTTTGATACATAATGCCCTGATAACTGGGATTTCATTCATCAGACCTCGCTTCAGGCGTTGAAAGGAATACTGTTCTGGAAGTCTCCTGGCCTCTGGCATACAAAGAAGCTAAAGGAAAAGTACAGATCAAGAAAAAAAATGGCTGACAAAGAATTGCCTCTGCTAGTTTGTTCTGACACCTCCAAGAAATCATTTAGATGTGAAGATGCATTAGTTTGTTTCTGGCACTCAATTTTCAAATGCACCCACCTTTTTACACTGGGGTCCCATTATATTTCCAAGCAGAAAGCAAGCAGTAGGATATACAGCTATTCTTGAGTATGAAAGGGGAATTACATTATTTATGTTGAATTAATTTATACTGTGCACAGTATGTAAAATAGCCACTGACCTGTCAAATAGCCACTGACAATACACAACAGAATCACCTAGGAACATGGTCACCACATTTGTAAAACCATCCTTGGAGGCAAGGACAAGCTATTCCTAACTCTGCAGAGATTGCAGCTCTTACTTCAACAAAGAAAGCCATGGCTGTGATCTGGTGCTCTTCATCACCTCGCTCCAAGAAGGGAACCAGGAGGTACAAGATCCTCTGAAGGTCAAAATAATAGGAGCTTTGAAGCATGGTTCTGGTTAGGACACATATACAAAGGCAAAGGTTTATTGTCAGCCATTCACTTTATGCCTGAGAGAAGATTCGAGAAGATTCTGTGTACCATTGACGTTTTTAGTACTCACCTTGCAAGAAGGCCTACCCCTCGATGATGATCTTCACAGCTGGTGAGCAGCTCCCAGCCCTGTTCCTTGTCGATAACAGCAAACTCGTAATAGCACCTCACAGACAGAAGAAGTGTCTTCAGTGCCATCACAATATAGCTGAATTTCAAACCCAAAAATGAGATCCATCAGGGAACAGGAGTTGCACAGCGATTCAGAGCATGAGCAGGGAAATCCTCAATTTGAGCGTTCATCTGTCCTTCAAATTCATAATCAACCTCCCTAGCTCATAGAAGCTGGTAACTCCAATATCAGTGGGGTGGTGACTCTGTTCTGGGATTTTGACTGAAAGTGGAAAAAAAATCTATCCAAGGACCTGAAGGCTACCCACAAAATAGGTTGAACACCTTGAATAGCTCCTTTAAAGTTTGTACTAAAATCCAAAGCAGATTCACCACCATACTGACATTGAAGCCACTACCTTCACCCTACTCCACCCCACCCAGCAGTAAGGAAATAATGATAGCAAGCTATTTTACAGGGTCACATCACCAAGATAAGTTTCTGAATTACTTCAAATACTTAGAAAAATGCTGTGTGTGCTGTGTGCATGTGTGAAGCATTATTGAATCCAGTCCTACAACTGAATTGCATCTGGAGGGCATAACAATTTGAAGGACAAAAACATACTCGTATTCAATAACAGTAACAACAGTTCCAGGTTTTAGGGGCTCAGCATGGAGTGCTCCCTCTTCCCTTCATAGGCCCAGGCTGGCTCAGGTTGGTGAGTGGGCAGCTGGAAATTAATACATGGTAACCCAAAACCCAAACCATTCCAGAGAGAGAAGAAGAGAAACAGCTGGGAGGAAGAGGAAGGAAAGAGCAGGCCATGAGGCTAAAGGGAAGCCAGTGAGTCCATCTCAGCCCAAGCACAGACCATTGCAGTCCCCCCCC
>CM034706.1:192240924-192264440 GCA_020142125.1 Phrynosoma platyrhinos | reverse complement strand
TTCAGAGTCATAGTCCAACACTCAAACCACTATGCCATGTTGGCTCTCCAGCTGATAACTATTTTGTTGAAATTGTATACTTGTTCTCTCAGCTTACAAATTATGCACAAGTAGACAAACATTATTGGATATAATGTCTAGGAATAAGTATATTATAATATTAGTGACATAGCTCCCTTAACAATATCTTCAATTCTAATCTCTCTGTTGTTGACCTTGCCAGTTCCAGTGGCAAGATCAGAAAAGAGGATGTACCTTTGTTCACCTGAACATAAGTAGATCTCTTCACACAACCAGTGACCTTGTTTATCAGGATTCCCTATCACATAGATGTGTGTCTATTCAAGCAAATGCAAATAAATATTTCTTTTTGACCTCCCTGCTCAACACATGGAAGTTGGGGACTGAGGGGCACTGGTGGGAGAATACAAAGGGACGCTGGCATTTGGGCCAACATGCTGTCCCTCTCTCCCTCTTTGGGAGCCTATTAAAAAAATTAATTAATGTGCAGTCCCCCACATCCACTTTCTAATGTGAAAGAGAGGTAGGTTTGAGCAATTCCTTACCACCAGAGGTGTGATATAGTCTCCAGTAGCCTTTGGACTCAGCTGCACCTTTTTCAGTAGTATGTTCACAAGGACAGTTAGCTCAGAGTCTGAGCATGTTTTTACCAACACGTACCACATCTCAGCAGAAAATCTGCAGGTTCAGGGCAGGTGGAGGAAACAAGGCACATTTCAGCTTGTATGCTCAGACTGTCATGCTTGTTTACTTACTCATTGGACTGCAATAAATGAAGTTCTAACAGCTTCCTCAGAGAACAATAATAGCTTCAATAGTGAGGTCAGATGCTTACAATGGAATCTGATTATAGGATACATGTTATGCTTAAGTAACTGTAGCATAATTCCATGATTAGGACCAATTAAGATTTTTAATTCATCTTAATATAGAAACATCACAGACACACAATAGCGAGCAAGCTTTTGAATACAACTTTCCTTTAAGATGAATGTTAAGAAAAAAACACACAAAGAAACTAAAAGTGGGAAGGAGAAAAACAAATGTGTTGAGCCTTATGGAAAAGCTCCATTCTGCAGTTTGCAAATGCATATGTGAAATACAATGAAGATGGCACTATGCAGACTTCAGATACCATGCAAATGGGCCATGACAATTCATTCATTTATGCACCTGTCTCTCTATATTTAATTTTCCCATACCAGCCATGAGGTAGGCGAATGTGATCTGGACTGGGACCAACACAAACCTGCAATATTTATATTGTTAAGAGGGAAGATCTCTTGAGATCTCATCCAACTCTGTATTCTAGACAAGTTCAGTTTGGCAGATTCAGTCTGCCATCAAGAGAGCTTGCCCACTCTTTGGCTTGTTCTGAGGCTTGTATCTGCTGCTGTTGTAGGAAAGCAGGACCAACAAGTGGAGAATGCATTATGTTATCTTATACAAATATTAGCAGAAGATTGTCTAGGGACTGTCAGCAGGGGCTGCATCTGGACTGCAGAAATAATGCAATTTGACACAAGTCTAACTGCCATAGTTCAATGCTATGAAATTCTAGGATTTGTAGTTCTGTGAGATATTTAGCCTTCTCTGTCAGAGAGCTATATTGGCACAACAAACTACAAATCCTAGGTGAAGTCGTAGGCTTTCATGGACGGCATCCATAGTTTTTTGTGGGTTTTTCAGGCTGTGTGGCCATGTAGGTATGAGCCAGGTGGGAACATGACCACACAGCCCGAAAAACCCACAAACAACTACAAATCCTAGGATTCCACAGCACTGAGCCATGGCAGTTAAAGCAGTGTCAAATTGCATTATTTTGGCAGATGTAGCCAGAGGCATGAAATTTGCTGGCTCTTCTGCACTGTGCAGGGGATTCATCCCACTTCATGGGAAAACTAGATTTGGAAAGAAATACATGTGCCTTTTCACTGGTAGCGCTAGGAGATCTATGTCTTAAGCTCCCCCAGTCCATTTTTGTGAGGAAAGGTGGTAGTCATAAGGACCCTCCTTGCCTAAATTTTCTATACTGCTGTGTCAGGGTATAGGTGGAAGAGAATGTTAATTTTTACTGTGTTTGCCTGAGTAATTAGAGTGAATTCTGGACCAGATAGGCTGAGCTTCTGCTACCATTCAGACCATGCAGCTATGTACCTGTCAATTGGGAAAGGACAGTTTAGCAGGGCATTGCATACTTCTGCCATGTAGGTATGAGCCAGGTGGGAAATGACCTTCAGCATTATGTGTCTGTCCTGGAACTGGTAGATAGAACCAAGCTGCTGGTAAATCTTATCCACAATTTCTGGCACCTTGGAAAACAACAACAACAACAACAATATTTAAATGTGGGACAGAGTCCACATTTGCAAGGTACAAATCAGAGTGTTACAAGGAAAATAGATACTTAACTCCCTTCCCAGAAGACAGCAGTTGGTACAGAAGATAACTGTGAGGAAAGCTTTTTTATGGCAAGGTGACATATTTTGCAGACAGAAAGCTACATTCCCAGGGGTCAGAGTGAAGTACCTTCCTCACTCAACTGATTCAGTGTCATTCTGCAAGGGAGGAAGAAGCACTTTTGCGATTCTTTGTCTTCAGTTTCAAAATAACTTGGATAATCCTGGGAATTATATACCTTGACAGAGGTGTGGGATACCATCTGCTGCAAATTGTCTTGGGCAGGTCCTTTATCCAAGAGTGAAAATGTGTGAAATTTTTATACTATGTTCACTTTGTTTCTTCCCAAGATTAGTGCAGACAGCTCAAGTCAAGTAATCAAAGTACTGATGCAAGAGAGCATTTTGAAAGCCCCCAATAGCACCTTGTCCTGGAAGTGTGATACAAGATATATGGTCCTTCCCCAGGGACAGGCTCCATATATCTCTTAGGTTATAAAAGGTTAATGGCAAATCTTAAAACATAAACTTAATCATTGCTTGGCTTCTTTCTCCTGCCCTTTCCCCAAAGTCTCCTACCTGCTCATGCAATTTGTGCTTGTAGCACTCCATGATGACAGATGTGATGGTATGGGATGCTGCAGTCATGTGCCTGTTGGCTTCCTTTAGGTAGTCTAGAGCTGTCAGTAAAATCTCTGCCATCTGTTTTGAGGTGAGATGTGGCTCAAATTCCTATTAGAGAATAAACAGATCAGCACCATGTGACCTTCCAAGTGAGAGACACAGCTGAAAAGGTAGCAGTTGCTACAGAAGACAACAGAGCGGAAAATCTCAAGTGACAAGGATTACTTATTTTAAGGAGGGAATGGGCAACTTGTGGCTATCCAGAAATTCCTCTGACTGCCAGCTAATTAAGTTAGCTAAAGAGGATGGGCATTGGAGTCCTGAAACTTCTACACTTTCCCCGTCCCCATTCTAAGATAACTTTACAGGGAGAAACAGAGCAGAGGTGGAGCATCCATGGCTTCTAAACACTGAGGAAGTAGTCTCAAGTCTACAAAAGCACATGCTACCAGCTTCTTTATTCCAGTTAGTGTCAAAGATGGCACTAGTTCCCTTTGCATTCTAAACCCAGTTGCATCCCAGATCCCATTGATTCCAGCCAGTCTGGTCAATAAAGAAGATTGATGGTAACAGCAGTTCATCTGTATATGCAGGACAGGATGCTCTATATCCTCCAGAATAAAGGATATGTGTAGTCGCAAATCTCTCAGTGTTTACCAGTAGATTCATCTGAGATCTCTGGGATTTGCTTCCCAGTAAATGTGTGTAGGATTGTTGGAACCGTATGCTCTCAACATTTGGTTTTATTTATGAAAACCAAAACTAGGCATAAAATCCACAAGCAGCTTGATCCCCCTAATTTGGAAGCATCACTGAGATCAATGGGGATCACTCCTCTGAAATGAGTGTACATAGGATTATAAACCTAATGAACTATTTTCCACAGGAGATGGTAATTATAGCCTTAAATGCCACCACAAGATTTTTGCTCCCTTTTACACCTTACTAGACTAAGATTAGATGGGTTCTCTACAATGAGCTATATTTTGCAAGATTTCCATATTTCATCAAACACAACACTGATTATTTACCTTAATAATTTGAACTGCATTTTGATGAGGCCTAACAGGGTTGTAAATACCCAAAATCCTTTTGGACATTTCGTATTGGTCTACTTCCAAGGAGTCAGTTTTCATTTCAGTATCTAATTAAAAAGAGAGAGATTTTTTAAAATATTCCCCATTTAATACTTGTTTCCTTTTTTATATTTTGTGCTGTTGTGTGAGTGTGCTATCTAACTGCTTTGAGGGAATCCAAGTGTGGTGAAAAGAGGGCCAGAGTGACTGATTAATGGCAAATTCAGTAAGTAAACAAGTTGCACATGCCACACTTTGCCTCAGAATGGCCATGAAATAGTAAAAAAAAACAAAAACCCTCTGTTTTATACAACTATTTGGAGGACTTGACCATATCAGAAGCTAAAGGTGGGTCTTGAATTAGATGGGTTCTTGAATTAGGTGCATGAGGGGGACAGCTGAACAGAAAAAGGACATAGAGTGACATCAAATGACTAGGAAAATGAAGTTTTGACCCTGAAATCATTCTGAAGTTGTGGTATGTTTACCTGGGAAATCAAATGTAGGGAAACCAAATCTCCTGTTTTGTTAGCTTGACTGAATATTGCACTGTTTGCCTGCAGCTGAGCAGGACTTGTTTATTTGGAAATAAACCAGGGATGGAGAACATCCATCACTCTGAATCTAAGAACTCATACTGTCCAGCACAGGGTAAGGGTTCTGGTGGTGGTACTCCACTATGGCTCCCCATTCATCACTGCCAGGATTCAGTTTTCTTCCAATAGCCTAATGAATGGATATTCCATCACTGGTGGAGAGTGGTGGGGAGGGGGACTGGAGAATTGTCTAATGCCCCAATGGCATTTTCCTCTGATATCTGCCAGTGTCCCCTGGAGCCAGATGCTTCTCCAATCCCCTGCATTCTCCACCAGTGATGGAATGGATCTTTGGGTGGTGGGACTGTTTCAGCAAAACATGAGTCCAGGGTGGGCTTTAGTCATTCAGGAGGGTAGAAGAGGATACCAATTTCCACAATGACCAAAAAATTAAACACATAGGCATAAGGTAGTCTTACACTAGTGTATATCACTAACAGAATGACAGCCTTAAGTGTTGTACAGTGCACCCGCACCATATGTGGGCTCACCATATACAGATTCAAAGTCACACGGACGGTGAGCACACAGTGCGGCGCACAGGAGTGCACTGCTATAGAAAACAACAGGAGTTGAGGTCCCGCGTTTTTCCCCCTTACATGGGGTGGTGGTCCAGAACGGATCCCCCACATATATAATGAGTGCACTGATTAAAATATGAGCAAGTGTATTCCAGCTATTTGGAATTCTATAACAATTAGTTACTTCTGGGACAATATATCCAATTACTAGTCCCTGTTGCAGACTTTTCTTAATTCCATAACACATCTACCCAAATGAAATTATGGAAATTTAATATGGATGCTTGATTTCAGTTTTATGTTGAGATATAATCATATTCACACATACAAGGCACATGAAGCCCTTTCCAACTCTATTCTATTTCTATACAGGCTAAATCCTCTATGACAGTGTCAGAGATGTGGTTTGTGGAGTGGTGCAGTCCATGAACCATCAGTTGCGGATCCTCAAAGAGTTCCCATGAAAGCAAGAAACAGTTGTAATCAGTGAGCGCAAATATGTACCCACCCCTGGCTCATGGGGTGGGCGTATTAAAGCAGTAAGAAACACTGCTTTAAGGAGTAATATTAAAGGGACTTCTTGTTAAAATTATGTTTTAATGTGAACTATTTGCCTATTTGTTTTCCAGGAATTATTTCTCAAGTGAGAAGCTTATAACCATTATAACTATTTCTGGCCTTCTTACTGTTGACATTCCATAAAACTCAAGCAAGTGAGCCATAAGATTCTGTGGACACTCTGAACACACCTTACTTTTTTCCTTATGGCATATCAGGGGCTTGGATTATGTTAATTTCTGCCTTGTGAATTTATAATGATTTGTGTATAGAATTTACTCTTTGCCTTCCAACACAAATCCTCTCAAAGCAGCTTACAACAGCCATTTAAAACCATATACAGTAGGCCCTCCATATCCATGGATTTTTTATTCACCAATTCAAGCATCCACAGATTGAAGATATTCCAATCTATATATATATTCCAAAAAGCAAACCTTGATTTTGCCATTTTATATAAGGGACACCATTGTATTTAATGGGACTTGAGCATCCATGGATTTTGGTATCCATGGGGGATATCCTGGAACCAAATCTCAGCAGATACCAAGGGCCCAGATACACGAAACAATATAGCAGAATGTCAAAGGAAAATAAAATACAGCAAAGAAGAACATTTCAATGGAAATAAACCAATGGCTACAGAATGGTACACTGTTCAATAAGCAAAGGAGTATGATTAATCTACTTCTCTTATGTAAATACACAGGGAATCTTAAATTCTCCCCTTACCCTTTTGGCGCTGTATAAGGGAATATAGGAAATATAAGCCTTCCATAGCCTGTTGGCCAATCTTCGTTTCGGGGTCATTGAGAAGCAGGCATAGCTGACCAATAAGAAGACCCAGCCTAGGACATTCAGGCGACATCTAAATGGAGATATTGAGAGTGCTTGCATTTGACAATGAAGGGAGAGAAGGAATTTTTGCACTGCCTGAAGGGACAAAGTGCCAATATCTAAATATAATGGTGTTTGGAATTAATAATGGTCTCTCCCCATCCCTACACATCCAATTTGTTCCCTTGTTAATCTGCAAATTTGTAGCAGCAACAATGCAAAAAGCACCTATGGTTCCTTAGGAGGCTACTTGCTGTTTTGGCAAAACAAGTTTTTGTGCTATGTCAGGTCATAATAAGACCCTTTCCCCTTCTAATCACATTAGGAAAAGCCTCACTTGTATGCTTATGGTTATCTCCAGCTGCAATCTGTCATCCTTATTTTGTGTGGAAAGTAACCATCAGCTTCCACTGTTCTCCAAACTTGCTAAAATAACAAAGAGAACTATAGGTTTCCAGCTGTACAGTACAGGCTGAATGAATCTCCCTTTGCTTGAGATCAAAGTGTTTTGGAGTTTGGATTTGCCCCCAGATTTTGGAATATTTACATATTTATAATGAGATATCTTGGAGATAAAACCCAAGTCTAAATGTAGAATTCATTTATGTTTCATATATACCTTATATATATATGGCCTGAAGGTAATTTTATACATAGTATTTTTAAATAATTTTGTGCATGAAAGAAAGTTTGTGTACACTGAACCATCAGGAAGCAAAGGTGTCACTGTCTCAGCCAGCCATGAAAAAAAAAGGATTTTGGAGTATTTCGGAATTCTGGATAAGGGAGACTCAATCTGTATTTATATACTTGAAGACTACACTGGTCTTTTTATAACGTTGTCCACAACCTCTTCTCCATATAGGCACCAACTTACTTCACGGACCTGTGAGGCACTAAGTAATTTTTCCTCACAGAAGGACACAATATTCATGTTATGAAGCTGCCCCTGCTTATCTACCTCCATCTTCTGTCCAAAATATTTGCTTTTTTGCCAAACCCTTTAATGTCTTTCAGTCACATGTACTGGAATATATCTTACGCTCACAATATCTGTTGCTAAACCACCCCAGGCAGATGGCACTCACATGAAACATGGGGTTAGTGGCTGCAAATTTCAACAGGAATACGTAGGTGTTAACTGCTCTGGCCCGTTCATGTGCTTGTGCTGATGTCATCCAGGGTGCTACTTGCTATAGAGATAATGGAGACATATTGTTAGCAATGATGTTAAAAACACATGCTACTGGGGAATATGTGAGTAAGACTTTTCTTCATAAATTATGGGACATTAAATCACAATGGACTTTATCACATGGGAGGCAATCCCATGATTAAAGCGAATTTAAACCCATCAAAATCCTGCAAGAGCAGGATGATTTTCAGACGACATTCCCCACATTGTCATTATCCTGCAGTAAACCTGCAGTTAACCTGTGAATAAAGTGGCAAAATTACGTCGCTTTTTATTTTTGGGATTTTCAGGGGATGTCATCTGAAAATCATGCTGCATCATTCGCTTTAATCACTGGAGGAGGATGCTTCCCTCCCATGTGATAAACTCTTAAATTTTCCCCTCTTTCCCTAAAAAACAGAATTTTAGTTGCCTCATTTCCTCTGGTTATTTTTCAGTTAATGTATAGTACTTCATGGAGCTGTTGCGAGTATAATATAAGGGGATAGCATGTAGCATGTATATTTCTATACTGCTTATCAGTGAACTCAGCACTCTCTAAGTGGTTTACAATCTGTAAGCTAATTGCCCCCAACAAAGTGGGTACTCATTTTACAGCCCTATGAAATGATGGAAGGCTGAGTCAGCTTTGGAACCCCGGGGATCGAATTCACAACCTTGTGGTTGCAGTACTGGGATTTAACCACTGCACCACCAGGAATAAGTGGGGGTTGGAAGAAAACTAAGTTTCACATATGTAATTTGTGATGAGACAAACTCCGTGCATCTAGGTTCAGGTTCCTTTTCAGAAAAAAAGGACACTCACTTCACTTGCACAAACAAATGAAGGGGAACTAATATGTTACTGTTGCTTACTTCTAAGAGTAGGAACAGTTCAGTTGTGTTTCGGTTCTTTGATAAGAGGCACTTCAGCATTGCTTCCATAGCTTGCACAGTCTGGTTATACAATGCCTGAGAAGGAAATAGAAGTTGCAAAACATAGCTTAACATTAAACACAGTGGGCACCATCCAACATCCGCTCAGCATAGTGCTAATATTTGCATGTGGATACTACACTAGCATGACACAACTACTATGCTGAATAGTAACACTGCACAATATATGTCAATGACTGGGTACTGTTGTGCAATGTGCAACACACAGTGCATAACTGCAATGCCCAACACTGCTGTATGTGTAACTCCATACCTGCTGCTGTCAGCAGAATATGTCAGTTTGTATGGCAAATAATTAATCCCAAATGAATAGCACAATTTATGTATACATATGTCACTAACAGAATGCCAGCCAGTGTCTGTAAGTTGATTTAATTAGTAGACTGGAATTCAAAAGTCATCATAGGTCTCTCTTATCTACCCTATTAAAATACACAATATTTGAACAATAGTGGACAGCATACTCCATGTATTTTGTTCTAATGATGAACCCAATTTCAGGTCAGGAAGCCAATAGTCACACAAAACAAACAAACAAACAAACAAACAAACCCTACAAAGAACCTTCTTCACAGCATTGAGCATGAGCAGACCCAAGATGCTATTATCAGATTCTGAAAAATACTGATCTTTTAAAATAAAAGAGCTTATTAAAAACAACAGTACAGTGGGCCCTTGGTATCCAATGGGGTTTAATTCCAGGACTCCCTGTGGATACCAAAATCTTGTGGATGCTCATTCCACTATGTGCAATTGCATAGTACAATGGTGTCCCTTATATAAAATAGCAAAATCAAGGTTTGCCTTCTGGAATTTATATATTTTTGGAATATTTTCAAACCATGGATAATTGAATCCAGGGATAAAGAATCCATGGATATGGAGGGCCAATTGTACATAGTGCCTTCCCACAATCCAAATGTGATGATAAAATACCTGTACATTGGCCTTTTCCCCATCCTGCCTTTGTAAGGTGTCAACTGAGGGCAAGGCAAAGATGCTGGCAATGCAGACGCTGAGCAGTTTCTCTTTAGACCACAGAGATGGGTCCACTTGGCTGAGTGGGTAGTGGTAGGAAGACATAGAGAGCAGTCAACATGCACTGTAATTTTTTCTATGTATGGGTTACTCAAAATCCAACAGTTTGCAAAAACTAGGAAGAAAAGGAAACTGTGTTTGATCTAACAAATGCTTTCTTCCATCTGTTGTTGAATTGCAATTCCCTAGCAGAGTTTGGCATAGTCACCTTTTGGATTATAACTCCCAATAGCTACACTGGCTAGATTGTGAGAGTTGGAGTCCAAGCAAAAGATAATATTTCCAAGCTTTGCTCCTATTTAGTCTCTCTAATGTGAGGGCTGAAGAAACTGCAATCTAACAACTGCTGGAGGATCAGACATTCACTGCTTGTGTATGGACATGCTTAAAAGAAATTTGCACTGATCAGAATACTGTAACACAGGGCATGATAAAGGAAAGGACTGGTGTAAGACCACTTTGAGTAGATGTGACCTAAGTTCAGATCTTCCATGTCTAAATCAGAGAACTTGAGAGTATTCACAGAAAGACGTTACACAAATGGTCAATTTTGCAAGAAAAGAAGACAGGAACTATGACCATTCAAAAGTCTAGTAATGCTTACATTTTGCTTACAATGAGATAGGTTGAGGTAGGTCTGGTTTCTCTATATGTTTGGTTTGAATTACTATATCCTTCTGATGACTCCTTTACACATACCGTACCACTCTTACATAGATAAACTGGCTACCAGTCCATTTCCAGGCACAATTCAAAGTGCTTGTGATGACCTATAAAGCCCTAAATGATGAATCCAAATTTCACCCTGTTCAGGCAGCCCTTCAAAAACTGAATGCTGTAAATCAATAAGGGTATTAAATGAATGAGCTGGACTTTTCCATATTTTGATTTTATTCATTATAAGTGAGGAAATTAAAACTGTTCCAATTTCTGTTTTAATTGAGCAACCAGTTTAATTTGTGTATACACACACACACACAATGGTACTTGTTTTTTAATATACTGAAAACCACTTTCTCCAATTTCTCCAGTAATTGGAGAAAGACAAAAAATACATATTAAGTAGAGTATCCCTTTCTTTTCTTAGTTCTGAGGCGAACCCTACTTTCTATACCTTCCTTTAAAATTTGTAAGTTTACATGAGGGGCTGTAATCTTTAACCCTTTCAAGACTGGCTAAAACATAGGATTGGCATGTGTGTGTGTGTAAATTTGAAATACCTTAGGTCCTCAATGAGAAGGAGTCCCTGACAGCGCAAAGCCGTGGTACGTGAGTCTATGTGATCCAGTGGCAAGTCTGTAATCTGTCTCTGTGAATTTGAGATGCAAGCAATTGAAGTCTTAGTTTTTAGTAGGTTAATAATTTTACACAGTAGCTCCAGCCTCAATAGTTCCATATTTTTACACAGGGAATTCTTTTAGAATAATGAATGGTGGCTGAATTACAACGTGGTTCCTGTAGATTGCATGTGGAGTGAATACGAGAGAGACGCCACATTCTTTACTTTAGGGACAGTTGTCTTCAGCCTTTTTGTACAATATTCATAACACACAGGTCAACCTTTTTTTTTTTTACAATATTCATAACACATAGATCCACTGTACAAACAGAGAGCAGTACTAATGGCTTTAAGTTTCAGGAACTTACAGAACTCAATTCTTTGTTGGGAAATATGTATAGTGTTGAGCTATTAGTCTTGCTTTCACTGAAAATGTTTCACTTTCATTTTATCAATATTTTTGGTTTATGCCAAGTCCCTGTTTCACAAAAGTCTTGGAATTGTCATTACATCTGACTCACCATTATCTGCTCTACAAACTGCAATTTCCCATAGCAATAGTTTTGACCACCGTTCCTGCTCATCTTTGAGCTGGATTCCTGAGGACCTGTTTGACACTAAGAAGAGATTAATGAAATTTCAGCATGCTTTCATTTATGACTATATTGGCTTAGAACTAGTTTCCAGAGCTCATTCCATGGTAATAAGTCGAAAGAAGACCTTGTATGTTGGATGGT
Organism: Phrynosoma platyrhinos; assembly: GCA_020142125.1. Lineage (NCBI taxonomy): Eukaryota > Metazoa > Chordata > Lepidosauria > Squamata > Phrynosomatidae > Phrynosoma > Phrynosoma platyrhinos. The sequence continues at coordinate 192,252,623 of CM034706.1, read as the reverse complement.
AGTAGACAGAAGACCATATTCACTCAGCTGATTGCCAGTACTTCCTGTTCAAACATATCATGGGGTTGGTCTGTGAGCTTGTCTGGCTTGGAAAAATTCTGAGACAATAATATGATAATAAAAAGTTTAGCGTAGAATGGATTTTTCAGTGATTTGGAACACAATGAAAACAAACCAACATCATCCCTCCACTATTGACTTTCTTCTAATCTTCTTATGGTACAATACATTGACCTCCCTTATAGAAAACCTATTACAATGGAATGGGAAAAGGAAGCCAAAGGTTTTAAGAATCCCTCTCATCATAGATGTAGGATAGAATTTGTGTTGTGAGCCAGTATGGAGTAGTGGTTTGAATCCAGAGTCTGGGAGATGAGGGTTCAAATCCCCACTCAACCATAGAAATCCAGCGAGTGACCTTGAGCAGGTCATAGTCTCAAGGTGAATAAGTCTTATCAAGAAAACTCTATGTTAGGGTCACCATAAGTCAGAGTTGACTTGATTGCATTTAACAACAACAATTTGTGTGCACATGCATCTATGTGCAGGCAAAATAGGAGCCAGACAACTCTTCCAGTGAGTGCCATGGAGAGTAGAAAACCACCAGTGCACATTAGGATTCATATACACACTGCATTCCCATGGCTGAGAGTGGATTCAGACCCTAGTCTCCAGAATCAGAGGGCCTTTGCAGACTGCCAGAAATAGTGCAAGTTAAGTCCACTTTAACTGTCCTGACTCAGTGCTAGGGAATCATGGGAACTGTAGTTTATTGTGGCACCAGAGCTCTCTGACAGAGAAGGCTCAATGTCTCAGGAAAAAAAACAATTCCCATGACGCCCTAGCACTAACCCTAACTCTTAAAGTGGATTCAATTTGCACTATTTCTGGCAGTCTGCAAAGGCCCATAGTCCAACACTCAATAGTGCAGGGAAGGGAAAAGATTAGTTTTTAGATTAACAGGAACACATTCTTACCATTTCATTATAATCATGTTGTATTGCTCTTTCAGAGGCTGGCTGAACCTCTTCTACTTCTGAATCAGACAGCATTGTTATATGGACTTCACTGGAGGTTACTGAAGTTGACAAAAAATGACAAGCAAATAGAATATGAAAACAGTGCAGTTGCTGTGGAAATGTTTTCTGCTTTGTGTGGTTGAGCTACCCTAACTCAGGGATTGGGAGCATCTGTCTCTTCAGATGTTGTTGGACTGCAAATACCATCCTACTTCACCATTGGCTATACTGGCAAGGGCTGTTCCTTGCTCCTGTTCTGACTAAAACAAGGATCTGAGACAGGGGACTGAGCCTTACTGAGATTTGCACAGGAAATCTCTATTCTTTGTTTAGTTGGTTTTTTGTTAATGTTCAATCTTTTGCGATTTATATGAGGATCTACTTTTTTTCTAAACTGAGACAAGCCATCAAGATGCTAATTGGTTTCCTACTAACAGATAATGGTGAAAGTTAAGGCTGCCAATATGATGTGTGCATCTCTGCTTCTTTAAATAGAAATCCTCCCATGTTCACCTGTATTTAGTTCCTCTGGTAGGATCTATGGGGTTTTGATGGACAGTGAGCTTGAGCTGTCTCAGTTTTCTGAGTAGTAGATAATAATTCTTCACCCATTCTGTGGGGATTTGAGGCTAAATGGTTAGAAACATAGGGCATCCTGTTTCCCCAAGTCAGGCCATTGGTCTATCTGGCTGTGTACTCCACAACTGACTAGTAATATCTCTTCAGTGTTGCAGAAATTAGGTTCCATAAGCACAACTGTTTAAAAAATGTGTGGGCCACAACAAACCCTCCACAAAATAATCAGTTTTCCACTCATTGCATCATGCCACATCCTACTGAATTCTTGTGCGACGTTGAATTTCAGCAGTGCTATCACAAAATGAACACAAAATTTCAATGCTAAATGGAGGTGCTCTGAGAGTCAATGACTTGGTTTTGAGTAAAACTGTGCTTCACAAAGCCTCCAGAAAGCACATTGTTGTTTCCGACTTATGACAACCCTAAGGCAACCCTGTCATGGGGTTTTCTTGGCAAGTTTCTTCAGTGGGCATTTGCCATTGCCATCCTCTGAGACTGAGAATGTGTAACGCCCAAGGTCACCTAGTGGGTTTTCATGTCTGAGCCGGGATTTAATCCCTGGTCTCCTATTCCTATACTAAATCAAGGAGCCTGCTCCCTGAGCAACTTCTATTAGTGACAAAATCCAGTTTTCAGCAAACTGCATTTGGATTTTCCCTGCTTCTGATGTTTTTCCCCTTCTGGTATGTGCAGCATGGAATGGACAGGAAGGAAGCTGGGCTGAGGACCCACTAAAGCTGTTCACCCCTAATTTAAAAGCATGAATCCTGTTGCATGTTGCCTTGGGTTTCACACTGAAAGATAGGATATAAATTAAATAAACAAATATATTTTAAAGTCTCTAGATGACTGGATTCAAATGATGAATGATTTCCTCAGCATTAGCTGTTACATTGTCAAATATGTATTGGGAGAATTAATCCCTTCCTCACCATTATTGTACTTTGCTTACTGTACTTTAATTTAGGCTGTTCTCACTTGCCAAACCCTAGTGGTGCCTCTTCACCTTCAGAAATGCTTTGTGACACACAATTTTCCAAATGTATGCCAGTTGGATGGCTTTTGGATATTTCTTTCTTGGTCCTCAGAGTGCATTGCTCAATTGTTAGGGCTTCAGCTGACTCTTTATTTCCCATGGCAAGGTTTTTTTGTTTTTCTTCCATCTTGGGGATCACAGGAAAGAAAACCACCAGAAATGTCTGTGATTCTCCCGCAGCTAGGAAGGCTTGATGGTATTCTCTTGTTCTAGTTCATTCATAAGGCATGGAAAACTCCTTTTCAAAAATTCTGACCCATAGCATGACCTCCAGATTCAGGTGTCCAAGACTTGGAGGGAGATGTTCATGATGTTAGCTGTGTTCCTACACAAGGGTCAGGAATTTATCACATGTTATTTATTACTTAAAATATTTTGTCATGCTATGATATAATACTTCCCACAATCATTCTGACAGAATACAACAGCGATAAAAAGTTAGTAGGAGTGTATTAGTAGGAGTGAAAGGTTAATATGGCTGCCTCCCACTATAAGTTCAAGGGATAATGTATCTCTTCCTCAAACAGTAGACAATAAAGAAAGTGAGAGCTGGTATTTTTTTAAAAAAAATTATGACTACCTATCAATTAATATTTTAAAAGAAATATTTTGGAAGCTGAATGCTTCACTACCACCATGTTATTTCTAAAGAAGGATAATTACAGACCCAAGGTTCAAAAACTTCAGAGCAGTGGCACTCCTAACCAAACCTCTCACATTATTTTGGATCATATGGTTCTGTTTTCAAGTTACAATAGCTCATTTTGGGTTTGGAAGATTCTTAAGTGTACTCAGATGAGCCGCAAGGAGGTAAGAGAGTTTGGCACAGAGATATTTTAAGAAGTGAGGTGTGCAGCTAATGAGTCTTGTGACTGCATCTATACTTGTGACAGATAAAGTTTGTTTACATAGAACAAGCTAAGTCATGTTTTAAAAAAACCACAGAAGTAATTTGTTTAAATTGAATATTTCTGCCTATAACAATTCACAAATTATTATTATTATTATTATTATTATTATTATTATTATTATTAATCTGCCCCTATGCATAATGCAACCGGGGCGGCTTACATTAAAATATACATTCATATCTCACGATCCCATCCCCCTTAAAATACTATTAAACAGTAACAATTTAAAACACAGTTAAAATAATAGTACAAATAAACAAATAACAATAATTACAGCCAAATCAGGGATATGCAGGATGGCTGTCTTTTGGTGGCCAGCATATCTATTCAGGAAAGGCCTGCCGGAAGAGATCCGTCTTAACAGCCTTTTTAAAGCTGTTTAAGATGGTAACATGACGGATCTTATCCAGCAGGCCATTCCATAATCTGGGAGCAGTGATCCTCTGGGTGACTGCAGACTAGTTTTTGTAGAGTGCAGCAAATTCCTCCCAGAGGACCTGAGTGCGTGGGGTGGATTATAAAGGAGGAGGCGGTCCCAAAGATAGGTTGGACTTAAGCCATTTAGGGCTTTAAAGGTGATAACCAACACCTTGTACTGGGCCCGGAAACTAATGGGCAGCCAGTGAAGTGATCTTAAGATCGGTGTTATATGGTCTCTTCTCGATGTTCCCGAGACCAGCCTGGCTGTCATATTCTGTACTAGTTGAAGTTTCCGGACCAAGTACGAGGGTAGCACCATGTAGAGCACATTACAGAAATCAAGACGAGAGGTTACCAATGCGTGTACCACAGTTTCAAGGTCCCTAACTTCCAGGAAAGGGTGCAGCTGGCGTATCAGCTGAAGCTGATAACAGGCACTCCTGACCGCCGCATTTACCTGATTTATCATCTGAAGCGATGGATCCAGGAGCACCCACAGACTGCAAATAGAGGAGAGTGTGAACCCATCCAGGACTGGAGGTTGTATCCTAATACCTGGGTTTGGGGACGCTACTGTAAGTACCTCCGTTTTGTCTGGATTCAGTCTCAATCTGTTTTTCCTCATCAGTCCATCACTGCCTTAAGACTACCAGGAAGCCTGACTGTGAGTTAGCTGTATGGCTGTGGAGTACCTACTGATTGAGGACTTGAAGCTGGATTGTTCTACCCTCAAATCATAGCAACACATCAGATAGCCTATCTCAGCCTTTTGCAACATAGTATCATCCAGATATTTTTGGGCTACAACTTCTATGATCCTTGATCCTGAAGCATGCTGGCCACTCTGACAGTAACTGTAGTCCAAGACATCTGAAGATCACCATGTTGTAGGTGCTGACGATATGCTGTTTAATGTGTAAAAGTGTCTTGCTTAGCATTAACTACACTGCAATATTTGTAGATAAAGGAACTAGACCTGAACTTGAAGAAAACTGAACTTAACCCTAGAAACACAATAAATAATTCAGAAAAAGAAATACACATTCTCACTTGTTAGTAGCAATTCAGTTGTTCACTGGTTTCACATTCCTTTTCTGTGATGAAAAAAAAAAAAGATTAGGAGACATCACAATGAAGATGTTTGTCATCACTCCAGACATTCATGACAACATGACTTGTCACAAAAATGTGAACACAAAGAATGGGACAGTTGAATATGGTTCTAGAACAGCACCACATTTGCATTCCATGGACACTCCTCTCACAGCCAAGTATTTTGCTCTCAGATGTAGTCCAAAGCTTTGGCCCCTGCTTCATCCTGCCTATATCAGTACCAGTTCCCTACTACTTTGAGTCAAAAACTCAATCCTACATTATTTCTTAAATCAGTAAGGGAAACAGAACAGAAGAATAGCTTCAAGTTAGTTCATAAATACTTTTTTGTGCCATTCCTGCACATTTCAGATCCTCCAATGTGGTTAAAATGAGGCAGAGCCTTTCTTTCTTGCAAACCCCAAAAGCTCTCCATCGTTACTGGATATGGATACATGAAAGGGACCTAAAAGAGAAAGGCATGTGAGGCAGGATGTTCCTGTTCTGTCTGTGTCTCCTCTTTTTCTATCACAGAAACTAGGTGAGAAGGGGAAGCAACCTGACACATTCTATTTCAGTTTTGAAGCTTTATATCTATAGTCATTTTCTTCTTCCATCACATCAGCAGAAAGGGTGGGAGATGTGGTAGGTGAGTGGGGAGTAAGGCTAATAATCCTAAATATGCTTTTCTATACTAGCAACCATCCCCATACCAATGGCTACAACCAAATCCAGGAGAGCAGAAGTGCTTTACAGAAGAAATGCATGCTATTAGGGAGATGTAGAGGTCTGGCTTTTTTTTTTTTTTTGTACTCGCTGCTTTTACTTATGTATTAGTCTTCTGCAATCTTGTACCAATTTACTTGGCAAATAAGATCCACTAAATTCAGTGGTCACAAGATTGCAAATCAAATGATTTTGTGCTAATCCTATGCACAAACCCACACCCAACACATCAGGTTTCTCAGCAAAGGCCTTACAAACACCAGAGAAAGTCATGATCTGGAAGTGACCCACAGAAGCTTGAGTATCACCAGTAGTGAGTGATGCTGTCCAAATACAACAGCAGCCTGATTTTTATATTAACCTGACATGATTAAGTATATCTATAACACATCAAGAGCTCCAAAGCCATAATGTACCATATAAATTGATCTGGTACAAAACTAGGGTATGGTTATGTTTTACATGCTCAACTCTTGGGTTCATGCACTCCTGACTCCCTCTCCTCCTTAACAAAGCTGTGGAGAAGAAATAAAATTTTGCTTCTATTTTCTGTTAGCAAGAGTTTATTATTAGTCTGAAGTTGTGATTAATCTTAACTATGGCTTAGGTAAACAAACCAAGATAATAAACAATTATTTGATGTTTACTTGTTTTTCTAAACCATAGTTATGAGTAACCATGGATTTTATGTCCAAATTCAGAAAGATCAACTATAAATGGAAGCAGAGGCTTCCAGTTCTCCTCTTCATGGCCACACCAAGGGAGGAGAGACTAATACAAGAGTCTTGTTCATATAACACTGCTTAAATAATACATTTAAACAAAGCCATTATCTTGCTGTAATCCTTCCAAACAAACTGGTGGGGTATGTCAATGTCTCTCCATATTGCAGTTTGAAAAGCTGATGCTAAGAGTGATTGGCTTGCCTAAGGTCACCCAGACAGTTAACAGAAGATATGGGACTCTGTTCTTAAAAATGCAGTTTCTTAATCACAGTCAAAACTCATTAATGAAAAAAGAAAACAAGAAAACAAGACAGATAACACAAACTGATCCTCAAATACTGAAATAAGTCAATTACAGTACATGATCTCCAAGAGGGAATAAACAGCAGAATAGACTTCCTGGTAATTTGTGTCAGGTTGTCCAACTAACAGTCAATTTAAGTGGCTTACCCAGAAGATTGGTATGTGGACTATTACCTTAGGTCCCTCCATGTTGCTGATTGCAATTTGTTTCATGTTCAATACTATCAGAAAATTGTATCTACACCCCAACAAAGAAAATGGCTTTAAATGAACATACAGTTGTGGGGCATGTTCGCCTTAAAAACACGTCATGTGGTGTTTTTTAAAAATAAAACTTCTGCAAGCATCAACGTCACACAATATTTGCCAATGTTCATCTCAATCATTCCACAAAGTTTCTGATTAATTAAGGCCCACCAGTAAGAGAAAAGTGAATGTAAATATGACCAGAATTCAGTATTTTCATTTTTCCCCAGCAGCTGATCCAATGGGATGAATCCAGTTAATTATATAAATTTTCCCTCATCCCAAAGCATAACACATCAAAGAGAAACATGGGGAAAGCAAATGCTCCTTCATTTTTTGTGCCCAGCTTTACAATTTTGTATTAGACACTGATGGCTGGATAGTAAAACATGGGGATGTTTCCACCAAAAAAGCTACACTAATAAGCACTTTATTTCAAAATTGGTTAAAAAAAAAACCTTTTAACCACATTCAACTTCATCCTGCTCTTTCCCAGAACAGTCTGATAGGACACTTATTGCAATGTGTAAACCAAAGCTGCTTTGGTGATTTCAAAGGCAGGTAGCCTCCATGTAGAACATCCATCTTGGGCTGATGGAGGTGCCCCTTGATAATGAGGTCAATGAGAAAGCCCATGCAAATGAGGCTTTGGGATGGAAGGCAGCACTGTACTGTATTTAATTTCAACGACTTGGGGTACAAAATACAAACCAAAACAATAAAAAAATCCATGATCTTGTGTTTAACGTGACAAAGGAAAATGTTACTACTTCAGTATTCTAAAGCCATATACCTAGTATTTACAATGTTTGCACTTTACTTAGCAAGTCAATAATGCCGTCTCTGGAAAGGAATAATATTTCACCAATGTTTTGATTATGTACTTCGAACAAAGAAGGTTCATCAAAAACCTTCTTACCACCTATTATAACGTAGGGATATCCAAGTTTGTTAGCATCTTTTAACCTTTTCCCAATTGTGAGCTGAGTCCGATCATCTAGCACCACCTCATCTTTAAGCTGAGGGATGGCTTCAGAAATGAAATTACACAGATCCTCCAAGAGTATTGCTCCTTTCTCCTCTTTGCTGCCTCTCTTTGGGGGAATAAGGCAGACCTGATAAGGTGCAATGAGTTTTGGCCAACGAATAACATCCTCTGTAGAAAGCACCTCGATGGAGGCTGCAAGGATCCGAGACACACCCAACCCATAGCAGCCCATTTCAGCTGCAACAGGTTTGTTCTGAGCAGTGTGGACAGTAGCATTAAAAACAGAAGAGTATTTGGTGCCCAAGAAAAAGGTATGGCCAACCTCAATTCCTTTGCTTTCAACAAGTTTTCCTTTGCAAAGTGGGCAGTTCATTTCATTGGGGTTTACAGTTTCCACATTGGCTGAAAAATCACAGTTTGTACACATCATCAGTCGGTCCTCACCAACTTCAGCAGGGAGCTGGAATTCATGAGACATTGTTCCTCCAATGCTTCCCGTAGCAGCTTGGACTTTCACAAACTGAAGGCCCAAGTTGCTGAATATGTTGGAATAAGCATTACACACGAGGTCATAAGTCTGGAGGGCAGACTCTTTGGAGGCATCAAAGGTGTACATATCCTTCATATAGAACTCCCGGCCCCGCAGCAATCCAAAACGCGGTTTTGGCTCATCCCGAAACTTTCTCGTTACCTGATACAACAAGAGAGGAAGCTGTTTGTAGGACAGGCAGCCTTGAGAAGCTATAAGATCCGTGATAGCCTCTTCGTGGGTAGGCCCTAGGCAATATTCTTGGCCGTTCCTGTCTGCCAGTCGTAAAAGTTCTTTGCCCATCAGTTCCCACCTTCTACTGGCTCTCCAGAGCTCTGCTGAACACAATGTAGGCATGTTCATTTTCTGGCCACCTATGGCTTGCATTTCTTGGTCTATCACCTTGATAAGCTTCTCCATTGCTCGGACAGTGTACGGCATATAATGGTAGCAACCAGGGCTGGCAGGGAAAATCAGGCCTGCTAGTAACATCAGTCTCTGACTTTTACATGTCATTTCCCCAGGTTTGCTCTCTTGTAATGTCATGCTTTCGTCTCGTAGATTCATTGACTGAAAATGTTGGGAGACACGGTTTTGTTTTGCATGACGACTACAGTAAAACCTGCAGCATTGTTCCTGTTTTTGACACCGAACAACCCAAACTGCCAAACTAGGAAATAGCATTTTCCTGGTTCTAAGGAGCCCACCCATTCCAGGACTCACAGAGGAAATGTCTGATTCAATCTGTAGGCAGAAAGAAAGAAAGAAAAAAAAAAAAAGGAATTAAGTTTGCACGAAGAGATGCACACAAGTTTTACCTATGCTTTATCCAGAGTGTGGTGTAGCAGAGACCAGGGTTCAAATCCCTGCTTGGCCATGTTGTGAAAGGATCACCTTAGAGTCATTGTAAGTTGGAAATGACTGGAAGGCACACAACAACAATTTAATCAATACAATATTTTTACAAAGCATGTGTGTGTTGTGTGCCTTCAAGTTGTTCCTGATTTATGGCAACCCTAAGGCCAACCAATAATAGGGTTTTCTTGGCAAGATTTGCTCAGAGAAGGTTTGCCACTGCGTTCCCCTGAGGCTGAGAGTATGTGACTTGCCCAAGATCACCCAGTGGGCTTCATGGCTTAGTGGGGAATTGAACCCTGACCTTTAGAGTTGCAGTCCAACACTTAAACCATTATACCACACTGGCTCCCAAATATGGGACTGAATTGCTCTATCTGATTTTATGTATTGATAAGTAAGGAACTTTTAGGAGAGTTCATGAATTTCAAGTCTGTTCCCTGAAACAGCCTAAAGAGACCTTTATCAGTTTGCCCATCATCTTCCAGACACAGCCAAGAAAATAGTCATGTGCAATGTTCACAAAGGATGTGTACAGGCTTACACCACACCATATGAACGTCACACCTAACTTAACATTTATCCCAATCTCAGCAACTACTAGTAGCTCATGTAGTTACAAAAACAATACAATACTGCCATTGCCTAATTCATTCCAATCCTTGCCTAAACTAAGAGCTTCCTTCCCAAACTATTTAAACGCTTTTCCAACATTCTGGGACATAGGTACAAAACACATTGCAGAAATAATCCAGTTTGAGACTGCTTTAACTGCACTGGCTCAATGCTAGGGAATTGTGAGAACTGCAGTTTTTGTGAGACATTGAAGTCCAAAACACACTGCAGAAATGATCCAGTCTGGGACCACTTTAACTGCTCTGGCTCAGTGCTAGGGAATTTGGGGAACTGTAGTTTTGTGAGACATTTAGGGCCTTTACAGACTGCCATAAATAATACAGCTCGAGGCCACTTTAACTGTCCTGGCTCAGTGCTAAGGAATCATGGGAACTGTAGTTTACTGTGGCACCAGAGCTCTCTGACAGAGAAGGCTTAATGTCTCAGGAAAAAATACAATTTCCTTGATTCCTTAGCACTGAGCCAGGACAGTTAAAGTGGCCTCGAGCTGCATTATTTATGGCAGTCTGTAAAGGCCCTGAATGTCTCACAAACCTACAGTTCCCCAAATTCCCTAGCATTGAGCCAGAGCAGTTAAAGTGGTCCCAGACTGGATCATTGATTGCTGCAGTGTGTTCTGGACCTAAATTCCTTTTTACACAGTCCAGTTACAACACTTAAGTAAAATAGTAGTTTCACCCAGGTCTTAAAACCAAGATCCAAGATCTAAGGAGCCACGTTTTTCTATCCCAAATACACTGGCATCCTATATCGCATACAAAATATGAGGGAAAGGGAACCCCAAACCCAAATTAAGAAGGGGAAAGAGCCACCGTTTATACCAGGGGTAGGCAACCTTTCCCCTTTAAGGGCCGAGGGACTTCAGCTCCCAGAATCCCAGGAGCTATTGGCCAACATGGGACTATTGGCCAACATGGCTGAGGCTTCTGGGAGCTGAAGTCCCTCGGCCCTTAAAGGGGAAAGGTTGCCTACCCCTGGTTTATACTTACAGAGGTGTGGTTCAAATAGAGACCAAAAGAATTAATATATTTGGTATGAAACCACCCACCTGATCCTTACCCAGTACAGCAAATGGTCCTGAAAGGAGGAGGAGGAGGAGGAGGAGGAAGATCTCTATCTCAAGGGGATACTGAGGGAAATAAAATCATATGGATACAAAAAAGGAAGAAATGCTCCCAAACCGGATTTGCTTGGCGTGGTCTGAACAGAGACCCGGCCTTTCAGGATTCCCGCGAGATCTGCCATCGCAAAGCTTGGAGATCTCGCGAAATTTGAGACAGGTTTGGCTGCCTCAGCACTGCACAAACAATGCGGTTTGAGACCGCTTTAACTGCCAAAGGCTTTGGCCCAAAGCAGAATGCTATGCAAATCTGGGATTTGTAGTTTTGTGAGCTATTTAGTCCTCCTCTGTCAGAGAGCTCTGCCCCTCAACAAAACTACAATTCCCAGAAGCCATGGCGGTTAAAGTGGTGTCAACTTGGGTTATTTCTGCAGTTTGGATGAAGTTTCCGATTTATGGAGACCCAAATCACGTTATTTGGGGGTGGGCAAGATTGTTCAGAGCGGGAGGTTGCCTTTGTCTCTCTCAGAGGCTGAGAGAGCGTGACTTGCCCAAGGTCACCCAGTGGGTTTCC
>CM034706.1:192223356-192237695 GCA_020142125.1 Phrynosoma platyrhinos | reverse complement strand
AGTTAAAGCGGTCTCAATCTAGATTATTTATGCAATGTGTTTTGGACCACAGATGCTGACCATGGTGATACATGGCTTATCAAATAGTTTTATCCCATTTAAATTACTGTACAGAAAGTTCACCTGGTCCAAAGAACTGCAGCCAGATTAACTGGAACTGCCTACAAGGAGCATAGAGTTCTCATTGTGCTATGGGCACAATACTGGTTATGCCTATAAAGCCTTATATGGCTCAAGTCCATGTTATCTGTAGGAATGTTTTCTCCCATATGAGTGTGCCTGTGTTTTGAGATTTTCTGGGAAGGCTTTTCTCTCCCACCATCTTCAGGTGCATCTGATGGATGCTCCCAGGTTCTGAAACTTCCTACTTAAAGAGGTTAAGTTGGTTCCCCTTGTTATCTTTATGTAGAATATCTTTTTGTTTCATCAGGCCTTTAAAAACTGATTGCTTAGGGGGAATGGGCCTTGCAGAATATGCTGGTTTTTCTACTCACTTTGTGTGTTTTTTTTTAATGGTTTATGTTTTTAACAGGCTTTAATTTTTTGTAGTTTAATTACATTTTTTAACTTCTGTATGCTCTGAATTTCTAGCTATATTTGTTGTAAAATGGCTTGAGTCCTGAACTAAGGAGATTATCACAGCGATAATAAAACCAGCCTACCTGAGCTGGCTTAAAATTTAAAATGGGCAGCATTCTGATGTTATCACAAGGATTTAGCCACCAAAATTGCCGTCTGGGTCCATCCCCGCTTCCAGGGGCACTCCGGTGGCCATTTCCTTAAGCCAGAAAATTCCTGACTTCGAAAAGAGATGCACTGAGCGCCCCTGGGAGCAGGGATGGCCCTGGGTGGCAATTTCAGTGGCTAAATCCTTATAACATCAGGATGCTGCCCGTTTTAAATTTTAAGCCAGCTCAGGTAGGCCGGTTTTATTATTGTTGCGATAAGCTCCTAAGAGCAAAAGAAAGGATACGAGTAAATATAATAATAATAGTAATAATAATCATCACATGATGCTTTCTATAATGAATTGTACAAATTGTTTTTCTTCATATTACAGAGCAGAGTTTTCTGTTGAAAAAAACAAAAGAAAGAAAAGAAGAGACTTAACTGAAGAACAGAAGCAGGAGATCAAAGATGCTTTTGAGCTGTTTGACACGGATAAAGACAAAGCTATAGATTATCATGAACTAAAGGCAATTAACTTTCTTTTAAAGTCTGATGTATTGTTTTGTAATAGTTTTGTTTTGGAGGAGGGAAAATCAGTCACAGTATTTAGGCTGTGTTTTTAAATGTACATCATTTGTATTAGATAGTAATTTTGTGAAGTTTTAGAAATGAGAAAAGTCCAATGAAGTTGTTGATTTGTAATATACATAATTTATAACACTATTTCTAATTCTACTGTTATTTGCCATCAAATTGGCTCTAGCCTATGGTGACCTTCCAAATGAGAGACCTCCAAGAGTCCCAGTCATCAATGGCCCTGCAAGTCTTGCAAGTTTAGGGCTGTGGCTTCTGTGACATCAGTCTTCCTTTTTCCTGTTGATTTCTACTCAGTGTCTAGTGAATCGTGTTGTCTCATGATAAGTCCAAATTATGATAGTGGCTTTTGGGAAAGTTCAGATTTGTTCTCAGAACCGTTTGTTTTTTTGGTAATGCATGATCTCCATAGAACTCCCCTCAAGCACTACATTTCAAATGAGCTAGCTTTTTCCTAACAGCTTTCCTCACTGTCCAGCACCCATAACCATAAATAGAAATTGGAAAGACTGACATGGATGAGCCTAACTTTGGTATCTTTACACATAAGGATTCTGTCCAGTTCCCTTATAATTGCCCTTTCAAGTCTTAGCTGTTTTGTTTTGTTTTTTGTTCTTATGTCCAAGGAGTTTCTTATTGTTGTGCACCTTCAGGTTGTTTCCAGCTTATGGCAACCCAAAGGTGAATGTATTATAGGGTTTTCTTGGCAAGATTTCTTCAGATGAGGTTTGCCATTGTCTTCCCCTGAGGCTGAGAGCATGTGACTTTCCCATAGTCATCCAGTGGTTTTCATGGCCAAGTGGGGAATTGAACCCTAGTCTCCAGAGTCATAGTCTAGCACCCAAACCACTGCCATGCTGGCTGTCAGCAAAAGAAGTAGCTCATATTTTTTCATTGATAGCTGCATTCCCTTGGAGCTGATCTCTTGGGGATTGAATACCTGCACAGTGCAGAGCCAAACCCTCATTTTCAAAGTGGTTATCTTCCCACAGTGTTTTCTCAATTGTGGGAGAATGAGAAAATGTGACATGAAGGTATTGGAGAGATGATATTTTTAAGACCCCTAGCATCCCACGCTGCTACATTGATCCTACTCGTGAACACTCAACCATGATGCATTCCCTTTTGGCACCCTTTATACATGCTGTTTCTCTTTTTATTTCTGCCCACCTTTATTTTGTGCAGCCAACATCATTTTATGCCTAAGGAGGAAAAGAGACTTAGCAGTCAGCTTCAAGCACAAGCTTGGAAACTAAACAGCTGACAACAGCTGTCTGAAGGACACTACACCAATCTAACAGCTCTGCTTTGTAGCTGGGTCTCTAGGCTCATGCATGTGCTCCCCTGCTCCTTGCCTAAAATAAGGCCTGTCTCCCAGTCTCAGTCTTGTTCTTGTATAAGCCATGGCAACTGATATGGGAAAAGATGTGTGGTACAGAGGGACTGACTACCGGTACTTATTTTACAAGCCTGAAAAGCTCATGTTGCTGTGGTTTGCGGGGAAGGAATGTGCAGTAATAGCATACTGTAGCAGTTCATGGATGTTCAAAGTGCTTCATGTGTACTTTTTCAATAATCTGGTGAGACAGGTCAGTACTATTCCCATGTTGTTGTTATTCACATGTTATAGAAGAGGCTGAGATTGAGAGAATATGGCCATTGTGTTGTGAAGTGAGACTTGAATTTGGTTTTAGCAGACAGTGTACTACTATATTGCATCAGCTCTTAATTTGACCTTTTAATGTTTGTAATTTTTATCGTGTATGAAGAAGCTGGAAGGCAGAACCACTTCAAGGTAAATATTAGAATATATGGAGTTCATATTTATAGATAAATTTATAGATGTCAGAGAAAGCCATAGGTTTAGAAAGAAAGAAAAATAGCATAGCACCACAGCTTACATTTATCGTAAAACATCTTAGTGGTGTTATGTGGCTGTTCAGCTTATTCTGAATGTCTTTAGTGGTTCTTATGAAATACAATCCTCAACGTGGTCAATTTAAAGGAAGGCCCTCTGATTTCATGGCAACATACTATCATGAAAGTTGTTGTGACTGTAGACTTTATATAATAAACACTCTAATTTTCAAGAAGTTATAGCGCCAAGTTTTCCCACTCTCAGTTAGTGTCAAAAAGTGGCTTAGATGGCAGATACTCCTGATTGCTGACCAGTCTCTTTCATAGAGCTGCTCTTTTTCTGCAACGTTTCATTATATTACAACTTGCAGAGGTTTTATTTTTTTTTTAATTATTATTATTATGGCATTTCATTGTAGTAAAGCCTTGAAAAGACATAATTAATCTGATACCATATTTTAACATCTAAAGATAAGGAATTTTAGGTACACATTTTCATCCTGTTGTGTCCTTATTTGGGGGGTTGCTTTTAGGTATTACATTTCATTTGCAATGTTGGTAAACAAGGCATAATACAATATGTATAGAACAAGGATGGCTAACTGTCAAGTCTGTGAGCACCTCCAACTGCCTTAATTCATCCCATCAGCAGTAGAGCAAATAGAGTTGAACTTTCATTCAGCTTTTAGTTGGGTTAGTGCTACTCCTTAGGCAGTTTCACTTAAGAAGCAATGCTAACAAGGCTAAAAGGACCCCAAGGGACTCCCAGATATGCCTCCAGAGGAAAGTGTTAGTTAACCTAAATGGCTCTAGGTTCTCAAAGGGCAGTAAGTGGGCTGTGTGAGGACTAGCCAGCCCATTCCCTGAGTGAATTGATGATGGGTTGTTCAGATATCAAATTTGGAATGCTGCTTTGGTCCGTTGTTGAATATCCTCCACTTACCCATCAGAAACAGGAAATGTATTTAATTGATTATTTTACTTGTTTATGGGTTGCCACTCTAGGCTGTGATCTTTGATCACAGTTCCAAATTTTAGACAGATTTATATGAGAAGAGGTGGATTTTCAGATCTGTTGGCCCTAGCTATTCAAGGCTTTCAAGGTTAGAGTCAGCACCTTGAATTGTGTTCAGAAACAAACTGGGAGGCAGAGGAATGTATTATATGATATGTATAATGTGCACTGGACAAAAGTGTTACTCTACTAGCTGTTTTGCACTAGCTGTAGTTTCTGAACGCTTAGCAAGGGCAGCCCCTTATAGAAAGTGTTAGATTAAGCCAAATATGTGGTTATTATGGCACGGATTGCTGGCCAGATAGTGGCAAATCCCATTGCAGTGAAACTGGTCGATGCTTCATTAGCTGCTAAAGGGGAGTGCATCTGTCATGCTGCTCTCCATTTCATCAGGCTGAGTAGAGAAGGGAATAGGACCGTTCAGTCTATGTTGCTGAGAGGCAAGCTGGCTTTGGGTTATCCTCTCCTGTGTCTGTTTCTGAGAACCATCATTCAAGAAAGATATTGACAAGCTGCAACATGTCTAGAGAAGGTCTGAAAACCAAGAAGAGACTTAGGAAGTTGGGTAGGTTTAGCTCAGAGAAGAAAGGAGTAAGAGTGATATGATTGTGTATTCCTGCATAGTAAGGAATGATCCTTGTGGTCCCTTCCAGCTCTTAGTCTATGATTCTATAACCTGTATCCATCCCAGTTAATTGTTATAAGAATCTGGTTATATCTGGTGTAAGTAACTTTTAATAGTCTTTGTTTGATTATTTTGTTAATCAGTCTACATTATTTTTTTTATTTAACCTAATTTCTATTTTTGGTCCTCACGGCTATTTGTGGAAAAGTGCAGACTTGCAAAAATGTTTATCTATTTGAAGTAATGTCTTTACAGTTCTGTACATCTGGCTGATATTTTCTTTAATATCTGGAAAATATTTGAGCTACCAGAAATAAATGGATTTTTATTATAATATGTTGAGTTAATCATGTGTTGAAACAATTTAGGTGTTGCTACTGGGCATGACTTTTTAAAGATTATGTAGGATCTTTTTAGATTATTTTATATCAGTCTCTCACTATTCAGAGACACCTTTACTTCAGTGTAGTTTGTGTAAAAACTATATATGCTAAATCTGAAATGTTGCATTTCTGTCTTTTCCCAAAAGGTGGCAATGAGAGCTTTAGGTTTTGATGTGAAAAAAGCAGACGTACTAAAGATACTTAAAGATTATGATCGGGAAGGAAATGGAAAAATCACGTTTGAAGATTTTAATGAAGTTGGTGGGTATTGGATTTTAAACAATACTGACAGGAAAATTGGCAATAAATAGTAACTAGAAGTGTAGCTCGTCTTTTTCTTAAAAGTCAGCCAAAGTCTTTTTTAATATTTAAAACATTAAAATTTCTTTTGAAATAGAGGACTATCAGAATTTCTCCAACAACTTATACAATTCAAGCCACACTTTCTGCTGTTCTCCCTACCCCATAGTGATTATGAAAACTGAATAAAAGGGATAAGGCATAACTTTTGCAAGCATGCTATCATTTTTGTTTTAAATTTTTTAAAAACTTGGTTGCTTTTATTTTTTTAAAATTTTAGACACTATTTTCTGTTCAAAAATCCAAATGTGGAAGAATAGTTATACCTCTTTGGTGGTTTGGTATTCAAAACTTATGCACACAGGATGCTGTATCTTTTGTTGCTAAAATGTTTTCTGTTCCTACAGAATGAGCAAAAGAGAGAGGTTTCTGCAGTAATGAGCAGCTCATCTACCTTTTGTGTGTGTGTGTGTGCTAGTATGATGTTCAATATATTCAGTTCCTTTGTGGTAGGAATAAGAAGTATTCAGCCCTCTAGAAGTTGTTGAACTGCAACTCCCAGGATTCCTCACTAGTGACTATACTGTAAAGTATAGTCAACCACTAGAAGTTTAATGATTTCCATGCCTGCTCTATGAGTATAAATTCATGCTTGCACCAACAAATTTCTTCAGGCACATTTGTGATGAACACCTTAAATCAGAGTCAGAAAGCCAAGAGCTAGGGAGAAAGTTAGAGCAATTTTTGTGCAGAATAATACTGAAAGAACAAAAACGTCTCCATAGAAGATGATCAGATTTCACGTTTTTTCATTTTAGTGACTGATTGGATACTTGACAGAGATCCACATGAAGAGATACTCAAGGCATTTAAATTGTTCGATGATGATGATTCAGGTAAAATAAGCTTAAGAAACCTGCGCCGTGTAGCTAGAGAACTCGGGGAAAACATGACTGATGAAGAACTGCGGGCGATGATTGAAGAATTTGATAAAGATGGAGATGGAGAGAGTAAGTCCTAAAAATATGTTTGCGTCCCTGTCTTTAATGTGTTAAAAATTAGTGCACTGGATTTGCTATCCTTGTAATGATTTCATCTTGCAACCTGCTTAGACAGGTGACTGATTTGCCTTTTAGAATGGTACAAGCTCTGCATTTGAAAAGGTTATCGAATTCTACCCTTTTTAAATGTGAATTTCTATGGGATATATTATATAAAAAGACCTGAGTACACTGGTTTCTTTTGCTATTTTATAATGAATGGGGGCTAAGTAAAGTGGGACGAATTTCTGTTAGATTGTTGAATCTGTGGCATGTCATAGAAAAATAACAAAGGAAAATATTTCAGAAATTAACTATATTATGAACCAGTAAACAAAGTATACATTCATGGGCTCAAAGAAACTTAATATGGTGATAGTTATCTATACGTCATTTATTTATTGAATCCCATCTTGGGAAAAAGGCTGGATATAAATTCAGTAAATACATTGTAAAGAAGTATGATGTGAAATGAAGGGAACATTTCTTTATTTTTACCTGTAAAGAGTTACAAATTGTGTTGTTTTGGTATGGTTAAACTGTTTTAATTTCCTCTGATTATTGCTTGCCTTATTTAATTCCTCAAAAGTGTGATTTTGCCAAGTGATCTTGTCAATTTACCTTAATATTTTTAACAGCAATTTTCAATATTTAGACTCCCTGAGGCTGCAGGAAAGGAGCTAATTTGATTGATAAAAAGGGTTGTTTTTTAATGCAAGATATACTTCACTTTTATATCTTTTTACAGTTAATCAGGAAGAGTTTATTGCTATCATGACTGGAGATGTTTAACGTTACAAGAAAAGAAGTGAACTCGGCACAAAAAGGAAGGATTATTGGCTTTCAGCATTGAAGCTGCCACCTTTCTGTTTCATTTAATTTTTGTAGCAGGAGCCATGCAAAAATACTTTCCTCAAAGGACCAAAAGAAACACAAAATATATGTACTAAGAGGCTGATATTTTATATCATTAAATTTTAGAATAAGCAATGTTATGTTTGAGTACTCATTTGTAAAATAGTTTGTATAAGAATTTTAAATTAAATCATAGTATAAAACCTTTTGAAGTTAACATTATTTTAGCATTAGCCGTGGCCTTAGTTTTTATATAAGAGTTTAACAGACATCCATTTTAATAAAGTCTTCTTTTTATATTCTAAGTGTTGTTGAAGTGTTTATTCAAAACTGATTTTCAGATTTGTTGCCTAACATTTCTTTTTAAAGGCCTTTGAAATTTTACGCTATACTATTACGTTTTATTATTGCGAAACAGTATTTATGATAATTGCATGTGTATCCTACATGTTCTCCAGAGAGCTTAAGGCAACACATTACTTCTCCCTCCCCATTTTATCTTCATAATAGCCTTGAATTATGACAGATTCATCCAGTGGTCTTCAGGGGTAAGTGTATTGCAGTGTGGATCTCTCTGGTCTTTAGTTTTATCTGTAAAGAATAAAAATATGTATCATGCAACCTGTACAGATTTTCCTCTTGCAAAACACAACAGCTTTAAAACTGGGAAAGTTACACTGTTTTTTGTTGACAAGGGAAAAAATCCCCATATTCCTCAAGATCTACAGGAAAAAATGAGTTATCTCTTTTACATTTAGCAAGACTCAAAAATGGCTTGGAGGCACACAACAACACTCTAGTTGTTTGCTTGCACATGTGAGTATGTGCCCCCTGCATCCTTCACTTTATCTCCCAAGTATCTGTCAGGAATGAGAATGGCGATAGAAAGCTTACATGAGTGGATGCTGGGTACTGGCATGGAAGCAAACAACTACAATGTTGTTGCTGTTGTGTGCCTCCAGCCATATTTGACTTAGGAGCTTGCTACACCTTAAATACAGTGGTAGGAAGTTTTATAAGGATTAAATTATGTTCTTCAGCCTACACCATGGAGTCGGTAGATGGCAATAGAGGGCCTTTACAGACTACCAGAAATAATGCAGATTGAGGCCACTTTAACTGTCCTGGCTCAATGCTAGGGAATCATGGGAATTGTATTTTTTTTTCTGGGACATTGAGCCTTCTCTGTCAGAGAGCTCTGGTGCCACAATAAACTACAGTTCCCTTGATTCTTTAGCACTGAGCCAGGAAAGTTAAAGTGGTCTCAATCTGCATTATTTCTGGCAGTCTGTAAAGGCCCAGAGACAACAAAAGAAATACCTGAACAGTAACACTCCAGCTGCAGTGTTTTTTCCAGGTCGTCTGGTTTTTTTCTAACAATGTTATTTCATGTGGTAAATAACGTATTGTTGAGCTTGTAAGCACCTTCAAATTATACTACAAATGTATTCCATAATTTTTAACCCCACATTCCAATTTGGATAAAGAGCACTGTATTTTGAGAAGTGACCAGTGCTTAGGAACACCCAATACAGCACAATCAACTGCTTTTACAAAAATTAAGCTAATGAAATAGTGCTTTAATAGTCTGTAGTGCAAAGAGCAACCTCACTTGCTGTAGTCAGCTGGTATATATTTCCATTGTTGTGTGCCTTCAAGTCATTTCCAACTTATGGCAACCCTAAGCCTATCATGTGCTTTCTGGGACTGAGTGTGAGTTACTTGCCCAAGGTCACTCAGAAGGTTTCTATTGCTGAGTGGGGAATCGAATGCTGATCATCAGAGTCCTATGCATATGCTCAAATTACTACACCATGCTGGGTCTCAGATTACCATTTAATTTTTTGAAAAATGCCTTTTATATTGCTGCAAAGACACTTCTGATTAGATCATCTCTGCTGTTGCACATCAGTGTGCACATAAACTTCTCACTCTTCACTGGATTTACTTTCTTGTCCTTCATTCACTTTTTCATAGAGACAAGTGACAGTTTTAATCCACTGTGTAAACTGAAAATCTGAACTGGAATCTAATCTGTGCATAAAACAACATGTCTTATGATTGTTTCATAGTCCACGGAGGCAACTATTGGATGTTCTTGTTGTATCCAACCTCAAACCTTTTCTATTAAAATAAATAAAATAAAAGGAACAATTAAAGTCACAATTCAATTAAATAATACACTCCTTAATTCTTAAATGTTTTTCTTCTTCAGGCTGCCAGGCAGTGGGGTACCTAGTATATTTTACTTCTAGTGTGAATCATATTTTCAATCACCCCTCCTCTCTTCAACATCATTTTCTGGGTCTGGTGGAACAGCTGGCTAGATGGGAAAGATCTGGAAGACAATCCTTTCCCAAGAGTGCATTGGGTGACCCCCTTCTGCGGTGTCACCAGGTGTGCTCTGCACCTCCTGCAAGTGACTCCCCTGCTGCCAGGGTTCCTCTATTATGGCCTCTCTTGGAACTTTGTTCATAGAGACTTCCTGTAACAGTCCATTTGTGTTTGTTTTACTGTCATAATTGTCCAGCCACTTCCCCAACATAAACTCAGCCCGACCCCTCTGCCTCCTGTTTCTCCCACCTTGGATGCTTCCCCTGCCAAATCATTATCCCCAGAAGCCAGTCCGTCATCGGTACATTCCTTCCATATCTCTTCACAACCTTCAGATCTCATGTGAACCATAGCCATTTAGGTCAGAGGTCCTCCCAAATTTCTCATTAAGATCTACTCCTCAGCCAGACCACCTGGGAACAGTGGAGCTTTTATTGGAAGCTTTGGTTCAATCTGAAGTTCTGATTATATTGTTTTTTATCAATAGTTTAACTTTGAGTGCTAATATTCGATGATTCTAACATTCCAGGGCAGTACTGGCTATTATTGCTTCTCCACTTTAATCTCACAATAAGAACTCTTGCTAAAGTTTGTGTTTGTTGCCTAGAATGTAGTCTCTGGTCAGTTATAACGCTACATGAAATGCAAGGCACATGCAGTATGACCATGTAGCCTAGTTCTTGTGCATGCGTGCGTGTGTGCCTTAATGTCACCTGTCCATTTATGAAGACCCCATGAATTTCATATTGTTTTCTTAAGCAAGGAATACTCAAAGGTGGTTTTGCCAGTTCCTTCCTCTAAAACAGGGGTAGGTAACCTAAGGCCCGGGGGCTGGATGCGGCCCCCCGAGGCATTTGGACCAGCCCCAGGCCGGTCCTGCTGCCGCTGCCGCCGCCCCCTGCCACCACTGCTGCCACCTGCCATGATGATATTGATTATTGTTATTACTTGTTCTTGGGGTTTTCTTGGCAAAATCTCCACAGGGGTTTTGCCATGGCTTTTCTGGGGTTGAGAGAGTGTTCATGCATATTTTTTAATTTTATTTTTTATTTTTAATTTTCATTTTTACTTATTTATTTATTTATTTATTTATTTATTTATGGTGCTTCGGCCCCACAATTGTCTGAGGGACAGCAACCCGGCCCTGGCTCAAAAAGGTTGCCTACCCCTGCTCTAAAATAACCTACAGCACCTAGTATTCATTGCAGGTCTCTTATCTAAGTACTAACCCTACTTAGCTTCCCAGATCATGTAGCCTAGTTCTTGCCTGGCTCAGATTTTAATTCACCTTCTCCTTCCTGCCCACCTGTGAGACTCAGTTTCCTCAGCCTGCCCTCCATTTTAACTTGTTGCTGAGCTTAAGAGAGCTGGAATTGCAAATTCCCTTCTATCAGCTTGATTTTACCTAACTGATATTTGGCCTTTCCTACTCCAGAACTGGCAGCTGCTACACTTGGCTAATTGGCAGAAGAGGCAAGACAGTGAAACAGACCAGAATAAGTGAACGGATTAAAGCTGCTAGAGAACGCTCTTGTAAGATGAGGTGAATCCACTGCTGCTAATAGTGGAAAGGGCGTTGGGTCGCACCCACTATCCCAGGGGAGGGAGGAGATGTCTACTGATGCCTTCATGGAGTGAGACATCAAAGCAGGTTTTCAAGACAGTCCCACTTGCCTTGCTTTCTCCCTACAAGAAGTGTGATAACAAAAGAGCTATCAGTAAGGCTTCCCGATGTAGCTACCTGCCACTTGACTGCTGCAATATTTTCTAGGTGAGAATGACCTGTAAGGACTAATTTTAAGTTTTATTAGGAATACAGCTGAATACCCCAAATTCTAAGAAGTGAGGTAGAATCTTGTGGGGTGTAATTTAAGTTTCCAGGGTTTTTATCCTTTTAAAGGAAACTTAAATATACAAATATGAAAGATAAACCTGTTAGTCTGTCTTTCCTTAGCAGAACAGCAGAAATGTGACTCTGAATAATTTTATCTAAACTTGCCTTTCTAAAGAATGAAGACTGACTCAGAAAGACAACAAACATGTAGTTTGTAGTTTAAAAACCCCCAATAATGATGGCTCTAATAAATAATTACAAAACAAAACCTTAAGTCTAATCTAACTAAAGATGGTTTGGGTAAAGAGAAATCATTACCATCTTTTATAAAGCAGGAAGATGAAGAAGAGACTGTTAGACTAGCAGTCAGGCTAGAGAGACTCTAACTGTAAGATAAAGACAGTTTAGAGCAGGGGTCGGCAACCTTTTTTGCCGATGGACCGGGGGGGGAGATGGCGCGGGGGGCCAGCACAGTGCGTGCTTATGTGTGCGCGTGCACCTTCCCTCGCCACAGGCGCGCGCGCTGCCATTTTGAAAAACAAATTACATCCTCCTAGAGGCCCAGCACCACCGCGGGTGCCCCCCGGGAGGCTTCCCTCGATGGCAACGGGCCTCCTCTGGGACAACATTTTGGCTGCGCGTGCCGCGGCTGCCATTTTGCCTTCCAAAATGGCGGCCACGGCATGTTCGCTCATGCGTAGGAGTACTACGCATGCGCAAACGAGTCGCAGCCGCCATTGGAAGGCAAAATGGTGGTAGCGCGCACGGTGGAGGTCGGTAGCAGCGGCGCGCGCGCGGCGGCAACAGGGTCAGTGGGAGCCTGTCGGCGGGGGTCCCTGGGCCGGGTGCGGCCCGCAGGCCGTAGGTTGCCGACCCCTGGTTTCGAGTCTTGATAGAGAGACAGTTTTAAAGAGAGTGATACCATATATATTCGTCTATAAGTCAAAAAAATATGCTAAAAAGTTGGTCAAAAAATCCTGGGTAAACTTATATATGGGTCAGTATGGTAGTGTGGCTCAAAAAAATGACGGCCACAGCTCTTGGATTTCTCAAGAGAAAAGCAAAGGGTATCCTCAAAGAAGTGCCGAGCACCCCTTTCCCCCTGCGCAAGGGAAATTTCAAAGGGCCACAGCGGAAGGGAGTGAGGATTCATTGGCAATTCCTTTTGTCCGGGGAGACTGTCTTGTAAAAGAAATACTGTCCTCCCTCCCACACCGCTCTCCTTGCCTTGCTAAAAGAGTTGGGACGTTTTCACATGAAAACGTCCAAAGCTGCCTGGAGCCATTCCGGAACGGATCCTTCCGCTCATTCCGGAATGGCTCCGGCGGCGGCAACCTAATTCCTTTTTTAAAAAGGAATTACAACTCCGGCGCTGATGCCGGAGTTAGAGCTAAAAGGGGCGGGGCTTGCTGCGACGTCATGTGAACACGCGCAGCAAGACCTGGACTGACGCCGGCTAGCGCTGGGGATGGCGCTGGATGAGGCAGGGCTTGCTGCGACGTCGTGTGAAAAATTTGTCAATGGAGCCGGAGTGGGGCCGGACGGAGGTAGCCTAGCGTCCGCCTAAAGCCCCGTGTGAAAACGCCCTTGGTGCTGCAATTGTGGAGGCATCCCTGCTTCTGTCCTTGCCTTTTTTTCTTTTTCTTTTTGCTCCATGAGGACGAAAAAAGAGCCGTCCCTGTCTGTTCCTTTGCCTGTCTGTTTGGGCTCTGTAACATGAAGAGCCAATATCGGGCATTTCTTCCCCTTTAAGAACAGGGCAAATGAATAGACCCTTCCTCCCTCCTCTTCTCAAGGGAGGCCGAGAGAAACCACCTTGGCCAGGGGTAGGCAACCTTTTTGAGCCGGGGGCCGGGTTGCTGTCCCTCAGACAATTGGGGGGGCCGAAGCACCAAAAATAAATAAATAAATAAATAAAATTTGCCAAGAAAACCCCAAGAACAAGTAATAACAACAGTAATGAATATCATCATGGAGGCGGCAGCAGGACTGGCTTTGGGCCGGTCCAAAGGCCTCGGGGGGCCGCATCCAGCCCCTGGGCCTTAGGTTGCCTGCCCCTGACCTTGGCGATCAGCTGCTTCAGGACAGGAGAGGGAGGAAGTGTTTGTTTTTAAAAGGCAGATACAACACTGGCTGCAACCGTCTGTCTGGGAAAAGGAGATGGGGAAATGTTTGCTTATTTGCTGTTCTTAAGGGTTGCTATTCCACTTTAACTGCTTTGGCTGCCTTGTGTTGCATTCTGGGACTTGTAGCTTTCAAGCATTCTACACATTTTTCATAGTTGGAGCATGCTTTGAACTTGCAAGCTCTTGACTAGTCAGTCTCCTAATATTTGCCACACTTTGATGAGCAAATCTGTGATGCCATTGTAAAAGATGGGGGAAAAAATTGTTAAAGAGACTACAAAGCTTATGGCTAATTCGGGGCTGGATTGGATGACCCTAGGGGTGTGTGTCTCATTTTCTATGTTTAAAATTGTGCAATTGCAAAGCATATTGTGAAGGACTTTTTCAACTCTGTTTCACTGATAACAAAGAAATGTTGTTTAAGGTAACAGAGGAATTTTGTTTATTTTACCTTGAAGGCTGACAGTTTTACAGCCTGAGAAAGAAAGCCAGATTCGTTCATGCATAGCAAGAAAAGTGTAATATAATTGGGAAAGGAGGGGATTTGGAGTTATAGCTTTTAACCAGTGAAAATGTTGTATTATGCATGTGTTAATATAATTATAAACCAGCTTTGTAAGATGGTATATAAGGATGTTGATTAGCAGGGAGGGGCGCCCAGTCACAGGAAGACCTGTCTGGTAGCCTGTCGGCAATTAGAATCATAG
>CM034706.1:192192980-192217868 GCA_020142125.1 Phrynosoma platyrhinos | reverse complement strand
GGAGAAATAGATTTGGGTGTTATCAGCATACTGATAACACCCAGCACCCAGGAAGTCTATGATGAGTGAATATTTTAAAATTATAAGGATATTTGGGAACTACCTGTAAAGATCCCTGATGAGCAGTGCTATTACAATTGCTTCAAAGTGAATTAGAGTTCAGGATGAACAGAGAGACAGACTGTTCCTAGTCACAGCCCATAGGTAGCTTTAGAAGTAAGCATCAACATTTCCCCCCTTTACTGCTAAATTATCTACTTTCTCCTTTGCCTTGCCTCTTAATTTTAATGAATTACAGGTCTATAAAAGTACTGTCCTCCTATTCCATAATCCTTCCCTGGTGAATTGGGAGGGTTTTGCTGATGACCTGGCCCTTCAGATATCCTCCCTGGGATGCTTTAGAAATCTGTTGGTGTTAAGCATGTACTGAGCTTTTCTGAAAAATCTCCCTTTTCTCTTTAGTACACCCTCCCTATTTTTGCCATTTAAAGTTCCAGCCATGTCCTTGGCCAATTTTGTACTTCTGGCATATTTAAAGAAATGTTTTTTATTTGTCTTGGGCTCTTTCTCTACAGGCCAAATAAACTGGCCTTCGCCTGTTCTTTTGGCAGGGAGTCTGGACAATGTAAGCCCCAATCCCCAAGTGAACAGACATGATGATGAACAGACATGATGATGTCTGGCCTGTTCAGTGCCAAACCTGGAGTATTCCTTTCTTAAATCAGAGCTTAAAAACTTCCTGTTTGTTCCACATCTTCCCAGAAGATCTGGAGCCCTCTGTTCTGACACAGGGCAGCTGTTTAAAACATGTCTTGGTTGCTGTGGCTGCAATGCCTGTGAATCGCTCGCTCAAAACGAGGCACCCAGCCATGTGATCGACATTGAGTGCCTTATTCTGACCTCAGGAGAGAGCAACTTGCCACTGTTATGGCCATGCTGGGCAGCACAGTGTAACACACATTAATAAAGCTGCTTGGCATCACAACAGAGAGACCCAGGTAATGTGAGAGGGGAGAGGTAGGGCAGTTTTGGGATACTCCACCAGCCCTCTGGGTATTCTGGCCCATGCAAAAAACACCTTAGTGTCTTTAGTGATGTGATCCTCACATTCATTTTTTGCCTGCCCCATTACTTCTTTTTTCTTCCATTTGTTTATTAATTTGTTTATTCAACTTGGGCAAGACTTCTACTTTTTAAAGCAAGCCTTACGAATTGCTGCACCAGGCTGTTTGCCTAAGTAGGTAAAGGTACACTGGGGGTGTAACTTTTAAGATCCCCTCAGATCTGTTTCGACAGAACATCAATAAATGGGGTCTTTGATTTGAGGACACTGTAGGGAAAAGACACGCTTGACAAGATTGTTATCAGCATTGGGGTCTTGCATGCTATGGACCACTCTGATTTGGCATCATGATAGCAACCTGAAGTCAATTAAATGTAGGTATATGAGGACACCTGAAGCGCAATTGCTGTAAGGGCAACATTGGAGAGTATCAGAGGTAAAGCTAGGAGTAATAGAAGTACTCCTGGCATAATTGCGCAATTGCGCTGAAGATTTTCAGACACATCGCACTCATCCAGGATTTATCCCATAAAGATCCAGGAATGCTCCAGCAACAAACCTTTCACGGGGAAGTTCTTTTCTTTTCCTCCCATCTGACAATCTCCATTGCCTCTCCTCATCTTGTAACTTGTGAGTAGAAGAAAGTGAGTAGATGAGCCAATCGGAGAAGGAAACAGTTCCTGCCAGTGGATAAGAGAGACAAGCTCAGATTTATGACAAGACTGATGGATGTTGGCTTTTTAATAACAGTCTTCAAATATATGGGAATTACTGTAAATAGCACACCCTTTAAAATTTCTCAGATGAAAATCAGGGCAAATATGGCCAAGCACAGATCTGCAAAGGTCTTCAACTGCATAGATCATGAAAGGCTATGGAACGCTCTTAAAAACATGGGAGTGCCAGCACATCTGATAGTCCTGATGAGGAATCTGTACTCAGAACAAGAGGCTACTGTCAGAACAGAACATGGAGAAACAGAATGGTTCCTGATTGGCAAAGGGGTCAGACAAGGCTGCATCCTTTCACCCTATCTGTTCAACTTGTATGCAGAACATATTATAAGAAAAGCAGGCTTGGACACAGCAGAAGGGGGAGTGAAAGTAGGAGGAAGGGATATCAACAGTACCATAATACTAGCAGAAAACCTCACAGACCTGGAACTCCTACTAAGGAAGATCAAAGGAGAAAGTGCTAAGGCCGGCTTAATGTTGAACATAAAGAAAACAAAAATAATGACCACCAAGGACCTTCACAAGTTCAACCCAGATAATGAAGAAATAGAATTCTCATACCTGGAATCAAACATTGATGGAAATGGGGACTGCAGCCAGGAAATCAGAAGATTAAGAATGGGGAGGGTGGCTATGAAAGAACTAGAAAAGATTCTAAGACAAGAATATACAACTCAGCACAAAAATTAGAATCATACAAGCCATTGTATTCCCTATTACCATGTATGGATGTGAGAGTTGGACAGTTAAGAAAGATGATAGGAAGAAAACCAACTCCTTTGAGATGTGGTGCTGAAGAAGAGTGCTGAGGATCCCATGGATAGCTAAAAGGACAAACAAGTGGGTCCTAGAGCAGATCAAGCCGGAAACCTCCCTGGAAGCCAAGATGACCAAACTGAGGCTGTCGTACTTTGGACACATCATTAGAAGAGAGGACTCATTGGAAAAGACAATAATTCTGGGAAAGCTGGAGAGAAGTAGGAAGAGAGGAAGGCCACATGCCAGATGGATGGATTCTATTAAGGAGATCACGAGTATTAATGGGTTGCAGGATTTAAGCAGAGCAGTGGAAGACAGAGGGTCTTGGCGATGTCTCATCCATTGGGTCACCATGAGTTGGGATCAACTCGAGGGCAGTTAACAACAACAACAAATGGCCAAGCAACATCAAAGTGTGGTCAAGATGGCAAAAGTTATTAATGAGGAAGAGCAGAAAAGTCAGGAGAGGCTGCAGCAACTCCCTCCTGTCTTCCCCTCATTGTTGAGTTAATTGAATGCAAAGTACTTTGCCAATTTGAACACAGTTTGCAGCAAATGAAATAAGCTGAGGACAAAGAAGAAAGGAGGAGGAGAAGAGAGAAAGTGGGACACTTTAAAAGCAACTGAAAAAGTGTAACAACAGAGGATCAGTCAGGACTGTTCCTGCCCTTCATACCTAAAAGGTATGAAATGGTTACATATGTTTATACTTTGCTGACTAGTTTGGACTTGAGGTGATGTAAAAGAAAATAGAAAATAGAATTTTTATCATCACCACCAAAAGCAAAATAGGAGGCAGGCTCCTGTAAAAGAGAAAACTTAATTGAGTAGAGATACATATTGATGGGAAACTGTAAATTATTAAATGACTTAATAATAGGTTAATATTAACAGGAAATATCTGTAATAATGACTACTAAAGATCAAGACAGTTAAAGCTGTTGTTATAACACGCAGTGGATTTAATATTTAAAATCGCTTGTATATGAAGACAATGAGTGAACATTGAAGTAAGGTTGAGTACAAACTGGAGATACCTTGGAAGTCAATTGTAAATATTTGTATATGATTATTGAAAAAGAAATTAATATGTCAATTTGATAGATATGTTTGAATAATACATGTTAATAAAATATAAAATTAAAAAAAAAGCCCAACACATTTGGGCCTCGATCAAAATTGGCTTTCTTCAAGGGTTACATCTCAAACAGAAATTTCTGAAGTTGTGTAAGATGTTCTCCAAACAACTGGACCATTAAGCAAAGAGCATTTTGATTGAGCATTAGTAACTCTAGCCTGGAGAAGGGAAGACTGCTGTCATGTGGAAGATGGATTGAACTTGTTTTCTGCTGCTGTGGAGGCTAAGAACCAAACCAATTGATTCAAATGATAAGAAGAGAAATTCTGATTAAACATTAAGCAGACCTTTCTCATGGTGAGAGTTGCTTGACATTGGAATCCCTTGGAAGTTTGCAGACTCTCCTTTGTTGGAGGCTTTTAAATAGAGGTTGGGTGCCCACTTTTCAGGAATACTTTGGCAATGGATTTCTTCACAACGAGGAATCCATTGTTCCAAGGAGGAACATATATACATTTCTATAAATTGTGGAAATTGTTGATAAATTATTTCTTTGTATGTCATAGATTTTACATTAAAAATCATGTAATTTCATTTAGCTTTTCCTTTAACTAGATTCACTTTAACAAATTTCAGTTGATGTTGTCCATTTTTTCTGCCTTGGGAATGTGTAACATATCCATATACCAGGAATTAAATACTCTGCATTTTATTCCTCTGGAAGCTCCTATCTGTATAACACTATTAATTCTTTGATGCTGCTTTTCTGTTTTGTTACTACAAAATTGTTACAACTCTATTTAGTGTAGTAGTACTTTGAACCAATTAACATCACGTTTGCCATGATTGCAAAGGCACCACAACCTGTTTTTCTGGCCCAAATGTTCAGTCTGATCAGGGCTTGATCGTTTTAGAAGTTGCAGAGGCCCCAAGGCTGGAAAGTCCAGCGTATGAGATCAACTTTCATTGTTTTACTAAGCAGTCTTGTATCATCTGAGGTTTCATCAGAACACTTTCAGGAAGGCTTTTGAATACAGCTCTTCACTTGAAGACAGCTCTCAGTCAAAATAGCAACCAAGAAAGATGTCTGATGGGACGTAAGTACAACTTGTGGAATGCATCTAACATGATTAGGAGAATGTAGATGCATTCAAGGTGACCAAATGATCCTTGGTGAGATGTAAAGTCAGAGCTGGATCCACTGAGTTCAGCTATGAAGGTGGGGTGTGCTACTGTGGAAAACCAAAGGGCTACATTATTCCCAACCTGCTTCCACAACTCCCCCCCCCAAAAAAATTGCCCTCAAACATCCTTTATTGGGGCATGTTTATGGGCCTTCTTGGCCCCAAGAGGGCATTTTGGGACATTTTGGGGCAAAATTTTTTTAAAAAATTAAAAAGGGGAATTTTTGTGTGTGCAAAACTTCATTTTGATCCCAGAGAGTCCAGGGGAGTGCCGAATATGTGGAAATGCCCTCTACACCCTCTAGAGATATATGAGATCAACATGACTCAACACTGTGATGTGGCAGCTAGAAAATGTGATTCTAGGCTGAATCAATATAAGTATAGTTCTAGATCGAGGGAAATAATAGTGCCACTTTATTCTGCTTTGGTCAAACTTCACCTTGAATACTGTGTCAAGTTCTGGGCTGCAGAATTCAAGAATGATGTTGACAAGCTGGAATATGTCCAGAGGAGGGCAACCAAAATGATGATCTGGAAACTATGCCCTATGAAGAGCAACTTGAGGAGCTTGGCATGTTTAGCTTGGAGAAGAGAAGGTTAAGAGGTGATGTGATAGCCATGTTTAAATATTTGGAGGGAAGTCATATTGAGGATGGAGCAAACTTGTTTTCTGCTGCTCCAGAGATTAGGACATGGAATAAAGTATTCAAGCTACAGGAAAAGAGTTTCCACTTAAACAGTGGAATATGATGCCTTGGTGTGTGGTGGAATCTCTTTCTTTGGAGTTTTGGTTCTTTTAAACAGAGGCTGGATGGCCATCTGTTGGGAGTGCTTTAATTGTATCTTCCTGCATGACAGGGGATTGGACTGGATGGACCTTGTGGTCTCTCCCAACTCTATTATTCTATTATTTCTAGACATTTTGGAGCATTTTCCCCACCCCTATGGAGCCCTGGCGGTCATAAAAACAGCCATGGGGGCCCTGGTAGATACAAGCCTGTGGGTTGCACTTTGTGTATGCCTGAAATAAGAAGTTTGGGGTGCCAAGGCATGAAGAGGCAAGAAAGTGCTCTTATTGGTGCTGGGGTAAGGAACAGACTTGGGATCCATTAGTAATGAGGAAATTCCTACTGAGATAAGGTCAATCAGTGATTGAAGCAACTCGAATTGTGCAGCTTTAGGGTTTGACTAAATTGAGCACACACACACACACATGTTATAATGTAGGCCTGGAATAATATTGGTGTGTTTAAGTGAAATTAACACTAGACAGGAATCAAATCATTTTAGTTTTTAACCCATACTTATAATGAGCCTTCGAGCAGCAGAAAAAAAAGAACTTCAAGTGGAAAGTTAGATGTAGAAGTTACTCAGGAAGAGTTATCAAAATGTATTAAAGTATTACAGAGAAATAAACCTTCTGATTTGGCTAGAGAGCAGAAGAAAAATTGTCTTCTAGTAATTGTATCTGTGAATCCCATCGTCCTGTTAACTATGAGTTGTTTAAAAAGATCATGTCTACAGTTACGATTAGTTAGTTAATGCTGGTGTTACCAAAAAATTGATGTGGATACTTTATTTGATTTATATCCTGTCTATCTCCCTTGAATGGGTCAATGCAATTGAATATTTAAAAGTACAAATACAATTAAAGCATAAAGTTAATAAAATATTTTAAAAATTGAATGCACAATTTACAAAGACCAATACAAGGGTGGAGAATCACATTTTTTGTTATTGTTTTTTACTAAATGAGAGATTGTCAAAGATTACATGGAGAGGGTAATTATAAAATCTTGCATAAAAGAAACAAGACTAAACACATAGACATCAATCCTATATATTAACCTCAATTTGAGTAGATCCTTTGAGTCAGTTATTGAATGATGAGCCAACACATAGTTAATCCTATTAATTGAATTGATCAGCTTAAGTTGGGAATAAGGATATAGGCAATAGTAATTTGGGATTTTCTTTGTTCATAAAAGGTGTATAGTAGAGTGGAAGGCAATTCTTTGATTGCAAGTGAGAAAACAAACTTTGCTGTAAATTTTACCTGTAAAGTTCTGCATATTGTAAGAACACAAAAGCTATACTACAGCTATATGGAGTCTTAGCCAACGGTATTTCTTTTTTTGGGGGGGGGGATCTGTGAACATTTTCTATCCACAACACCTTTTGCTCCAATTATTAAGAGGACCATAGCTGCTGCCCTGATGCACATTGGTCCCGTTGTGCACATCACTACTATTGTGAATTGGTCTCATTGAGCATCTGGTCCCATTTTTCATCATTCCTGTTGTGCATCAGGTCCCTTTGTGCATTGGGTCACACTGTGCACCGGTCCCATTGTGTACCAGGTCCTGTTATGCACTGGTTTGATGTTGTTGTTATTGTTAACTGCCTCCATGTCGGTCCTGACTCATGGTGACCCTGTGGATGAGACATTTCCAAGACTTCCTGTCCTCCACTTCTCTGCTTAGGTTCTGTAAATTTATACCTATTATGACCTCTCTAATAGAGTCCATCCATCTAGCATACAGTCCTCCTCTCTTTCTACATCTCTCCACCTTTCTTAGCATTATTGTTTTTTCCAGTGAGTCCAATGATGTGGCCATACTTGACAGCCTCAACTTAATAATCTTGGCTCCAGGAAAATTTCTGGCTTGATCTTCTAGGATCCATTTGTTTGTCTTTTTGGCTGTCCACGATATCCTCAGCACTCTTCTCTAGCACCACATCTCTAATTTTCTTCTTATGTATTTGCTTCATTGTCCAGCTCTCACTGGAATGACCTGCCAGAAGCGATTCAACAGCTGAATACATTGTCTTAGGGGCGAAACAGACCATCCTGGAAGAGCAGCTTGCCACCACCCCTTTGAGCACTGGGTTGGGGCCATGGCAGCCAAACGCCATGGCCTCAATCCAGTCGTTTCCCAGCTCAAAAAGCAGTAGCAGAAAGCTGCTCCTTTTTGAGTCAGAAAAGAGCACCTTTGCCACTGCAGCAGTGTTTTTTTGAGCTCGTGCAGTCAGGCAGGCAATGTGATGCTGGCTTGGGGATGCCATTGGGGAGTGCATTGTCCAAATGCCTCCCCCCTCCATGCTGCTCCCAAGCAGGCACTTACTGCCAGTCTATTTAGCCACTTAGTTTAAAAGAACATTAAAGACCAATCTCTTCCAGCAGGCTTATCCAGATGACTTTAAATTGTGGATTTTAAATGATGGATTTTAAATGTGGATTGTTTTAATACGTGTATATCTTATTTGTCTTCTTAAATTGTTGCTTGTTTTAACTGACGTGTTTTAACTGATGTTGTTTGTTAATTGTTGTTGTCCCCTGCCTTGATCCATGGGGAGAGGTGGCTAAGAAATAAATATTATTATATTATTGTACTAATTCTTATGTTTTCTGGACTGTCCTGCCTGCAGGGACCACTAGGAATTATTCTGGCTTTCAGAATGATCCCTTTCTGTGTCATAATAAAACTTGAATATTTGCCAGCCATCACATTTCAAACTATCCCCCCTCCCATGTTCACTCATAGATGTCTACGCAGAAGAAAAGGCAGTCATCATATAGAACCTGAGACTGATCTTACTCGCTGGCGATTGAATACTGTGGGTGGACAACAGAAGTGGTATTATGTGACAGAAAGTGAAGAATGTGCCCGGGAGCAGAATGCCCTTGAAGCATATATTTTAGGGCTGGACACTGTAAGTAGCTGATGATGAATGTAAGCACAGTCCTAAAAATCTCTACTGATTCTGCCTTGCCAAGCTTCAGCAGCTCCCAAAGAACAGCATCATCTTGCAGAGTGTTTTTTTTTATACCTTGATTGTGATTTATTATAATTAAAAAGAAGTTCCTTGCTCTTGAAAGTAAACTTTGTTTTTCTCATTCCACCACTTCTTGCACATGACAATAACCAAAAAAGCAAACATGAAAGGGCTTGTCACATTTATGATTGTGGTGGGATTCTCCAAACCAACTGTTACACTGAGGAAAACCTGAATTCTCATTGGGAGGAAAATTCCCATGAATGAAATCTTTCCTGCAAATGCAAATAACAACTTGGAGGTTTGAGTGACAAACCCAACTGCTCCAACCCTGCATGGGCTGGATGATATTGGGGGGAATGGCTGTGGCCCGAAAGTCATGGGTGCAATAGTCCCTGACATAGGGCAGCTGGATATCCCATCCAGTGGGGTAGGCTTTGACCTAGCTTTGTTTATTTTTTGCCATTCTCCCATAGGGAAAGGTGCACATGGACATAAGCACCAGCTGCAGGATCAGTCCTGAAGCTGGCAATGAGATGTAAAAATTTTCATCTAGCACGCATTTTCTCTCATTAACAGAATGAAGAGCAGGCAAAGACCTTGGGATTGGCTGCAAGAACACTTCTGTAGCTGATGCCTTGGTCCTGGATGTTTGCCTGCTCTGTGTTTCTTCTCACTGGGAAGAAATGCTATGAGGACATCCCTATTGTTAAGAGGAAGATTCTCTGTCCTCACTTTTAATTGGAAAGGCAAACAGGGTGAGGAGCCCCCTTGGTGATCAGTTTTTTGGGTCAGGACCAATCCAAGATTCTTCTCGTGCTGGATTGGGACTGGTTTTCATCCAAAGTTTGGCTGTGGATCTGAGATTCCACCTCAAGGTCTACTTTTAGGACTCTCTTTTCTGTATATTTCTCTAACCTCTCCAACTTTTGTTTTGCAGAGTAAATTCTTTCCAGACTTACCCAAAGCCAGCACAGCAGAGGAAGCATTATGGAAGGGAATTAAGTTTCTCTCTGGCCTGCAAGAAGATGGTCAATGGCCTGCAGAATGCTCTGGCATCCTCATCTTTACACCAAGTACAGTCATGATGCTAATTGATTTGCCATGTTTGGAGCAAGGATAAGCTCATGCCTATAATATGAACTGATTTCTTTTCTCACTAGATGGAACATGGATACAGCAATTGGAAGAAACCTCTTAGGCTGGGTGCTGATTCCCAATTTAAAGGAGTCATTCTCACTTTGTTTGACTGCTGTAGGAGCACAGGAATCTGCCTTATACCGAGTCTGATCATAAAAGATTAGTATTATTGATTGCAAGGTCAGCAGGGTGGCAGTTCGAGGTCCATCACTAGTCCCAGCTTCTGCAAACCTAGCAGTTCAAAAGCATGCAAATGCAAGTAGATAAATAGGTACCACTTCGGTGGGAAGGTAAACAGTGTTCTGTGTAATCATGGTGGCCACATGATCACAGAATAATCTCTGACAACACTGGCTCTTCGGCTTAGTAGCAGAGATGAGTGTCACCTCCTATGGCTGGACGCGACTTGACAACCTTGTCAATGGGGAATACCTTTACCTTTACCTATTGTCTGTCCCAAACTTTGCCAACCTGCTGCCCTCCAGATATCTTGGACTAGAATTCCCCTCAGCATCAGCCACCATCTGATGAACATCAGGTTGGGAAAGTTGGTTTACAGTGTCTGTAAATTGCCATGGTTTCTTCCATTCTCAGCCTGGAAATACTGGAGACTAAACCTGGAATCTTTTGTATGGAAAACATATACAGTGGGCCCTCCGTATCCACTGGGGTTTGATTTCAGGACCCACTTTGGATATCAAAATCTGTGGATGCTTAAGTCTCATTATATATAATGGTGTAGTAAATGCATATCCCTTATATAAAATGGTGAACAATTCAAAGTTTTGCTTTTTGGATTTTTAGGAAAAATATATTTTTGAGCCATGGATTATTGTTTTTGTGGTTGCAGAATCTGTGGATATAGAGGGCTGACTGTATTTCATATTGAGCTGTACGATCTATCCCTATGAAGCAAGAATATTATAGAAGAATAGGTCTCTGAAACTTTAGATACCAGAAAGACGAAAAGGCCATTTTAATTTAAAAGGCATCTTATTTAAATTGTTTAGAAAACAAATGCCATAGGTATTATTAAGCAGAAACAAAACAAAACACTAGTCCATTATATTGTCTTTTCCATGCTTTAGGTAGGCTGTCTATCTTTCAAGGAAATTTGAAAGTTGTTGATTAAATGTATATTTTATATGTTATCCGTCTTTTTTTAACGCAAGGCACAACCTTTTTAAAAAATGATTGGAAAACTGCTCCCAGAGAGAGAGAGAGAGAGAGAGAGAGAGATGGTGGCAGCAGTGATGGTTTTGTAATGGCACAAGGCTATTTGCAAGGGTTAAAATGAATAATAGTAGTAATTATATTTTAAATGTATTTTAACTGTTTTTAACCTTTGTTTTTTAATAATAGTTATTTAATTATTTTTAACCTTTGTAAAATAAGATTTTAACTGAATTTTGCTTTCAGTTATTATAAGCTGCCTTGGGTTTCATTTCAGGTGAAAGGGGGGGTTATAAACCCAATAAATAAATAAATAAATAATCAATATTCCAATATATGAACAAAAATCCCAATATTAAAAACAATTTTTTGTTACTGATGAAGTAGACTTTTACCTGCAAAAGCACATGATATATGCTCTAGGCTTTAACCATGATTTACATTATAAGGGGGCCTACAGACATTTTTTATTTGCTTGAATAAGGAAAGATGTATATCTTCCTTAAAGGAACGCCAACCTGGCTTTGTCACATTGCAGGGATTTATTTATTTTTTTAATTTCAAAATCGCTTGCAGTTAAATCTTTATTGCTGTAAAACATCTTTTCCTCATGTTAAAGGCCACACTGTTTCACTTGAGGCAGAATACATCTTCAGTGAATTCCAAAGAAAGTATCCTTTAAATATAATGAATATAATCCTGTTAATGGAACACACTGTGCAAGAGGTAACAGTAAAGATGAGCATGGTAGACAACATTCTTTGCATACAGGTTCAACCTCTAGCATCTCCAGTTATGGCTGGGAAGATTGCATCTGAAACTACCAGTCAGTGTAATGAATGCTAAGAAGGACCAAAAGCTTGATTCAGAATATAGCAGTTACCTATAAACCTATAATATGGGCGGGCCACCCATGCAGTATAAATGCCTAGGTATGTGGAATATTGTTAGGTTTGGGGGGTGGGGACAACAATCTATTGAACATATGAGGATTCTTTGCAAAAAAGTTCTGTTGCTACAACAGACTGGTTTATGCCCACTGGTTTTTAAATTTTAGTTTTTAATTTTAACACTTTTAAAAAATGTGACAAAACCAAAGTCTTTCTCCCAATGCCATCTGAATCTCTAAATCTGACAGATAAATAGGAAGAAGCCAGATCTAAAAATATGAACACCAATGTTGAGAATATGTCATTTCATGTTGCAAGCAGCATCCCTCTTTAAACTGTGCAGGTGAAAGTTATATGTGCAGTGTGAAGGATTAATAATAAAATACTTCCAGAAGACAGGGCTGAAACAGTGATCCTTGTCTTTGACTTGCTAGATAAAAACATTGAACCCTTTCTTTTTCTATCAAGTTGGAAAAACAGGAAAGCAAAAGCAGATTTTATCCAATTCCCTTTCACATTGCTAAGTTATAGTCCTGTGATTCCACTTTAACTGCCATGGCTACATCTTGTGGAATTCTGTAATTTGATGGGGCACTAGAGCTCTCTTGCTGAGAATTCTAAATATCCCTTCCTAAATTGTAAATCCCAGGATTTTATAGGATGGAACTATGGCAATTAAAGTGGAACCATAGCACTATAACTGTGTAGTGTGAAAGAGCCCTCTGACCATCACCTGACACCAAATGAATTCAAGACCATTGAATGATCTCCACAATCTCCTTTTTCAAACAGATCTTTTGTTTGCATGCCATGCTGCCAAGATCTCACTCCCAGAAGAGGTCAAGAAAGAGCTGCTGCGTTATATATGCTCAACGCAGCTTCCAGATGGTGGCTGGGGTCTGTGAGTGAAATAAAAATATCTGTGGGTTTCACGGGGGTGAGATCGGGTGGCTGCCGATAATTTCTTGTAATTTCCAGATCTTACATCTTACTGTAATACGTTGTAATTTTAATTTATTTCCATTGTAATTGAAAATATGGTTTGGAATTCACTTAGGCAGTTACAAATGTGTAACAGAGTAATGCATTCATGATTGGTTGTATGCATAATCCCTACATATTCACTAGTTTAGCGAATATGTAGGTATCACAAAAATGCTCACTTACCGAGCAGCAGCTGCTGTGAGCCACAGAGGTCTGTTTCCCCATTGATCATGAAGCAGTTGACTGCTGTCCCCCAAGGAGAGATTTCCAATATGAAGGGAAATTGCAACGGGAGCCCTGCTTCTGACAGTGGCATAGGAGCTCGCTCATGGGAGGAGTGGAAGTATCAGTCAGCTGCTTCCTGATAGACAGGGAATCAGATCCCTGTCGCTCAAAGTTTCTTCTGGGAATTAGGGGAGGGTCTGGGAGACACCACTTAGAGCCTTATTGCATGAGAAAAGAAAGTCAAAACAGTGTATTAGAGTACTGGGTTTCTCTATGCCTCTCTGCAAGATGCAACACTTCTGTTCTCTTCCCAGGGGAGATGATCATAAAAGTGTTTCTTTAATCATGCTGCAAAAATCTGTCTGACAAAAGGCACAGTTTTATGACTTCAGGAAGGAGAATGGGAGTGCCCTGGGGCATGTGAGAGGCAAGGAGAAATCTGCTACTGTCCTGCTTCATTTCATCTTTCTTTTCTCATGTGATAAAGCTCTTGGCTATATAACTTATAGTTACTTAAGTGATACATAATCATGGCCAGATACAGAATCATGGTTTTAAATTTGTCTTTCTTTGTAAGTCACCTCAATAACTTTTGCTCTTGGGCAGCAGAGATATTAAAATAAAGAATGGGTATCTATGGAGGGTATTTGAAGTCACATCCACATGCAGCTGTCATCAGGTAGTGATGCATTTATGTGCAATATCAGATACACTGAGAGCCAATGTGGTGTATTAGGACAAACTCCTTATGAACAAATTCTGCCATGAAAACTCCATGATAGGTTCTTTGTAAGGTCTCCATACATCAGAAATTGAAAACAAACAAGAGCAATAACAACCACATACATAGGCAACAATGTGGCTGCTCAGAATACACATTGTGCTCAATATATGCCAAAGCTATCCAGCTGTGGTATAGGACTAGAGAGAAATAAAGAAAGAGAGAGAGAGAGAGAGAGGAGAGAAAAGCACTAAGAGTACAGAAATCTTTTCTAGTAATGATTTTTATCTTTGATAACAAGAAATATTCTGATAAATGGCTGCTTTGGTGAAGCTAGGCTCCCTCTGTCTGAAGGCTGTTCTGCTTCTTATGTACAGTAAATTATTTCCTTTGTTGCTGTTTGGCTGATCTTTGAATCTGAATTCAGACAGACATGAGTCTATTGAATGGGAAATGATTTCAAAGAACTGTATGAACAGAAAAGTGTCCAGGCTAAGGGTTAGCTGGGTATGTGGGACACTAATTCTAAGGTAAATAGCCAGAATCCCCAATGGTAGTTATGAATGCCTAATGTAATATTATGCACTTGTGACTGTTATGTATTCATGTTCCCTACGTAGTCCCTAGTTTGGAGGCAATGTAGGACTGTAAAAGTTCCTCAGGCCTTACTTACCAGGCAGCAAGTACTGTGACTGATAAGGGTCTGTTTCTCTGTCATTCAGGAAGCAGATGGCTGGTGTTCCTCCACACACCTCATGTGAGCAATCTCTGG
This sequence comes from Phrynosoma platyrhinos, assembly GCA_020142125.1. Taxonomy (NCBI): domain Eukaryota; kingdom Metazoa; phylum Chordata; class Lepidosauria; order Squamata; family Phrynosomatidae; genus Phrynosoma; species Phrynosoma platyrhinos. The sequence continues at coordinate 192,203,365 of CM034706.1, read as the reverse complement.
CATGAGGAGGATTTTGACAAGTGTGCTGCTTTGGCTTGTCACACCAGAGATCACTCACAGAGGGACTGGAAACAGCAGTTAGCTGCTTTCTTGGTGCCAGGGGAAGATGCCCTGGCTGATCACAGCTACTGCTTCCCAGTAATTGGGAATGGGGGAGCATCAAACTGGGATTCACTATGTAGCACCATAACTATGGTACTATGAAGATACTGTGGTGCTTACGTATCTCCTGTACAGGATTCCAGGCAGTATTTTTAATCAAGGATGGCTCAGCGGTTAAGACACTGACTCTGATGATTGCAAGGTCAGCAGATGGGCAGTTTGAGACCCAAGCACTGCATGACAGAGTGAGCTCCCATGACTAGTCCCAGCTTCTGCCAACCTAGCAGTTTGAAAGCATGTAAAAGTGCAAGTGGATAAATGGGCACCACTTTGGTGGGAAGGTAACAGAGTTCCATGCAGTCATGCTGGCCACATGACCACAAAGTCATCTTTGACAACCCTGGCTCCCCCGGCTTAGTAATGGAGATGTGCACCACCTCCTACAGTCGGACACAGCTAGACAATCTTGTCAAAGAGGAAACCTTTAATATACCAGAACAACAAGTAGGACACTGTAAAAATAAAAATCCTTACAGATTCAGACATGTTGATGCTTTTATTGATGGCTCTTTGATCTCTCTGTTTGGTAGCCATATTGAGGCTCCATCAACAGTTTTGGGCACAACTTTCAACTATATAGCCTTGCGCATCCTTGGATTTGGACCTGACCATCCAGATATAGTGCGGGCTCGGATCAATCTTCATAAGAAAGGTAAGCCAAGAAAGTTTGTAAAAGAGGCTGGAACAGGTGCTCAAGATTAGGGCCCAAATCAAACTCCCACTGCCTTGCCCCAGTCTAATATGATTATTGGGGAAGATCATTACATGAAGTTTATATCACTCTATAATGCACATTTTACACTGATAAAATGAAGGCTAGGTATTTACATCATCATGAACTGACTGACGATCATGTAAAGGTGAATCATAATGTTATGCAATGCTTGCATTTTCAGGAGGTGAGTAGAGACATAGCTAAGGTCCAAAATACACTGCAGAAATAATCCAGTTTGAGACTGCTTTAACTTCAGTTAAATTGGCCTCAAACGGGATTATTTATGCAGTGTGTTTTGGATCTAAGTCTCCAGAACAATTGTGCAAATGGCACCGACAGTATGGCCATCATATAATGCAGCCCAATGCACAGTGTGTCACAATGCACAATGGGATACATTGTGCATCTGAACATGTTGTACAATGGGAGCCCCCATTGTGCATTGTTGCACTTCACTAGAAAGATTGTATATCATTTCAGCAACAAAACTCCATTATCATAAAGTTACATATTATAGTCCTATGTAGGATCTCAACAATTACTTTTATTAGTGTAAATCAAGGGTGGACATATTTTAGACTTTTGGCATCAGCATTGCTTATTCCAAAATTGTATGCTGGATCCTGATACAAAACATAATCTCTGAATTTGTTTTAGTATGAATTTAGAATGGAGCTCATAATCCTTCCCCATATAACATTCACTCTTAATTAGAACACATTTTCTGTGTTTTACCAGTACAAGGCAACCCCTATTGTAAAAAAATAAAAATAAAAATTGGGAGGCTGCAAATCATTGCTCTCACCCCGGTGTAAATAATATTTGATGGGCCTCAGGTGAGTAATAAATGGGCTCTCTTTCTGTTAGTAAAAGCCACATAAGGATTCAGTTGCAGCACAACAGAAGTTTGGCGATATAATACCTCTGTAAGAATCCAGACCTTAAAATGCAGAGTGTATGGTGCCAGTATGAGTGGATGGGGCCTCTTCTCCCTTGTTTACCTCTGGGAATTTGTTTATTCTCTTTCCAGGTGGTGCTCTCAGAATCCCTTCCTTTGGAAAAATGTGGCTGGCTATTTTGAATATGTACAGCTGGGATGGAGTCAATGCACAATTTCCAGAGTTTTGGTATGTACATGAAAGTTAATGTTTCCCTGCTCACTCATGAGCCATTGAAGAAACATCCCTGCTTCAGTGTTACAAAATGGATTATCTGCCAAATCACAGTGACTTGCAAACCGAGACATTAGAATTAATCTTCATTACTTGGCATCTCTTTCTGCCAGAACTATTTCCCAGCAGGACTTTATAGATTATTAAAATGAATATTGTATACCCCTAAGTCAGATGGAGGTATAATGTTGTATGGGGAAGGATTAAGAAGTTCAGAAGAGGGTTGGTATACCTTTGCCTGGTGATTAACTTATACCATAATTCAAACATTTGCAACTTTTCAGTTAGCAAAAATTGTTTTCAGAAAATGGTTCCCACACCATACCTAGTAGGATTGGGAAATGGGAACTGCTTTTTTAAGAACTATTGGGAATCTTAGTTAATGCCATGAATATATAATGTCTCCTTGCATATGTGCAGCCATATCGAACAGGATGTTGGCTACACATTGCATACTCTGCATTTTGATGAGCTTAGGATCTTTGATTGCATTGATCTACAAGTCTGGATTATATAATCTTAGGGGAAACACAATTTTTTTGCTGTAAGAAAATGTGCAGCACACCTCAAGAATTTATCATGCATTTCCAAGAAGTAGAGTGCCCCAAATGCAACTTGCATATTTTTTTATATATGCAGAAAACTTTTTTCTTTCCATGATCCTGATGCTGCCTTTCTTCTGAGACAGGCTTTTACCCACATGGGTGCCAGGCCATCCCTACTCTTATTGGTGTTTCACTCGCCATATCTCCCTTGCGCTCAGCTACTGCTATGCCACCCGACTGACTGTGGAAGAAGATGAACTGATCAAGAGTTTAAGGCAGGTAAGAAAACACATTCTGCAAACATTCCTATAGTCTCTGTCAAATGGGGCCACAATATTACCTTGGGAATGCACATATTGATTTTATTTCCTCTTTTTTATTTGTGTATATCTGTGAAGAGCCATGTAAATTTATGGCACCATACAAATAAATGATAATAATGATGATGATGATGATGATGATGATGATGATGATATATAAAGCAAGTGTGATAGGCAAAAAAAGGGGAACTGGAGTTTTTCCATTAAATGTTAGGTTATGGGAAAAGTTCCAAATTTGTTTGCTTGTTTGTTTTCACTTGCAGTAAGAGATGTCTACAAATACCACACCTAGCTTTGAGAATTCTTCCCATTGTTCCTAGCATTCAAAGAACCATTCTGAAAATATTGCACTTGAGAACACCAATGCTAGTTCCCAGTGCTTCCTATTGTACTGAGTGCTCCTTAATCTTCACTCTTCTCTATAAATAATTACCAAGATTACCTCTCCCTCTACAATATTTTTGTCCCACCCTTCAATACACCTTTTCCAACCAAGATGTTCTCAGAATTCTGGACATGTCTTTCATATCAAGTACTCCAGTATCCAGGATGTGCTATTGTCATTGTGAAGGAAGGTATTTCTTTTCACGTTTTCCCTCTAGGAAATTTATGTGGAGGACTTCTCCAGCATTAATTGGCCAGCCGAAAAAAACAACATTGCTGCAGTTGATTTGTATACTCCACACACATGGATACTGGATGCTATTTACGGTGAGTGTGGTTAGAAATGGTACATCTTGCTATTTACAAATAGATAGGAAAAGACTTAAGATGATATAGCTAAACTCTTTTTAGTCAAAGGATTAATTGTTGACAGAAGATGCAGACACAGTACATTCATTTGATTCCAGGTCTGAATATTCTTAAAATCATGCAACTCAGTTTTCAACTTGCTTATTGCCAGATCATGGGTTGGCTGGAAGCAAGTCACCAGCTCAAAGAGCAATATAAGCAAACATGAGTAAAATGCTTGCTTTGTGAGGGTAAGGTCACATACCAGGGATGGACACATTCCAGAGCTCAGAAGGCTACGCCACCCTATTCCTGACTCCTTTAGTGTTCCAGAGGGCTGCAATGCACCATCATGATCATCCTTTTGGTGACTGGAAATGATGTTGCAGCACTCCTGGTTGCTTCTGGCAGGGCATTGGAAGCCTCCCCCCATTATTTATGCTAATCCCTCTTTTTTTGGCAGAACAATGCCAGTATTTGAGGTGTGGGTTGTGGGAGTCACTGGGAATGCAAGAAGCCGCATGGATCCAGAAAGCACTGCATGTAGCTTGCAGGTTACACAGCTCCCACTCTTGCTGTAAGTGTGGCAAGATGCATATTCCATTGCAGATTCTAGGATTATGTGTTTTATTGTCTTAAAACAGAGGTAGACAACAAAATGGTCTCTGTATATTGTGGATCACAACTCTGATAAACCCAAGCCAACATAAACAGTGCTCAGGGACTCTGGGAACTCTAGGCCAAAACCTCTGGACTGTAGCAAGTTGCTTATCCTTGTTTTAGAACATTGCCCCCCCCAAAAAATTTTCATGCTATCTCCCCATTTCCTCTTGGGTGCTATATTGTTAGTCAAGATTTAAAAACAAGGTGGTGATGGAACAGTTAATGTGACTCTTATGTCCCTGCAGCATCTCTCTGGTTCTTTCTACAGCTGTTTTTAATTTATATGAGAAGTACCACATCACCAGTCTGAGAAAGAAAGCCATAGCAGAAATGTATGAACAAATCAAGGCCGATGATATATTTACAGACTTCTGCAATACTGGTCCAGTAAGTCTTTTGCAATTACTTTTCAGAAATGAATGCCCATGGAACAATTTTTTTTGGTATATGCATTACCCCTCCCCCCTTAGGAAACCTTGCCACAGATCTAAGTGTTTCTTTTCAATCTGCATTGTAGATGATATTTGCTTGCCTTGATCACTGAAGGAGTTTCTGTGCTTGATTAGTGACATCTTAAGCCACTGGGGGGAAGCAGACGAGAGCTTCCCAAACGCCCTGGGTCGGCGCGCCGCGGGGCCGCAGCCTCCGCACCTCGGCGCACCGGCGGCGACCCTGGAAGGAGCGCTAAATCAGCGCTCCTTCCTCAAGACAGCGAAAGTGCGCACTAAAAGCGTCGGGCGCACTTTCGCTGTCTTTTCTGCCGCGGCGCGTTCGGCTGCCGCGGCGTGAGGTCTTCCCCGGAGCGCCGGCCGTGCGGAGGGCCGGCGACTCCGAGGGCGACCTCAGGGAGAGGAAGGGGCGCCGAACGTGCGGCTGCCCCTCCTCTTCCAAGCCTCCAAGACGACCCAATTAGTCGTCTGCCGAGGCCCTCAGTCATGACAGATATATGACTGCAGGCTGGTTTTGCAGGGAGAAATTCCTACCTGACAGAACTTTCTCTCTTGTTTTATAGTACTGCAAAGCACTCCACCTACTGATATGCTGGTATGTAGAAGGATCCAATTCCCCAGCTCTTCAAAAACACATTTCCAGAATCTATGACCACCTTTGGTAAATCTGTTTTTTTTTTTTAATTTCCTCACTAAAAAGATTGTATCTTTGAAGAAACAACAAGGCTAAACAAAGCTATGCATGAGGTTGAATTTTCAGACCTGGATATGACCTGTCTAAATGAACCCTAAATGAATAAATCATGAGAGATATTAAATCTGGTTTCATGGAGAAAGAAATGGCAGAAGTCATGCATGGTACAGCATAGCATGGGACAGCATAGAGCTAAACTACAGGTGCCCACTGAACACTCCTTTGAAGCTGCTGCCATCTCCCCATGGCCATTCTGTGACTGATGGAAAATGGGGGTGGTAGATTGGAGAAGCATGTGGTTATATAGGGATTTAAAATGATGATATCATCCAATGATGTCTGCCAGGATTCTCTAGGGCAGGGGTAGGCAATCTTTCCCCTTTAAGGGCCAAGGGACTTCAGCTCTCAGAAACCTTAGCCATGTTGGCCAATAGTCCCGTGTTGGCCAATAGCTCCTGGGATTCTGGGAGCTGAGGTTCCTCGGCCCTTTAAGGGGAAAGGTTGCCTACCCCTGCTCTAGGGTTTGCAGCAGATGATGGGGATATAGCTGGACACTTCTTTAATCCCTGCCATCCCAAAAAAGGCTGGTAGGGAAGGGACTTCAATAACTCAGTGGTGCCTTTGGTCCTTGTAAAGGGAGGGTTGGAATACTAGCTTCCACAATGAGCAAAAAACGCATACAAGGGTGTAAAATGGATTAGACCCCCACTTCCTAAATTTTAGTAATGAATTCCATAATCCAGCACAATATGTCTGGATTCCACATACAAGTCTGGCTTGATTTGTGTCAGCTAATGTTGGGGTTGATTCCCTATCGGTCTACCTTGTCCTCAAGTCCTAAAGGTGCAGGCTGCTATTCCTCATCCTTGAGCCTCCTTCCAAAAGTATACTATGAGGGACAAGTAGGCATATAAACTTGTAGACTCCTGGTCTACATATAGACAGAGCGTGGGTGGAAGGAATGTGCTAAAGTACCAGCCCCCAATATCCAATTTATTTCCTTTCTCCAGAAAATGTTTCTTCAGGATTTGAAATATACACATGGTGGGGGGGAGTGAATTGAAATACAAATGAAAATAAAGGTAAGCAAAGGCAAGAATCTGTCTACTAATAAGATGAATACAGAATCATAATAGTTTCAAATAGGCACAGAAGACCTCTTAACATTTTTTTAAAAAAAAACATAATGCAAGGAAGCAGAGAAGCAACTTTTTAAAAAAAAAAAAAAAAAACCTGAGTCACAAACCCTCATCTAATCCACAATGATAGGAGAGCTCTTGGTAAAATGGGATTAGGATTAGAAACTGGTCAAAGACCCTCTCACTTTCTTTCCTATAACTCTCCCTTCACCATTTTCATAGAAGAAACCTAGAAAGACAAAAGGTTTCTGATTTTATGAAGCATAAAGTGCTTCAGGCACTTTTTAGAGGGGCCTGATAGTGTTCAAAGTTGTCCTCCATTCTCTTATCTAGTTGCAGGTTAGATGGATAACAGGAAGTTCATGCACACTAATCAGCTACTAATAGTGTTTTTGGGAAGAGAAAGTAGACCAAGTCTACAAATAATTATGCTACAACTTCTTTTGCATAGTTCAGTAGTCTCCAAGGTGCTACAATATCCCTTTGCATTTGGGAAGAGAGTTCAGAGAAATGGAAACCTTCATTGCCAGATCTTTGGAAAATTCCATTATGCTAATATAGTCAAAACATATTCTCCTCTTATACAATTTGAGTAGCAGAAAAGTGGTTTTGCATGTATTATAATCTGCTTTTTATATTCACACAGGCTTGGAAAAGATGGTATGCTAATGCAGGTAAGACAGTATGGACCCAGATGTTCAGCAGTGTTAGAGCCTGTAGCTTGTTCTGCTGGTAGCTTATTTTAAATAAAAATCAAAGCATTGGAGAATCTTGTCTCCCATCTCTTTCACAATGTGCAATTTACTAACCTTGGCACCCTACTGCTTAAGCTTACCACCTACCAGAAGTTAATGGCAGGGTTCATTCTGCTCTTCACTAGAAGCAGAAGGAAGATGGTAATGCTGGAAGCCAGGGAGCAGATATTGGTTCATCTGCACAGACCAATGTGGTGCAGTGGTTAAGGGACCAGATCCCATCTGAATTTGATCAGTTAGTACTTAGATGGGAGACTGCCAACTAATACCAGGTCCTATAGTCTATATGTCAAAGGAAGAAATTCACAAAATCGCCTCTGAGTATTCCATGCCTAAGAAAACCCTATGAAATTTATGGGGTCACATAAGTTGATAGGTGGCTTGAAGGCACATGCAAATACAAAAAGCACTTAAAAATGAAAGAAAGAGAAACTGTTCACTGAACCTGCAAAGAAAATAATTTTGTTTTAAGAGCCTTTTAGGATTCCCTAATTGTCATCAGACAACTTTGAAACAGCATGGGATTGGAGTATCGAAAACACTGGAGATGAAGTATTTGCAAGCAATGTGATCCAAATCACAGTTTGGAAAATTTACCTTTTTAAAACTACAGCTACCCAAATTTCCTGGTGGTTATGCTGGCTAGCAGACGGTGGAGGATTTGAGAAGTGGTAGTTTAAAAAAATCCATGCTTACAAGCTCCGCAGTAACAAATATCATCTAAAGAGGGAGTCCTTTTATAAGGCAATGGTCCAAAGTCTAAAATTATGCAAGTGCAGTACTTCCATCGAGCACATGGAAATTTTGATATTATTATTATTTTCCATCAAGACAACCTTGACTTATGACAACCCTATGAGCAAAAACCTCCAAGGGTCCCTTTCATCAACTTTGCTGCTCAGGTCTTGCAAATTCTTGGCTTATGCTTCCTTGATTGAATAATCCACATATAGTGCTGTCTCCCTCTTTTCCTACTGCCTTCTATTTTTACTGAGCATTATCATATTTTCAAATAAATCATGTTGTCTCATGATATAGTCCCTAGTAAATGTGTAAAGGATTGTAGCCTTAATCACTCCTGTGCAACATTACTCAGAAATAAGCCACATTTAATTTCATGGTACCTATTTCTGTGGAAACATACATAGGGTCAAGCCGTAACACCTATCTGTGTAATCACTGACCTAACTACACATCTTGAATCCCTGAAATGGCACTCCTATTGTTTTGCTGATTGATTAATGGCATTTGTATTCTACCTTTTCTTCAGTTACTTAAGGCAGCATACACAATTTTCTTGTCCCATTTCTTCTGACAAGAACACTGTGAGATCTCCAGTACCTCAATCTGGAATGCTCTTAGTCCAAGTGTGCAACAGTATCCAGGGATCTTTCAGGTGCATCTCTGGCCCTTGGCCACTGCTTGGCTGTGGGTTGTGTATGTGTACCTGGCCATGTTCTGGCTGACTTTGAGCACTTAGGGAAGAAGGACCAGCCTTATACTGGGAATGGAGGTGCCTCTTTCTTTCTTGGGTGTGCAAGTGCAGCCAGAGTGCTCTAGTGGATGTATCTGTGCCTAGAATCACAATTGCACACCCAAGAAGGAAGCCGAGTAGAGGGATCAGCCACTAGCCACAAACAACAGTGTATATGCACCGGTGGAGACCTAGAACATTGCCACATGAGCCCCATTCTTGCAGCGATCATGTCAGTTGAAAAAAACCAGAAACATACTGGTTTCAGAGCAACTATTATTGCACATCTTTGCAATTGTGTGTCTGAGATTGCTGCTGCCATCATATTCTCCTTTCCCTTTCCCCAGCTGCCAATCTCCCCATGCCTTCCCTCCCCAGCCACTGCATTGTCCCCTTGCCTGGCCACCCACCCAGGGAGGCTAGGCCTGTTGCTCCATCACAGGACTTCCTCTCCAGGGAGAAAGCTATGCAACAGAGCCATGACAGAGCAACTGGGCCCTCTGCCTGAACCTCAGGAGTGTTACCCAGTGCAGTCTGTACCCCCTGCACCCCCCAGTGATGCCACTGCCTAGTTATAAACACGATAGACACTGCTATAAAGAAAAATGGAGGATATGCCTATGGTCATACTCTAACTGGTTAACTGATAACCCTTTAACCTTTCTTTATCCAGGCCACAGGAATTCAGACCTGGCACACATTATTTGTTATTCAAAGTTTCCTTGAGGTATTATTTTCCACTTTTATCTACTCTAATTTTGTTTTCTCCATGACTTAGTATGATGACTTCTGTTTTCTGTGTAAGTTAGCTGAAAGAATTGACATGTAGATAATTTGCATGGTGCATATACCTGACAAGCTTGGCAAAGTTTGGAAAGCTGGCCATGGACATGTAAGTGGCATATGCATCATTTGATCAAATCAGTGACAAATCTGAAAGCTGTGCACGCCTATCATGGTTGTAAAATGTAATTACTCTAAGTTGCTCTACTAGTCTGAAGTCTAGTCATCATTGTCATTATCACCAATGTTAATTTGCTATATTTGAATCACAGCTTTAAAGATGTTATTTTAAACTATTCAGATATTTTCCAGGTAGAGTTCTAGTTAGTTTTGTCTTAGGGAAGCCTTCTTTTCCTATTGCCTTCTAGCTTGCCAAGCAATATTGTCTTTTCTAGTGAGTCATGTCTTCTCATGATATGGCCAAAGTACAACAGTCTCACTTGGCTTCTTGGGAGAGTTCAGGCTTGGCTTATTGGTCTTTTTAGCAGTCCACAGTATCCATAGAATTCTCCTCCAGCCTCACATTTAAAATGAGTTGATTTTCTTCCTATCATCTTTCTTCTTTGTCCAGCTTTCACAACCATATATAGAAATGGGAAATATGATGGCATGGACAAACCTAATTTTAAATATTCAATTATTATCTTCACACTTCAAGATCTTGTCTAGTTCCTTCATAGCTACCCTTCCAAGTCTTAGGGCCTAAGCAGACTGGCAGCACGGGGCCACCGTGAGAAGGTGCGCCGCAGGACCGAGGCATCCCCACGCCTCGATCCTGTGGC
>CM034706.1:192166897-192192880 GCA_020142125.1 Phrynosoma platyrhinos | reverse complement strand
GCCGTCTGCCGAGGCCCTTAGTCTTCTTCTGATTTCTTGACTGCAGTCTGCATTCTGATTGAGTAAAGGTACAGAAAATCTTGAACTATTTCAATGTCTTCATCATCTGCTTTATAGTTATGTAAATAAGCTGTGGTCATTATTTTTGTTTTCTTCATGTTCAACCATAAACCCCTTTGCACATTTTTCCTTAACTTTCTTCAGTAATCATTCCAAGTCTTTGCTATTTTCTGTTAGTAATATGGTGTTATCTGCATATCTTAAATTGTTGATATCTCTTCCTCCAATTTTCATGCCTCCTTCCTCCAAGTCTAATCCCGATTTACATATGACATGTTCAGCATACAAGATAAACAATTAAGGTGATGAAATGCAGGTTTGCCTGACCTCCTTGCCAATTGGGAACCATTCCGTTTCTGTGTATTCTGTTATATCAGTAGCCTCTTGTCTTGAATACAGGTTACACATGAGGACAATCAAATGTTGTGGCACACAACCAGAACTGAAATTAATTCCAAATGCGCCTCAGCATCGTTGTCTCCCATAAGTATTATCTGGAGTAAACAACAAACAAATTCTGTTTTCATGGACCTGTCCTGACCTTACCCTTATTCCAAAGGTGGGAATCATGTAGTATACAGGATGCCTGTGGAACCAAGGCCCTTTTGTCATCTCACTTTTGCATGCCATCCCCAGACACTTCTGCCCAAAATATGGTGTGAGGAGTCAAAATAAGTATTCCTTCTGTTGGATGTTTCCAGGATTAGTCATTCTCTTCTAGAAGAAGGTGTGCAGCCCCCATTTCTAGCAGAAAATATATCCCCTCTTCCAGAAAACAAAAAGTAATTATTTTCAAATTAGAAGTGACCCTCTAATTACTTCCATTTTCTTGTGAAGGGGTGGGACGTGAATTTATAAATGACGTGCATTTATCTGTGTGGAAGATCTTACTTTTGTTTAAGTGGCTCAGATTTCTGGATATGCTGCCATTTCTCTGTCCTGTCATAATTGCCAGACCTTGTGGTTTGGAACAGCTTAACCACAGCATCTTTCTTTTTTCTAGGCTGGTGTTCATAACAACCCTGACTATGCATCCTGCTTGAAAGAAGCCTATGCATTCCTTAAATCTGTCCAGGTGAGGAAATGAGCTGGAATAACATGCAAGAGAAGTCAATACAGGCTTCAGGAGACTACTCCCATGTGTTTTCCACTAGGGCAGAGTGCGGTGGCTAATATTTGTCTTCTGTCAATGATGGTAGTTTACAAGATGTGTCAGAAATGCATGGTGCTTTTCTCATTGTAAGGAAAGCAAACTGTTGCTGTTGATTCTAGAACCAGTTTCTCGGCTATTACCTGAGTGGCCAGTAGCTTCCATGTGTTTTTTTAAAACTTCCATGGTTATTTTATCTGTTTTAGTAGTTGCAACTTAAGCTTCTTTGGTTCTGAGGAATCTTCTCTTCTACTGTTCTGTGTCTCAGGATTGCTTTCTCCAAAATTTAAGATGCATCACTTTAACACCCCAAAGTCAATCCCTGTGTGAAGGGCCATGTCACATACAAACACTTCACAAATCTATTTATTAACATGCTGTTATTGCTTTTTCCCCCAGATTCTAGATAATCCACCCAATTATGAGAGATACTATCGCCATATGAACAAGGTACATTCAGCTGCCAAAGAAATTTGAAGGGCAAAAATATCAAAACCAATATATGCTAAGCAATTTTTTTAAAAAAATACAAATACAAAAACAAAAACCCCTATGGAGATTAAAAAGCTCCAAGCCACAATTTTTAGTAGGCAATAAAGTGTATGTTAAAGTAAAGGCCCTGAAAGAATGAAAAAGTAACTTTGTCTGGTGCCAAAACTAATTATTAATAGAACAAATTACACTAACATATTAATGATTCTGAATGGAGATTTTCAGGCTGTACTTGAAATTCCTTGGTGCATGGTGAATTATGGGGTGCTGTGGAGGAGAGGTATATGTTACATATGTTCTGTAATCAATTTAGAATTGATAGAAGATAGCTTGCGTTTTTCTATATGGTTATTTTTTAAGGAATAGTAGCCAATGTCTTTTCTTGAACCTCCAGGGAGGATTCCCTTCCGGCTATCGTGATCACAACTGGATAGCCAGTGATTGCACAGCTGATGCACTGAGGGTACTGATGATGCTGGAGGAAAAATGCCCCTTCCTAGAAGAGGATCTGGCACCTCAGCGCCTCTTTGATGCTGTCAATGTGGTGAGATGTGAGATTGCCAAGAGGGCTCAACACGGAGGAAGCTAATGGGGGCTGGAATCATTTAGCATTCAGATAATAAATACTGATGGGATAGGTATGTTTTGCGGGATATGACTCCCAAAAGAGTTGGTGGAAGTGTCACTGGCAGGGATATTACATGGCAGAACACTGGAAACAATGCTGACTGAGGTTTGACGCCCCTTAGCTCATGAAAAAAGGATCTTAAAAAAAGCCAGGCTGCAAAGGATTGCCTCCTGATGTATGTGTGTGTGTTGTGTTACTTCAAGTCTTTTCTGACTTATGATGACCCTGTGATAGGGTTTTCTTGGCAAGATTTGTCCAGCGGAGGTTTATCCTGCCTTGCCCTGAGGCTGACAGCATATGATTTGCCCAAGGTCACCCAGTGGATTTCATGGCTGAACAGTGAAATGAACTCTGATCTCCAGTGTTGTAGACCAACATTCAAACCATTATGCCACACTGGCTCCCTAAACTGAAAAGTTGGAGGCTGCTTGGTTTCAAAGTAGCAGGTTAGATTCTTGATCTTGTTCAAAAGAAGGCAGCACATGGCATCCTTAATATGTTTAATTTCCTCATCAGTTTAAAGGTAAATGCAGAAGCATTTAACCTTGGAAGCAATGGGAAGGCTCTGTTGTCCCTGATGCTTGTAGAAACTGTTCAGATTATTGACTGTGTTAAGCTCTTAGTTTTAGGAATTAAGCCTTTGCCTTTCAGAATGGGAAGAAGCCGGCACTAGAGCTGGAAAAAGCACCAACCTTGTCATGAGAAAGGGCATGTGACTGTCTGAGGAGTCTCAAAAAACAGATGGCATCACTAGGGTTGGTGTCACACCTGACTGACCTCCTCCCATACCACACCATACAGAATCTATAGTAATGTTTTTGGTACTAATTTACTTATAAATCATAATTCCCATATATCACTGAATGTAATGTAATAGTTGTGACATAAAACTAATAGAAAAATTAAAATTATACCTTTAAATTATGATATCATACACAGAGAATAAATGTGTGTATGTATACATAGTTTCATGTTGTTAAAGTGAAAATTTGGTAAAATGTGATATTTTTAAAGAATTTTTAATTTATTTTTTTAAATGAAATTTTAATTAAAAAAACAAAACACCAGGCCTCTCCTTTCTCCTCCTACTGAGCCTCACCCCACTCACCCCATCTCTTTAGCATTTTAAAGCAATACAAATGAATGCCACAGCCCATTTCTGCCAAAATGGCAGATGTCTGAGAAGCAGTGGTATCACTCTCCTTAGAGTGTCACCTGATGTGGTCTGAATCCCCCACATCCCCTAGTGATGCCACTGGGCCACAGGATGGTTGGACCTGCCTAAGGGCCTGAAGTACCCACACATGTGGCTTGTGTGTGACTATTGGGTTACACCTATGTTAGGAGGCTTATTTTGTCAATTCTCATGGTCCCTGTTCTTCTCCACACAATTCCATTTATACTTTTTTGTAGCTGCTTAGCATGAGAAATGCTGATGGTGGTTTTTCTGCCTTTGAAACCATGCGTGGAAGTGCCCTACTGGAGATGATAAACCCTTTAGAGCTTTATGGTAAGCATAGAATCTTGTTAACAGAACATCTGCTTAGGTATCTTGGGTGGGTTTCTGGTTCCCTTCTGACTGGTTTCAGAAAAAGCATAGCCTATTGCTGAAGGCTCACAGTGCAGATTAAGACTGAAGTCATTAGATGGCAGTCTAGTTTGAGGGTGTAACATTCTGCCCAGCTCTTGGCAAATGTAGTTCAGGAATTGCATCTCAGGGGAGGTTCTTTCAGCCCAGAGTATCCTGGCTCTCCACTTGCCCCAAACTGCCCTGTTATCTGGCCCTCTGTTCCCACACCATGGCAGATGTCTGCATGGGCATCGCACTAAGCCACCTGGCACATCCACCACTACCATAGATATCTTGCTTCTGCAGTCAGAACAAGGTGCCCAGCCTCTATCACATAGTTGGGCATCTTGTTCTGACCTCAGAAGAGAGCAACCTGCAGTGGCAGATGGACAGCTCAGTGGCACACTCATGCAGACAGCTTTCTGGATTTCCAAAAAAAATTTAAGTGTGTTATACTCATTATTCCCCAATTCTGATGTGGAATGTGCTGGATGTCATCCAAACTGTTCACACCAGAACCAGGGGTTTGGATGTGCATCATCTGAACAGGGTGATGCCAGAACGGGTGTGTGTGTGTGTCTTTTGGCCCCTGAAGACAGGGTCTGAGAGTCCAAAGAACCAGATGGGCAGTACAGTCCAAAAGAGGCCAGTCTCCTAAGGAAGACAAACAGAGGCCATCAGTGACAGTGATATTGTAGTCAGAAAATCAGATTCAAGAGGTGACTTGAAACAGAGGCTTATCGCATTACCTTTTAAGTCGATATCAGCCTACCGAGATGTAGCCAGGATGCGGCATGGAGGTGAGAATTATCACACTGTAATTCACCACTGAATCCGCCGGGCGACTGCAGCCTGGGTCCCATCTGTGCTCAGCCAGCCGTTTTTCAAAAAATGAAAGCTCCTGAATGCTAATGGCAGCTGGCTGAGCGCAGCTGTGACCTGGGATGCAGTCACTTGGCAGATTCGGTGGCGAATTGCAGTATGATAATTCCCACCTCCATGCCATGTCCCGGCTACATCCTGGCAGGCTGATGTCGACTTAAAAGGTAATGTGATAAGCCTCACAGTCTATGTGACTCCTTGAACAAAGAATTACTGAGGCTGAGAAACTAAGGTTGGAACATCAGTTAAGTATATCCAGACAGATCTGGCTGGTTCCTGCAGCCATGTGATCTGGGGAACTGATGAACTACAGAACCCTCTCATATGTGGTCCCTGCAACAGTAAAGACCAGACCTACAGTTGGCTCTGAGTGGGAGCTGTTGCACTGATAAAGGGGTGATGCACCATGGTACTGCTGCAACAGTCCATGGTTTGAGGGTTTGGCATGTCATAGATACTTTCACCTTGAAAATGGCTCCCAGCAGATCATGAGCATCTGTATAAGCTTGTGAACCAATGCTTGATAACGGATACTTGTTTTAACTTATACCAGCTGGGAATCTCTGTGTTTTAGAAACTGTCTATATATAGCATGCCCTTTTCATGATTTTCAGTTAGGTCCAAAGGACATTCTTTTATAGAAGCTAGAAGTATGTCTTGGAAGCATTAGAGAATTCTTTGAAATATCCTCTAGGGACCCTTTCACACTACAGAATTATATCACTATGATTCCACTGCCATGACTCCATTCTGTGATATCCTGGGATTTACAGTTTAGGGTGGCACTATTGCTCTCTAGCTCTCTAGTATGTATTTTATTGTTGTACACTGCCCGGATTGGTTTGCCACAGGGCGGTATATAAATAAAATTTATTATTATTATTATTAGCTGATAATTCTAAACACCCTTCCAGAAACTGCAACTCACAAAATTTTGTAAGACAGAACCAGGGAAAGTTAAAATAGAATTACACTGTTATAATTTGCAGTGTGAAAGGACCCTAGGACTGTGGTGGCCCTCCATTTCCATTTTGGAAACCATAAAGATCTCCCAGCCTCTGCATTCCGCTGGGGTGGGGACTAAATTTTGTCTTTAAAATGGACAGTAGTACCTCTCAAGGTTTCAGAGAGAATACTGGCCATTTTGCTGCACTTACTGGTTATCCCCCCTCAACACCATATCATGATTTTAGCCCCACAAACAAGTCCTTGGTATACAGAGACCGTCAAGAAACTGAAATGAGAAAGACAATGACTAGAGCACAGATTGCAGAAAACTCAACTTCCATGTGACAAGACACAATATAGAGAACATCTTTGTTCCTATAAAGTGACAATATGTGCAGCAAAGAAAGCTTTCTTTTCTGCATGTATTGTTTCTGTGAATTCACATCCAGCTGAGCTGTTCAGGGTGGTGAGATGTCTACAATCTATTAGATGTTAATGTTTTGGTGTAAAGTTTTATGATTTTTGTAACTTGGATTGAATGGTTGAAGAGGTAGGATGCCCGTATTTTTAATAAAAGTCTTCAACTTATGTTTTGAAGCTGGCTGTATGGTAGATCATCCTGTTGTGGAATGTACATCATCAGTAATGAAGGGACTCAAACATTTCCAGAAGAGATTCCCAGATCACCGGGCAGATGAAATCAGGTAAATTCATAAGGAATCTCTTTAGAAGCCAAAAAGATACTGCTTCAGACATCAGTAAATCTCTGTGTCAAATTTAGATGCTATAGGCACTTCCTAAATCTGATCATTTCAACCTGATGAATGCCCACAAGTTTTACCCTTTCAAGTTCAGAGAATGATTCTTCCACTTGCATAGACAAAGTGCAAATTCCAGCCTGTGTCATTAAATATGAACTACATCTGAATGTGGACTTTTTGTTGTTGTTGTTGTTACAGTTAGGAATCAGGCAAACAGGCAAAATCCCTAATCAGGACAAATAATAATAGAGCCCAGAGGCATGATAACTAGTCATTCAACCTATATAAAGTACAATAATAAAAACTAATTATTAAAAGGTGCAGTCCTGAATACATTTTCCTAGAACTGATGATGCATCTACACCAGGCAGAATACTCTGGGCTGCTCCCAGAGCATTTGTCCCCCAGAACTGCCCCAGATTCCCCATTACCTCCACACTCGGTAGTGACACTTGGTGGGAGTCTACAAACAATTCCCCTGCTGTGTCGCCCAGCACTGCTGCTGTTGTCATGAGTTGCTCCCTCTGAGGTCAGAAACAAGGTGCCCAGCATTGATCGCATGGCCGGGTGCCTCGTTGAGAACCTCAGAGGGAGTGATTCACGCCAGCAATGGTGGCACAGGTGACACAGTGGGGACATGTGTATAGACAGCTACCCAGTATCACTATGCACAATTTGCATTGCTACAGAATGCTCTGAATTTTTCTGACAAATCCAGAGCAAAAGGTACATTTAAAAAAAAAAACTAGTTTATGGGAAGGATAGGGTAGAACTGTCCTTATGTCATGAAGATAATCCACACTCGAATCGGGGATTTGGCCCTGCATTGTGAAGACAATTCAATGTGAGGATGGGGGGGGGGCTGGTTCATTTGGCCCCATAGACATGCTCAGATTCTGACTCAGGGTCTGTACAGACCGGCCACAAGGGCTGGCTTGGGGCTGGAGTTGGATGGGGTGACCGCATGCTGGCCGCCTTGACTCTGTCCCAACTCTGCCCCGACACTGCTGTCACGCCGCGTACCCCACCACATGGCACGCAGTGTCAGGATGCTCCCTTGGCGCAGCATGTAGACACGCTGCATCAAAGAAGTGCAGAAGAGCCACGGCGATGGTGGTAAGGGTGACTTTTTGCTGCTCCAAAAAGGAGTGGCATTTGCCAGCTCCTTTTGGAGTGCCAAAAAGCCAGAGCAGGGCTGTGATGTGGGGTTGCTGCGGCCCTGATCTGGCACTCCCAGGGGTGGCACACAGCCTCCCCTTAGGGGCTGTCTGTATGGCCCCTCAGTTTCTTGGACTTCTTGGACTTCTGGACTTGTAATTGGACTTCTCTTTAGGACCTGGATACTCCTAAAGACATACAGTAGGAGGAAAACCTAAATTTCTTTCTAAAACCAATATGGGAAAGACTAGAAGCTAAGACAGTTGATTGCCTTATTTACCACATGTAGTTCCTAGTCTTTGTCCAAGGAGTGCTGAGAGTAGTGTAGGCAGAATTTTTCCATTTTATCCCATCACAACAGTCTTGGGAACATAAGGAGATTATCACACCGGATTTAGCCACCAAAATTGCTGCCCTGCTCCAGCCCAGTCCATCCCTGCTCGCAGGGGTGTTCAGCGCACCTCTTTTCAAAGCCAGGAGTTTTCCAGCTTAAGGAGATGGCCACCAGAGTGGCCCTGGGAGTGGCAATAGACCCGGGCATCGATTTTGTCAGCTAAATCCTTCTGATAAATCAGGATGCTGCCAGTTTTAAATTTTAAGCCAGCTCAGGTAAGCCAGTTTTATTAGCGGTGCAATAATCTCCTATGTCCCTGCACCCAGAGGCAATCAGTGAGTGCCATGACTGAGCAAGCTTTCAAACCAAGGCCACTTCTGTACAGAGCTAGCAACATTTACTAAACCAAACTGCCTCTCAGTTCAGTCTTCTAGAGAGGACTCTGTAGATGGATGCCAGAACTAAATAGTATATTGTAAAATTTCCTCCTTTCAAAAGTTTTTTTCCCCTTTTAGTTTTAGAGCCTTTGCAGACTGCCAGAAATAGTGCACATTAAATTGAGGCACTGCCCTGGCTCAGTGCTAGGGAATCATGGGAACTGTAATTTATTGTGGCACCAGAGCTCTCTGACAGAGAAGGCTCAATGTCTCAGAAAAAAATACAATTCCCATGACTCCCTAGCACTGAGCCAGGGCAGTGCCTCAATTTAATGTGCACTATTTCTGGCAGTCTGCAAAGGCCCTTAGATTCTGTTGGAAGTGGTTGAAACCTGCCTGTAGCATAAATAGGGCTAGAGGAATGACTCTACATGGAGGACAGAGATACTTCCTATATATGTGTGATTTTAGTGTTAAAAATGGTGCTTTGGTGAAAATAATTTTCAAATCTGTAAACTTAGCACAGATGATATCTTCTAAGTGATATTTTTAATAGTATATCAGTTTGGTGCAAGGCGGCTTATACAGTAGTAATTTATGTAGACTTAGGGAAAGATGAACAAGAATTTTTATGTTAACTAGGTTCAGATGCTCAGTTGGAACCCACAAATGGGATGCAGTTTGACCTGTGGTTGGTCACAGCAGCAGAGTGCAGCTTGATTTGAAATCACAACAGCAACACTAACACCATACAAATATGTGGTGGAAAAGTACATGTTTTAGTTAAAAATGGAGCCTTGGTTAGAATAGCTGGAAGACGACTTAGGACTCACCTTTATTGTAGCCTTTTCAGAGTGAATTTCTGTAGAAATGTTAAAAACAATTCTTTGGGTTTTTTCCCTCTCTCCAGTGACACTCTTAATAAGGGTTTGCAGTTCTGTCGTAATAAGCAGGAAGCAGATGGCTCATGGTATGGGTAAGTTGCTTATAATTATATTGATTTGACTGTTCCACTACTCACTATAATGCCAAATTGCACATGAACCCATAGAATTTTGAAAGTCAGATTTGTCTCTCCATTCACTATCATATGCAGAATATATATTCAGTTATATAATCTTCTAACAATGTAAAAACAAATGATATCTGATTCTGAGATTAGTTAATTATTTGTTAATTTCTTAGTCCTTAGGGATAGACTTAGAAAGCCAGTGTGGCATAGTGATTTTAGTGTTGGACTATGACTCTGGAGACCAGTATTCGAATCCCTGATGAGCCCTGAAACTACTGGGTGACCTTGGGCAAGTCAAACTCTTTCAGTCTCAGAGGATGGTAATAGTAAACCCTTTGAAGAAATTTGCCAAGAAAACCCCATGATAGGCTCACCTTACAGTCGACATAAGTCAGAAATGACTTGAAGGCACAGAATAACAAGGGATAGCCTTTGCAGGGAAAACATACTGTTATTTCAAAACAAGGAATGGTCTTTTGCCAGTAATTGAATATTAGAAGCTTAATTATATCTGTACAGGTCACTAACAATGTTGGAATTATTAGGTTTACATAAAGTGAGCAAGACCCACCACCAAAACAGCTGGCTATAACAATGCCTTAAGTTGAGCATTGGACAACATTGGTTTTGTTTAAGAATTTCATCGATTTCTGATAGCTTAGAAGACATTCAAACCCAATCTTATTTCCCTGTCCTGAAGTAAGTCTTAGCCATGTATGATAAAACTAGGAAAGGCTATTGATGGACTATCATCTCTATCTCCATGGTTATGTTTTGTTTTTAAAAAACTGCTTTGTACACATTGTGGTGGTACATATTGTGGGTATTTAGAGAGAAATACAAAGTTCAGTTATAAAACTCCCTGCCAGTTTAAGATTAAAGCCTATCTCATTCTGATTTATGCTTCACGAAGCTAGGAAACTAAAAGCTATGGCTCATGCCTTAAGAAGTGTGCCTCATGTTTGATCAACATACAAGAGGTTTTCACTAGCACTACAGTAAGACTCAGGTTCTTCATAAAGCAACACAAGAGCAGGAAAAGGCAGGTGCTAGTTTCAGACATCTAAATTTGAGTCTGAAAGACCAAGAAAAAGTATGGGTGTATTGTTACGCAAAAATGTGGTGGTGGTAGGGACTTGGGGGCATCTCCTTAAATGTTGGGAGAATAGTTTTGCTCAAAGGAGGCCTGTAAGAGGTGGGTAACTTAGGGGATCTTTTCAATTGTATATATCAGTACTAACTGCAGAGAGAGTCCAGTTTCAGTTAATAAGAGGGTTTTATTTAGAAATGTGCAAGGGTGCACACAAGCACACAATACTAATTTAACCTTAAGAATCATACAAGGCTACCAGAAAGAGAGGTATGGAATATTGGATAGTGGACAATTGTGGTTTAAGGAAAGATATATTTACCATTCCTGAAGATGGATCCATGGAAAAGTGGAATGTGGCTCTGACAGCATCCAAGGGCTACACAGTGAGATAGAAACCCTGATCTTTTGAACATAGTCTCAGTCTTCAGTCACTGTGTACGTAGAGTGACCATGTGTTGGGTGGATATTTATATCCTGCTTTGCACCCTCGAGGGATATTTAACATTCCCACATGAAGTAACAAACACTTCAACTGCTTTCCCATGGAACTGACACTAAATATCAAACACAGAAATATGAAACCCTATATCCACTGCGAGGGGTGTAAGGTATGCTAACAGTATGGAAGATTAAGTTGTAAGCAAGCAAAATTTGTGACATTGCACAACATCATTCCTGATCATGCGGTATGTCTGTTAAGGAATCAGTTTTAGCTTTCAGCTTCACTCTAGCTTTATGGAGTGTCAATATACAATAGCCTCAAATGGGCAGGCTTTTTGAAAACTAGTGGTTCATCTATATTAGCTGTTTAATCTGGGAGCCATCCAAAGTATTATGCCCTGGACTGGCCTTGGTCTGACCATGAGAGCAACCACAGGCCAGAGGTCTCATTAGGGGGGTATGGGGGGGTGCAGACTGTACCAGGTGACATCCTAAGGAGGGTGACACCACTGCTCCTCAAACACCTACCTTTTGGCAGAAATGGGCTGTAGCATTCATCTGCTTCTCTTTTAAATGCTTTAAGAGATAGCGGGAGTAGGGTGAAGCTCAGTGGGAGGAGGAAGGGGAGGCCCCAGAATTCAAATGTTAATTTTCAAAATTTAAATTTTAAAATATTTTTAATAAAAAAATTCTTTAAAAATTTTCTTTAAAAACATTACAATTTAACCAAATCTTTATCATGGATATGTAAATACATTTAGGTTGTGCATATGATATTGTCATTTGAAGGTTTTGCTAGTTGTTTATGTCACAATTTTAATTTTGCTAGTTGTTTATGTCACAACTATTAGCATGACATTCAGTGGCATATGGGAATGACAACTGACAATAACATTAGTGTAAAAAACATGACTAAGGATTCTGTATGGTGTGAAATGGGAGAAGGTCAATGGGGGATGACACCAACCCTAGGGGCACCACTGCCACAGGTGCTGGGCCAAAACCAGTGCAACACCGCATTGTTGTGCACATGGGTCAACCAGGCCAACATGGTATCAGCCCTGCTGGCTGCCCCCCTCTGTGCTGACACCACTACCACCAGTTCCTCACAGACAGGAGCTCCATGTAAAGCCTGAGCAACACACTGTTGCTTCTGCTGAGGTCAGAACAGGGAGCCCCACAATGTGATCAACAAGCAGGGGGTCACTCCACCCTCAGCAGAAGTGACAGCACACCAGCACAGTGAAGAAGGATGGTGAAGCTCTTGGTGTGTGGACGCACCAAAATGGGCCCAATTCACCTGTCTGCATGCCAAAAGAACCCAAGGTCACTCCAGGGTTTCTGGAAAACACAGGGCTTTTCCTTGACTTTTCCACCGTGTAGATAATCCCTAGATTTCCATAGTTTTTGAAAAGTAAATTTACCACTACGTGTTGGTAGTCTTACCAATATGTATGAATATGCTTTCTTTCATATAAGATAAACAGGATTTTAACACTAGCTGATCATAATCAGGATTTCATTTCAAGCTGCATGCTTAACTTTTGGAGCATAATATTTGAACAACTGCTCAGAACTTCAGCAAGCCAGAGAATTTTCTGAAGATGCTAGCCACAGATGCAGGCAAAACGTCAGGAATAAATTCTTCTAGAACACAGCCTCACAGCCTGACAAACCCACAAAAAACTATAGATAAAATACTTTGCAATATAATTTTGAGGCTTATAATGGTAGAACTTATTTTGTAAGTAAAAGTGGCACTCCCATGTCCCTTTAATAACCAAGCAAAAGATAAACCATGATCGAAAGGGCCTTTCAAAAAGCACAAATTGTCATACATTTTAATGCATTCAAGGGCTAATGGATTTTGCCTTCTTGACAGGGTATGGGGCTTGTGTTTTACATATGGCACCTGGTTTGCACTGGAAGCATTTGCGTGTATGGGATACATTTACCGTGATGGGTGAGTAAGAAGAACAAGATCTGAGCCTCATCATTTATAATTCTGGTGACCCCTGAGTTGTGTTTAGGGATGGTGAACTGAAAAGAGTGATTCATAGAGTTCCCTAAAACTCCTTAAACAGATAGGAGTCTGTTTCATTTTGAACAGTCCTAGAATTAAGAAAGTCAGCCACAGCCCACTGGGAAGTTCCCCTATGTAAATCTAACTGAAACCAATGGGAGTGATGGGGTGCAGGGATGTTTGCATGGGGGAACCACTGGTCTAAACACAGTATAAACCACATAGCTGTGTACTCTCTCCCCCCACCCCAAATTTTGCACCATGGAATTTCAGAGGCTGGAATACGTTTGGTAGTGAGTCAGGGAATAGTAACTTCTGGAGAAGTAAAACTGTTCCCTGAATATTAGAATATTGTTAAGGGTTCAGGGTTGGTTTGAATGACTTTTATAAAGAGATCCATGATTCCTTTCAACTTTGTAACTCTCCAATCTAAAATTTCTGTACATAGCTGATGTCTGGCAACAATTTGATATATCCACTGGGTACTGGGACGAGCCAAGGAGATATAGCAGGGGTGGGCAACTGTGAAAGGCTCGGGGGGCACATTAGCCCCCCTGGGAGACCTTGGAGGGCTGCATCCCACCACACCTCCTCCCACCAAAAAAAAAAAAAATTGGGTCCCTCTAGGGGACATGAGGAACATTTTCATCATGTTTTGTGAGATTCCTGGACCATTTAAGGTCCAGGAAAGGTCTTAATTTAATAACAGGAAATGAACAAAAGACATTTTCTGCTTCTGATTCTTCTTTGCATCTAATGCATCTAAAGCGGACCACACCAAGTGATGACCTAAGGTGTGTATGACACCACTTTTCCCCAAACATCTGCCTTATTATTATTATTATTATTATTATTATTATTATTATTATTTCTTATTTCTTACCTACCTCTCCCTATGGATTGAGGCAGGGAACAACAATAATGAACAGACAAACATCAGTTAAAAAGATGTCAATTAAAACACACATCAGTTTAAAAGGAGAAACAAGATGTACACATATTAAAACAATCCACATTTAAAATTCCTCATTTGAAATTCACAATTTAAAACTGCATAAGTCTGCTGGAAGAGACTGGTATTTGGTGCTATTTTAAATTCAGCTGTCAAATCTCTTCAAGAAGGTCATTCCACAGTCTAGGGGCGGCTGAAGAAAAAGTCCTTTGGCTGACAGCTGCCAACCTAGTTCTGGTTGACTGGAGTAAATGTCAGCCAGAGGATCTGAGTATACGGGATGATTATATGGGAAGAGACAATCTTGTAAGTAACCTGGACCCAAACTATGTGGGGCTTTAAAGGTAATAACCAACACTATGTATCTTGCCCCAAAATTAATTGGCAGCCTTTTGGCAGAAATGTGGTATTCACTTGTGTCCCTTTATAATGCTGGTGCTCAGTGGAAGAGAAGTGTGAATGGGGCAAGGAGGAGGAAAAAGAGGTCTCAAGTTCTTTAAAGTTTTAGAATTTTAAATTTTAAATTTTATTTTTTTAAAATATTTTAAAAAATAACATCTTACCAAATTTTCACTTTAATCACATGAAACTATGTAGTTTCCACAAATTCTTTGTATCCACAAATTCTTTATCCATGGATTCAACCACCCACAGCTTGAAAATATTCAAAAAAATATAAATTTTAAAAAGCAAACCTTGATTTTGTCAATGATGGAAGTGGATAAATAGGTACCACTTTGGTGGGAAGGCAAACAGCGTTCTGTGCAATCATGCTGGCTCCATGATCACAGAGTAGTCTCTGACAACGCTGGCTCTATG
Organism: Phrynosoma platyrhinos; assembly: GCA_020142125.1. Lineage (NCBI taxonomy): Eukaryota > Metazoa > Chordata > Lepidosauria > Squamata > Phrynosomatidae > Phrynosoma > Phrynosoma platyrhinos. The sequence continues at coordinate 192,178,180 of CM034706.1, read as the reverse complement.
GCTTAGTAATGGAGATGAGCACCACCCCTTATGGCCGGACACAACTTGACAACCTTATCAATGGGGAAAACTTTACCTGTATGATATTGTAACTTAATTTAAATAACTTTAATTTTGCTAGTTATTTATGCCATTACATTCAGAGATATATGAGAGTTATAATTTATGAGCAACATTAATAATAATAATAATAAAAAACATTACTAAGGATTCTATATGGTGTGGTATGGGAGGAGGTCAATGGTGACACCATGAGTTACAGCACCAGATGACATCAACCCTAGTAACACCACTGTAGGGTACCAGGATGCCTTCTCAGTCCCTGATAGTTGCTTGTCCTGGTATAGAGAATAATTAGAGATAACCTTGTACTTCTCTACTTGCTCCATGTGAGTTTTTCCATTTGGAAATGGGGTGTAGATACATATTAATATATTTCAAGCTGTTGTGTGCGTGTGTGCATGCATTTTACGATATTATTGTAGTCTCTTCTTTCATATCCTCCAACATTGCATGGATAAAAATCATTCACCATGAAATACTATGCACACTTATTTGAGAGTAAGCTACATTGACATACATTTTGACATTTCACAGAAGAAAGCCAGGACATGCATGGCCATGCAACATCAAAGTGTGGTCATGATGGCAACAAGTATTAATGAGGAAGAACAGACAAGCTGAGAGAGCTGCAGCAGTTTGCCTTTTCCTGAGTCTCCAGGGAAGACAAAATTCTGCCCTTTCTCTCCTCTTCTCTTCTACCCTGCCAAGTTAATTGAGTGCAAATTTCTTTTTCACCTTGAACTAAGTTGGCTGCAACTGGAATAAGCTGAGGATGAAGGGAGAAAGTGGGAGGAAGAGAGAGAAACTGGGACATTTTTAAAAGCAGCTGAAATAGTAGGAAGACAGAGGATTAATTGGGACTGTTCTTGTCAAATCAGTACATTTGGAGGGTATGCTCTTCCTTTCTTAGATTTTGCTGGAGCTTTAGTTGTCGATATTTATCATGTTCCTGTGGCTTTCCTCACAAACATAACAGCTAGAACATAAAAGCTAAAAACTTACACTTTTCTTGAATGACTTTACTGCCAGTTACATCATGAGGCACTATATTCTGTGATTGCACAGAGGTTCTCAGAATACATAAAAAAACTGATCATGGTAGCATAAATCCCTTTTACAAGGAAGTAAACCCTACTAAATTAAATAGTTTTTACCTGTAGGTATGTGAGCTTAATATTTATTTGAATGCATCTAAAATTAATGATGGAACAAGTAGGCATTCAATGATATCTCCTTTTCACCTCTCTCTTCCCTTCCCCCAGATGTTTACTCACTTGTTTATCTTTTCTAGGTTGGCATGCAAGGAGGTGACTAAAGCTTGTGAGTTCTTGGTTTCCAAGCAGATAGCAGATGGTGGTTGGGGAGAGGAAGTAGAATCCTCTAAGCTTCACAAATACATTCAACACAGTGAATCTCAGATCCACCATACAGCTTGGGCTCTGTTAGGGCTGATGGCTGTCAGGTATGTGTGGATAGTTGACACTGTTCTAATCTCAACAAAAGCTTTTGTCTGCTTTTGCCATAAAGATCTTTGCAGCAGAAAGAAAAAAACTTTCCTACTGAGATTTTGACCAGTAAACCTGAGCTAGTGTTGTAATGTTTTAGCTTTATTCTTCTCAAACCAGAAGGAAGTAGGAAAATTTAATTACTGTTCTCGGCTGCTCTGTGATGCAAGATAATTCCATGGCTCATCTTGCCCAAGTGAGATGACCCATTTTAAAAAATGTCTGAATAATAAGGGGGAGAATATATGATCAAATTATACAGACCATTTTCCTCGCTATCAGAGCATTTTGTGGTTTTTATTCTTTTATGGTTCACAGACACAGAGAGTTTAGGGTGGGGGGGAAACAGCTCACCGCTACAACTGACCTGGACTTTGTCCACCTCCCAAAAACTTTCCCCTTTGGGAATAGCTGGGGAGAGCCACCACTTTTGGGAGTGTTGGGAATGGTTGCCTCAAAATCTGGGAACCCAGATTTTGAGGCAACCATTGGATTATAGCTGAATAGGAGTTCAAACCCTGATCTCCCAGATTTTGAGGCAACCGTTGGATTATAGCTGAATAGGAGTTCAAACCCTGATCTCCCAGATTTTGAGGCAACCATTGGATTATAGCTGAATAGGAGTTCAAACCCTGATCTCCCAGATTTTGAGGCAACCATTGGATTATAGCTGAATAGGAGTTCAAACCCTGATCTCCCAGATTTTGAGGCAACCATTGGATTATAGCTGAATAGGAGTTCAAACCCTGATCTCCCAGAGTCATAATCAAGCACTCTAACCATGGGCAACCTTGCAGGGATGTTATAGCAGTGGATTGACCCCTTGGGTTCTCTCCTAACCTCTATGATTTTAGAATTATGTTAGTGATTTCACTCTGCTTTACGCCAGCCTCTGTAGTCTCTTGCCTGGGCATGATCCCAGAGACACTTTGAAAATTACCTACCCCCACCTCACCTCAGCCCCCGCAATGCCAGTTAAAGTAGCTGCAATGGAACCCAAATTTGCAAACAGGAAAATGAATTTTTCCAGCACCAGTGTATTGTTGTGAGGCCTGCCTGTTGTAATAGAATGTTGTAATGCAAAATCATATAGGACTAACTCAGTCTGAAATGGGCAAGTAAGCAAGAGCCATGAATTTTACAAAAGATCTGCTTCCAGGATGACATGTGGGAAAGATACCCTTTCCCCCAGGCAACAGTTCTGCCCTTGGGTTTCTATGGCCTCTGGACCATATCTGGGCTCAGGCTATTGCATTACATGACAGCTCCCAGGATACCCAGACAACATGGCTCACTGGCTGTACTGAATGGGTAGTCTGGGAGATGTAGTCCATCCAAAAAAGGAAGAAAAATAAAAAGAAAAGTATCTTTCGCCAATTGTTCAGTCTCTTCTACTTTTGAACAACTCTTACAACATAGCTTTTCTTGAAAAGCAAGTGGAAGAAGTAACTCTTTCCTATATAACATCCACACTGAAAGAAAAAAAAATAGGGCTTTATTGAGCTGTACCGCAAAATGGAAGGGGCCACAAGGGCTGTCTATTCTAATCCCTGTCATGGAGGAATAAACAACCAACGTACTCCCAATAGCTAGCTATTCAAGTTCTGTTTAAAGACCTCCAAAGAAGGAAAATCCACCACTGCCCAAGACAATCTCTTCTAATTTTGAACAGTTCTTATGATGAATATGTTCTTACTACTGTTTAAGTGGAATCTCTTTTAGTAACGAGATTTTAATAAACATATTTTAGTGGAATGAATTATCAATATTCAACATGGGATGTGTGTGTGTGTGTGTGTAATAGTATATCTGAGAGATCTGTTTGGGAGGCTGTAATGCCTGATAGAAATTCATGTCACTGGGATAATACAAATTATTCTGTTATTTGTGGTTAGGCAACACATACACACACTCTCTCTCACACACACTTTTAGTTAGAACTAATGACCAATATTCCATTTCCTTTGTAGATTTCCTGATGTTCGAGTTCTAGAAAGTGGGATAAGATTTGTGATTGGCAAACAGACTTCAATAGGGGACTGGCCTCAGGTGTGTTACATGTTTGTTTGAACAACTTAGTATCTGTTGCTATTGAACCTTCCTGATACAGATACATTTTTTAAAATGGCATGTATACAGAACTCTTCCCATCAAGCACTGAGAGGTATTCCAGATGCATGCCTTCTTATACAGTCCATTCATTAGAATGCCAGCTTGAGAGGCAAGCAGGATTATCATTTCCATTTGTCATAATAATAATAATAATAATAATAATAATAATAATAATAATAATAATAAAATTTATTTATATCCCACCCTTTGGAAACGCAATCAGGGCAGCTCACAACCATAAAATAATAGTGGCAACTATTTTACTCATGCAAACGCACACAATTCCACTTTGATGATTTTCTACTCATCTCCCTTTTGGTGTAATATGATCCTTCACTTGATCTCTCCACCCCTTCCCCTTTGCACATACTCATGAATGGACTGTGTAATGTGTTGCTCTGTGCTGTTTTCAGTGGGACTAAAATTCCCAGTATCAGAGCAATAACAGGTGTGGGTCCTGTCTGCATCGGTGCAGGGAAGCCTGGAGTATTCTGGTCCAGGGAGCTGCCCTGACTCTCTCCCATTGTAAAGGCTCTCTGTTCCAATGCTGAGCAGCTGATTGCATGCACATCCTACTGAGCCATCCTGTGCGGCCACCATTGCCATGGGCTACTTTGCCCTAAGTTCAGAATGAAGCGCACAGCCTTGATCACATGTCTGGGTGCCTCATTCTGACCTCAGAGCAAGTAACTGACAGTAGCAGCATACATGGCAGATGGCAGAGTGGGACATGTTTCAACCAACTGCCCCACATTGGAACAGAGGGGTCCAGCTCTTTCCAGAAGATCTGGAGCAACCGGTGAGGTATTTAAATACGTATTGAAAGGGGTGTTCCCAGTTCTGGTGCTGAATGGGTTGGGTGTCATCAAGTCTTTTTGCACCAGAATCAGGGTTTTGGCCATGCATTGTTTGTTCTCCCTGATGAGATTATGGGGATGGTTTATTTGGCCCATGCAGTCAGAGCCCAGGCCTAGGCATAGAAAAGCAAGCAAATCCTAGTGGTCTCAGTGAAAGTTACTTCCAGGTAAGTCCATGTAGTGATTAGCTTCTAGCAAAACATCTCCTTCATTCTTCTGACAGTGATCTTTGGTCTTTAAAATAGCTGCAAGATAGATTCAAATCTGAATGCTTCTATTAACCTCTTCCTCACCCGCACACTTGTTAGTATATTTCCATCCAGAGACTTGCTTATGGTGAACAACCTCATGGAAGCAACACCAATGTCAGTCAAAGGAATTTATTGCCTAAAAAAAAACCAAAAACAACAACAACAAAAAAAAAACCACACACAAACACACACACACACACAAACAAAACAAAACAAAAAACGATTTACCCTTGCCAGGCTAGAGTCTTTTATGGGATGCAACTGGGAATTATCACATTTAAAATGCTGCCAATGCCACCAGGCGACTGCATCCTGGCTAAACCCTGTCTCTCAGCCGTGCTCAGCTGGCTGATTTACAAACATGGGAAGCTCCCGAGTTTGCAAATCAGCCAGCTGAGTGTGGCTGGGAACCAGGATTTAGCTGGGATGCAGTCGCCTGGTGGCATTGGCGGCATTTCCAATGTGATAATACCTGGTGCCATCCCATAAGTAACTCTATTCCAGCAAGGGTAAGTTGCTTTTTTTGGGAGTGCGATAAACTCCAAAGATACTCATTCCCTACATAGCAGAAATCATGCACATTTGGGGAGAAGCCATTTTTTTCCTGTCAAGAAAGGATACACAAGAAGAACTGGTTTATTTACCGTAGTCTGTAAAGTAGAGAATTGATAAGCATGTATTCCAACAGAAGCATAATAGAAGACAGACTCCATGGCCTGTTAGATAGTCCTGTCTTTATTTTCTTATTACTTTGAAAATTCCAATGAATTTCAGCCTATCAAAATTGGCCTTCTTCAGGAGCTACACTATATCTGCATCCACATTGCAGAAATAATCCAGTTTGAACCACTTTAACTGCCTTGGCTCAATGCTGTGGAATTCTGGAATCTGTAGTTTGCTATGGCACCAGAGCTCTTTGACAGAGAAAGCTAAATGTCTCACAAAACTACAGTTCCCAGAATTCCATAGTATTGAGCAATGGCAGTTAAAGTGGTGTCAAACTGGATTATTTCTGCAGTGTAGATGCAACCTAGAAATAAAATGCCATTAAATCTATCAACCTGTATAACACGAAATCAATTATATTCTCTACAGATATATACGATACACTGTTTAGCATGTCAAAGTGCACATACATACCTTCAAACAGAAATTTCTAGAATTGTATAAGACATTCTCCAAAAGTTAATCAAAAAGGTAATTAATTATTTTTAGAAACACAACATTCAATACCAGAAATGTGTTTTTAGATTCCAGAGCCCATTAACAACCAGAATAAAAGAAACTCTTAAGAAAGAAGATATAGAATGGATCTTAAGATTAAAATCACTAGTGCCAGTGGTGTAACAAGGATTAGTGTCACCCCCAGGCTGCCTGGCACACACACCCAGCCACCTCCTCTGCCATGCTGGGGGTAGTGTGGGGCTGGCACCCATTTCTGGGTCTGGCTGGGTTGTTCGGCAGGTGGGAAAGGGAAACAACTCTCTTTCCCACCCATCCAGCAGCCCTGTAAGACCCGGAAGAAGCTGGTGAGTGGCAGCAGCACCTCATCCCCACCAGTGGCCACTGCCAATGGATGGCAGAGGTGCTCTGGCTGGTGGAGAGAGGCAGCCAAGGGAGTGTTGGGATGGACGAGAGTGACTGTCCCACTGGGTGTGCTCCCCCTCTGAAGCAAAGCAGCTTCATTTATATCCCGCTTCATATTGTGCTATGGGATGTCTAAATGGTTTACAACTGTAAGCTCATTGCCCCCCAACTGTTGGGTACTCATTTAAATGACCTTGGAAGGATGCAGGCCTGAGTCTAGCCTGAGCCCTGGCTAGTATTGAACTCGCAACCTTGTGGTCTATGAGTGAGTGGCTGCAGTACAGGCATTTAACCACTGCGCCACCAGGGCTCCTGGTGTGGTGTACACCCCATGTAGCACATTGTGACACCCCTGACTACTGACAACAGATTTCAATGAAGATTTGAATGTACAGTTTCTAATAGATAGACAAATGTGATAGACATGAGAAGCAAACTGATGAAACACTCAAGACAATTTTATCAGATATGTTTGTGACCAGTCTCAGAGTAATCATTGACTCCTTTTCTCTCTTGACTATCTGTGCTCATGTATAAAGAAAACAAATGATAGTTCCTGTTCTCTTTGCTTAATGATCCAATTCTTTGGACAGTGTCTTATACAACCCCATAAATTGTTTGAAGGTATGTATGTACACTTCAACATGTTGGACAATGTATTTTGTGTTTATAGAGAATATAACTGATTTTATGTTGTTCACGTTAATACATTTAATGGAATGTTATTTGTATTTTATAATGTAGCCCCTGAAGAAGGCCAGTTTTGATAGAGGCTGAAACACACTGGGCTTTTTAAAGTAATAAGAAAAATTAAAAAGTGACTGTCTATCAGCATGTGGAGCCTGTCTTCTATCTTGCTTTTTTCTGTAAACAAATGCTTCACGGTATCTTCTAAAAGCCATGTAAATACAGACACACACACACACCAATGGAAAATGATAACAGAATAAAAACCTCATTTAAAATCACATGGAGGCCAGTTAATCTGTTCTCTCCCTAGCATGATTGCTGTCATAAAGATTATTTTGTATGGCTGGCCTCCATGAAACATCAATAACGTATAAACAACAGCATGACATGAACATATAAGATCACATGAGTATTTGCCATATTCTCTCTTCCTTGGGGCTGCTGATGCTCCTATGGGAAATACCAAGTCATATAGTCACCCAAGTGTTAAATACACCTCCTTACTGCTGTACCATGAATACCTGATAGAGGGGTTGGAAGCCAAAGCATAAGACATAGCTGACCCTAGAATTTAAGGCCACCTAGCCCATGTTTGCAGCAACTTTAAAAGGCAGCAAACTAAAAATAAAAAATAAAAAAATCAATGTCATATTTTTACCTCCGTGGAATGTTGGATTTTCATCTTGGAGTGCCAAAGATATCTTTAACTGTCTCTTGGCTCTGGTCTCTCAAAAAGCAAGGACACAAATATCTGATTCCAGAAGTTTGTCTGCAGTCATATCTTTGCTGATAGAAGGAGTCTATTGCTCTTAAAAGCACTCACCAGAAGACATTCAGCAGTTTATGTCGTGGTTCTCTAATTGGATTTGATCAATATAAATTAGGACAGGAGATCTGTATATGTATGTAACTTGTTCTCTTCATTTCTCTCTTGGTTCTCCTCAGCAAGATATTGCTACAGGATTGTTCGAGGGAGGCGCCATCCATTTTGATATCTACCGAAACGTCTTCCCTGTTTTTGCACTTGCTCGCTTTACTCGTCTTTATCCAAATAGTCCTGTCACTAAACAACTTCTGAGCAGTGTATCAGGAAATTTAGAACAAGATCAAACTGCAGGTTGCTGAGAAGAGAGATACACTGTCATTTGTGGGAACCTTGTTTTCTCCATATAATATAGTAGAGCTTTTCTTTCATTTAACGCCCTCTCTGAAGTATGTGCTAGTAGTTTTTCTTCTTCTTCTTCTTCTTCTTCTTCTTCTTCTTCTTGTTATCACAGCCTGAGTCTCTTCCAAATATGCCACAACAGCATATGGTACAATAAATATATGTGGTTTAGTTCTCCATCTCATTAGTTGTCAAACTTCCTTTGTGCTGCTTAATGACTGGCCTTTGTACTGGCATGCAATGTAGCAAGCATAACATAGTGAGGGATGCCCAGTTGGTTACATTCAAACCCTAAGCAGACTGCCAGAAATAGTGCACATTAAATTGAGGCACTGCCCTGGCTTAGTGCTAGGGAATCATGGGAACTGTATTTTTTTTCTGGGACATTGAGCCTTCTCTGTGAGAGAGCTCTGGTGCTACAATAAATTACAGTTCCCATGATTCCCTAGCACTGATTCAAATCTACATTCATATCTGGAGTTAGGGGCACAGGACCACTATGAAAATGGAAAAAACGCAAATAGCCCCACCCCACACACACTCTTTTTGTTTCCTGAGAAAACACCTTTTTAGCAATTTCTAAGGCCTTTGGGGCAATTCTATAATCAAGATTTGCCAGAGGTTGACCATAAAATTGGGTTGGAGGATCTACAAATGCCTAGAGAAGTGTTATCTCTAGGAATATCTGGGTCCTCCAGTGTGACTTTTAGTTGACAATAGAGTTATGCTGGAGGACCAGAGATTCCTAGAGAGAGCATATTAAATCAAATCCATGAATAATCAAATCCACAAAAGTCAAAGCTGTAAATCTGTAAGGCCAACTGTATTCTGTTTCGCTTCAACAAAGACCATTTCTAAGTTTAATTTCTAAGTTTAGTTTCATTATCATCTCTGTCTTCAAGCTTGGTTACATCAATGTGTACATTCTGGGGGGTTGCAGACTGCCAGAAATAGTGCAAATTGAGTCCACTTTTAAGGTTAGGGTTAGTGCTAGGGAATCATGAGAATTGTATTTTTTTCTGGGACATTGAGCCTTCTCTGTCAGAGAGCTCTGGTGCCACAATAAAATACAGTTCCCATGATTCCCTAACCCTAACCCTAAAGTGGACTCAATTTGCACTATTTCTGGCAGTCTGCAACCCCCCTTGGCAAAGTTTATGTTGAGGAGGTTTGCTATTGTTACATGCCTTCATTTCTGACTTATGGTGACCTTAAGGCGAACCTATCATGGGATTTTCTTGACAAGATTCATTCAGAGTGGGTTTGTTTTTGCCTTTGCCTTTATTTTCCTTTGAGAGTGTGACTTTCCTAAGGTCACCCAGTGGGTTTCCATGGCCGAGTGTGGATTCAAACCCTAATCTCCAGAGTCACAGTCCAACACTCAAAACATTACACCACACTGGCATTTGTCATTGCCTTCCTCTAAAGGTGAGAGCATGTGATGTATCCAAGGGAAACTTCCAGTGGATTTCTGTGGCTGAGCTTTGTCTCCTAGAGTCCCAGTCCAACACTCAAATGACTCCACCATGCTGGCTCTCAATTCAGAGTGGTATCAGAAAGATAAAGCAGAGCATAGTAAGACTGCTTAGTAAGGACATATAGACATTCATATTCTTCTGCCTTGCCATCTTACAGTGCTTTCCTTGCATTTGTTGTTCTCCCAAAGTACGTGCTAACAGATTTCATTCTTTAGTTTCATTATTTAAACTATCATAACATTTTAACCTATGTTTTGAGCTACTTGGGTCCCATAATGAGAGAAAGGGAGGAGGAGAAAATAAAATAAATAATATTCACATTCTGCAAAGCTTTTTAAAGGCATTTTTCTTATAAACCTCCTGTGAGATTGCCATCACCATCTCCAGGGCTACCTAAGCTGCCAGGTGTCTTCTCTTTACAAGGTTAATTGAAAAATTGTCTGGTTCTAATAATACACCTTGTGGCTGGAAATAGCTAGAACCATCACATGAACTGTTGCCTAGCCTCAAACATCACGGATGACTTAGGTCCATGAGAGAGTTGCACAAATAATTCACTAAATACTTGCTATTCCAACAGACCCACATTCTTTAAATATAATGAACAGATTTCAAAATAACTGCTGAAGTATGTAGCTGATTGATTTTTAGATAATGGCCTCAATCCTATAGCTTCTTAACATACCATAAATATCCACATGTGGACCTGTGCTACACTGAGCCATATACCCTCCTCCAACATGGGCTGAGTCCACAGTGGCCAAATACTAATGGAGTAGCTTGCCCCAAAGCTGCCCCAACATCCCCCCCATTACCTGGGGCCCTCTGTTGTGATGCTGAATGACTTTTCACACATGCATCCCGCTGTGCCACTCAGCTTGGATGCCACCATGGTGAATCGCTCCCTATGAGGTCAGAATAAGGCCTCTCATTGCGATGGAGGACTCTGGGTCTTCTAGGAAGATGTGGACCAAAATGTAAGCTATTTTAAAACATTTTAAGAGGTATACTGTGGGTTTGGTGCTGGACTGGACCATGCGTCATCTGGATTCATTGCTGTGGGAATGTGGGTGGGGGTGGGTGGGATGTTTTGTTTGGCCCATGCAGACATGGCCTTACAGATAAGCCCTTGAATCCACTCTGTGTGGCCATTCTGTGTTTAGCAAGGAGCCAACAGACTCAGAAAAGTGTCTTGATACAGCCACATAACCACACGCAAAATTATCACAACAGTGCTGAGACCCCTGGAAGACCCCAGCAGATCTCAGTATTGATGCCATCATTTTGCATCTGACTATGGAGTGTAGTCAGATGTTTCTCCAAGCCTGGCTGCACACTCTGAAGCATGGAATCAACATGTGAGGAGGCTTAAAGAACTTACCAGTTAGTTGGAGGGAAGGGAAGCTATGGATACTGTGGAGGGAGGAACCCCTGCAGCACCTGAAAAAGGACATCTACATGCATGAAGGAAGCTTATATGTGTGGATGCCCCTAACAGAATTCCAGCCATACTCTAAAACATTCCTTGTACATCCTTCACAACAGCATGTGGAATAAAAACATAAAAATTAGTCC
>CM034706.1:192129268-192140052 GCA_020142125.1 Phrynosoma platyrhinos | reverse complement strand
TGTGGATTAACCAGCAGATTTCCCCCATGTGATAACGTCCTAAGATTATTTGCCAAACATTGTTCTGTTCCTTTGTATTGTTGAGTCAATAACATTATCTCTATTAAATACCAAAGAAAGGTTCATGATGCTTAACACATCACATGAATTGAGTTGAAAGGGGACTTTGCTTTCCTTTTCCTTTTCAGAGAACTGGACCACAAGTATGAGTTGTTAGAATAACTCTTTTACAACCCCTCCATATTATGATTACTGTTTTATTCCCCTTTCATGTTGCTGTTCATCTCACTCCTGTGGTTCTTTTGCCTGATCCATCCCACAGATTGCAGGAAATGTCAGGCTAAAGGACCTCAGAAGAAATGGGGTGAGCAAATGACTGGCCCTACCATACCCTACCCTGCCCTGGGTGCCAACATTATTTCAGTGGCCTGTAGTACTATGTGCTTGGCTTCAGGTGCCATTTGTTGCTTTGTCTCAGACCGTACCCTGAAGTGTCACAAGTCTTACCAAATCCTATTTAGCTTCCCTTTCAGAAATCATGCATGCAACCATATCCTCCAATATTTCACTGTTGAAACTGGGACACATGTGGCTAAGCAACATTTGAACATGGTCGAGATTGCCAAAGTTATTAATGAGAAAGAACAAACAAGCTAAGAGAGGTTCAACAGTTTGCTTTTGCCTGAGTCTACTCCTCTTCTCTTCCCCCTCCTGAGTGCTAAAGACTTTTACACTTTGAACTCAGATTGGAGCAACTGAAGTAATCCAAAGTGAGAGGAGGAGAGAAACTGGGTTGTTTTTTTTTAAAAGCATCTGAAAAAGTGGAATGATAGAGGATTAATTGGACCTATCCTTTCCACATTGGGAATATAAGAGGATATGTGTAACTGTAAGTGTTGTTTCTCCAACCTCCTTTAGAGCCAGAGAAAGGGCCTCGGCAGACGACTAATTGAGTCGTCTTCCGGGCCCAGAAGAGGAGGGGCAGCCGCACGTTTGGCGCCCCTTCCTCTCCCTGAGGTCGCCCTCGGAGTCGCCGGCCCTCCGCACGGCCGGCACTCCGGGGATGACCTCACGCTGCGGCGACCACATGCGCCGCGGCGGAAAAGACAGCGAAAGTGCGCCCGCCGCTTTTAGTGCGCACTTTCGCTGTCTTGAGGAAGGAGCGCTGATTTAGCGCTCCTTCCAGGGTCGCCGCCGGTGCGCCGAGGTGCGGAGGCTGCGGCCCCGCGGCGCGCCGGCCCAGGGCGTCCTGGACGCCCTCGTCTGCTTCCCCCAAAAGTGTGTTAAAGATATACATATGCACTATATTAACCTTCCTATCTCTGTTTCTCAATCTTTTCTCTCTCTCCAAGAAAGAAAAACTGGGCCCAGGAACTTACAACTACAAAGATTTTCTGGAACTTCAAGAGAAGCGTCCTCACAGTATTAGAGGGATATGCAACACTGGGGAAGTGAGATTCAAAGACCGCATCAGGGTACATCTTGACTTCTTCTTTGCTAAAACTAGACATTTGAAAGGTGTTTCAAGGGAGCAACAAGGATCCATCTCCTGCTGCAACCTGGGAGTCTTCCAGATGTACCTGACTATAACCAGCACTATCAGGAATGATGAGATTTGTAATCCATCGCATCTGGAAGGCCCCTGGGTTGGGAAAGACTGGATGAGACCATTAAATTTTTTCATGACACAGAATTGTTTATTAGTGGAACATGGCTGGCGCAGCAAAGACACTGCAAATGTTATGTTCATATACAGAGCATATAGTGCCACAGTGGTGTTGGTACATCTGGTATGGCACTGGCATATACTATTGCTTCCCAGCCAGCGTAACTGGAGTATATGGCTAAGCATGTCTTAATGAAGAGAAGGTTATTCTAATCCAAATCCCCATGTTAGTAAATTGCATTACTTGATTAAAAGTTTCCTTCCTCATACGTTTTTGCTACAGTTCTTGTAACATTGTTCCTAACATTGTCCTAACAAGGGAAATGTTACATTAAAGCCAATTAGAGATACTGTTGCTTTAGCAAAGAGTCTTGGACAGGGGTCCCCAAACTACGGCCCACAGGCCACATGCAGCCCGCCGAGGACACTTATCCGGCTGACCGGGTGTTTTTGCCACCGCTGCCTGTCCTGCTTAGCAGCCAACTTGTCCCAGGCCCGCAGTGCACATGTCCGGCCCTCCAATGGTCTAATGGATAGTGAACTGGCCCCCTGTTTAAAAAGTTTGAGGATCCCTGGTCTTGGGAGAATATGGAAAGGTTTCCTTTTTGGACATTAGATCTACAATAATTCAGTTTCTGGGATGGCTAGGGGAGTCTGTGAGCTGCAGTCCAAAAAAAACAACTTCTCAAACCCCATAAATCTTAGGTCCTTAAAATCAGTATCATGAATCAAACACTCAGTTTTGAGAAATCCCTCCATCACCTCCATTGGTGGTGACTCATCAAATGGAAGAGAAAAATAGGTGGACAATGACAGCATCAAAATATAAAAGGCAACCATTTGAGGGTGGGCTTTCTCTCTACAATAGAAGGTTCCATTTGGGTCAACATCTAACAACCTTATTTATAAACAGCGGACACATTCACACATTCGCATCAACACTTAATTGCCTTCACTTTTGTGTGCAAATTTGCTTCTATTTGTCCTCCCTCTGCTGAAAATATGCAGCCATACAAAGCAGGCAGATGGCCCAATTTTTGATAATGCACATCCTTGCTAGTACTTGTGGATACTCTGATAAAAACCACCAATCCTTATTCAGCTGAATTTGTGGAGGTCTCCCTCCCACCTGCACAGCAAAAGCCCAAATTCCTTTGAATTGTGTGTGGCCAGATCACAGTCTATTTGATTGGAATGGGGTTTATTTTAATCATGTAGATAATCCCAGAGTTGAATGCTTGCAGAGAGCCTCCCCCTCCTCCATTACGCTGTCCATTTTGGTCTTCACCACACCTTTCCTGCCCCCTTTCTTTCTCATCCTCTGGGGTAGGGCTGGGGACAACAGTTTGCCCACTCCTGCCAGCAAGGAATCCAAACTATAATTCTTCATGAAGACTACCCCTGGAATAATAAGCAGTTTGCGTTGTAGAGAAGTCCAGGTACTGTAGTGGAAATAGGAGGATTGGTGCTGTGATAGACTTGACATTCATCATAGCCTGTCTAAAGCCAGGTACACAGGCACATTTCTTCCCTCCCCTATGAAACTAGGATATAAAAATGCAACACACTATAGAATCTGCAATTTTTTTAAAAAAAATCTTCATCTCTAAAGTGACATTAGTATTTATGAAGCAAGAGTGACTCACAGTGGAAATCATTTATTACTACTGCAGCTTTGCCTTCTGGAAGGAAAAGCATAATTCCAAAGTAATCCAAATTAAAGTAGTGTATTGTCATGATATTGTCTTCATTCTGAACTCTTAGATCAAATATCTAGGAGTGTTTTTATGTTGTCCTATAACAGATTTCCCCAATCTGCTTCCCTCCAGCATTAGAATACCTTCCAGCTGTGTTGAGAGTGCAGTCCAGCATATCTGCAGGCCAACACTTATAAGCTGAGGAGGGAAAAGGAAATCATTGAATTACAATATAGAGAGCTGGAAAAGATCCTCTGCACCATTCAGTTGGATCCAAGCTGGAACATCAGAAAGATACTTGTTGGGGGCTTCCAGTTCCAGAGTTCTGCAACCAGCATGGTTTTCTTAGCTGTAAGAAGCTCTCGCTTTGTCAGTGTTGCTATGCCCTATGGCTCACCTGGGACTCTAGGGAACAGTTTAGGCGAAAACATTCATTGTACTGTTATAATGATTGCTCAGTGATTCTCCTTTCTTGGTTTCCCTTTCTACCCCCTCCTTATAGGAATGTTACCCTGGCCCAGGAACGTATGGGAATCCTTACACCCACCTGGAAGAAAATGAAAAACGCTCTGCATCTGCCCTTGGAATTATGGACAGCAAAACTACAAAATACTTCTCTTTCCCTCATATGGCAAGCTTGGATTCTTAATTCTGCACTTAGCTGCTCTTGACTGCCTTAATCTTTCTTATTAACCAATTATGTGGATGAGTCAAGGGCAAAGCACCAAGACTTTTCTATGAGCAGAGGCAATATAACCCCATTGGCCGCATCCTTCCCATGCTCCCCTGCCCCTCTGAGCTTAGTTGCAATTGTCACAGGAGCTTGGATGGATGGAGGAATGGATTTTTAGCAACACTATATTCAAAAGCAGAGGTGTGGGAATCATATGAGTTTCAGATATTTTGGACTGCAACTCCAAGCATTCTTCACCAGTGGCTCTATTGGCTAGAGTGCCTGGGAGCTGCAGTTCACTAACCAAAGAGTTCCCCTACTCTGGAGATACTCTGTATTAAACTATTTCCTTGATACATATAAAAGGAATGGAAAAATGGAGTAAATAAACCAACACAAACACTCTCCTGTGTTTCACTGAACATCTGTTGGCATTCTGGTATTTAAAAAATGTTTGATGGAATGCACTGTATTTCAGAAAACATGGAAGGATGAATGATTTTCCCTGCCAGTGTATTTGGTAGACTATAATAGTGTTTGGTCTTGAATGGGGAGTTAAGACCCATTAGCCTTACAAAAGGTTTGTTGCTGGTATTGTTGGAAACCCATAAAACTGGTTTGCTGGTGCTGAGCAATACATTTGCCTGTATTTTTTTGACTCTCCTTGTTGGTCTGAGCTAAGCATCTGACTCCAAAATATATCACTATGCTACTGCTATTTATCACACAGAAGGGAAGGGCTCAAAAACTAATTTGTGAGCAAGCAAGACTCCTTAACAAGCAAACACATGAATGAGGAAAGGCTCTGCTTCTCACTTTGCTTACCTTTCCTCCACTGATAGTAATGACAAAATAGTTTAAATGGTTTTGCTCATTGTTTTGTTTGCATGATAATTTTTCTCGTTGACATCCTCCTTTCACTCAAATGAGAGCCCTGCAATGTCTTTCTCCTCTGCCTTCAGAAATCCGTGCTGGATTGCAAGTGCAAAGAGGCAGCACGGAAGCTATTTTCCTGATGGTGCAGCTAAATATGATTTCAGAATGCAACCCTGCATGGCAATGCTCATCTTCAGACTCCACAAAGGCAGCTGGATATGTCTTGTAAAGATGAAATGCTATACATCCCAGACTCAGGCAGGGAGGGCAGACTTTTGGCTTATAGGATCTAGTTTAGTTTTTACTAGAATTCCAAGAACCACCAACTGGAGCCAGGTGTAAAATAAATCAGAATGCATGAATAATAATAAAAAAATATTTTGGAATACAGCTCCTAGAATCCCACTAGCCATGCTGGCAGAGGGATTCTGGGAGCTGTATCTGAAGAATATAAGATTATCGCGTAAGGATATAAGGCGGTTTACTTGAGCTGGCTTAAAATTAGAAGTGGGTTTGCTGGTGCTGCCAAAATCACTGCCTGGGTGCAGCCCGGATCCATCGCCACTCAGAGAGGTGCTCTGGTGACCATTTTTTCAAGCCAGAAAACTCCCGGCTTTGAAAAGAGGCACGAGGAGCATCCCTTCGAGTGGTGATGGATCTGGGCTGCACCCAGGGGGCGATTTTGGCGGCTAAATGCATCTGATAATATCAGGATGCCACCCGCTTCTAATTTTAATCTGACTCAGGTAAGCTGCTTTATATCCTTATGCGATAATCTCCTAAATTTCCATGCTTTGAAATACACACCCTAAGAATTAAAGAATTCTGAGCAGCTGAAATTGTTTTTAGTCTCAGAACTAAAGAAACCTCACAGTCCTTCCACACCATAATCCACTCCTGGTCACCCGCTCCCTATTTTCTTCCTTTCAGTGGGAAATCATTTAGGTCAAGGAAAAAACATGTTTAATTACATTGTTAAAAAATAAATTGGGGTAGTGGTGGTAAGAAATCATTGTAAGTCTACTGCAAACCACCAACAGATCTACCATTAGATCCTGATGTTCTATTCCCTCCACACACTTACGCTCCACAGTACAACCTCAACTGGATTGGAATCATTATGTCCATAGGCAGCCCTTCTCTGTCCAGCTCAGTTTTCTAACTGTTCAAAAAATGTCTGTTTTCTAAATTTTGGATTGATGTTTAGGGGAGCGGCTTGGGACCTGGCACCTACAATCTCAAAAACGGAATAGACGAAATGTTGAAACGTGTGGTCAGCAAGAGAGGCCCCTATGAGACCTTCACAGGAGACAGGTCAAAGCCTATTATTTGTGGACATTACGCTACTGATGTATGTGTGCTCATCTTCTTTGCTTGCATGAGTTTTTTCACAGGGACCAGCCCAAGACCTTTTGCTACCTCAGACAAAGGACAATATGGAACTTTTCTTCTCCCTCCATCTACCTAGACTTTCTAGAGTCTGATAGGAGTGGTAGTTGACTATTCCTTCAGCAATGGGGACAGGCCAGCATCCTGCTTGGCACTAGTGGGTAGCAGGTTAGCATAGGAGTTATACTGGATGTTACATGGCACACACAGCTCTGGCTGCCTGTGGTTTGCCAATTGTTATGAGATCCTCCACTACAGCATCTGCTACCTGGGGTAATAATAATAATAAAAATTATTTATAACCCACCTCTCTGTAAAATACAACCGAGGCGGCTTACATGATACAACAAACAATCCGATCCCCCAATAGAACCCCCTCCTTAAATACAATTAAACAATAAACAATTAAAAACAAACTTAAAAATAACAAACTACAAAAACATTTCAACAAATGACAAATAGTTTAAAATAGCTTTGCTTTCAGGGGGAAAGAGAGATTGTGTCTCAAAGAGTAAAAATAAAAGGATTTTATAGCTGAAACTGCCCATTGTATTTTTGCCAGCTGATGGTATTATATATCACCTTTTTCAAGGGAATAAATTAGTAGTGCCTACAGAGATCCCTGATAGCCCATTTCCCAATGTCATCAAATAAAGGCACTAGGGAGTGTGGGGTGTGTGGACCGCACCAGATGACACCCTAAGGCAGGGCTAGGCAACCTTTCCCCTTTAAGGGCCAAGGGACTTCAGCTCCCAGAATCCCAGGAGCTACTGGCCAACATGGGACTATTGGCCAACATGGCTGAGGCTTCTGGGAGTTGAAGTCCCTTGGCCCTTAAAGGGGAAAGGTTGCCTACCCCTGCCCTAAGGGATGTGTGTGAGAGAGACACCACTGCTCCTCAAACACCTATCTTTTGGCAGAAAGGGGCTGTTGCATTCATCTGCTTCCCTTTAAAATGCTTTAGAAGATGGTGGGAGTGGGGTAAAGCTTAGTGGGAGGAGAAAGGAGGGCCCCCAGAATTTTTAAAAAATCAAATTTTTTAGAATTTTTTATTCTTTTTAAATTTTCTTTGTTTTTTTTTTAAATCACATTTTAACCAAATCTTCACTATCTATTTGTAAATACATTTAGGTTGTGCATATAATATTGTTATTTGAAGGTTTAATTTTAATTTTGCTAGTTCGTGTCACAGCTATTAGCATGACATTCAGTGGTATATGGGAATTACGATTTATGAGTAACATAAGCACTACAAAGATTTTGTATGGTGTGAAATGGGAGGAGATCAATGGAGGGGGTGACACCATGAGTCACCGCACCAGGTGACACCAACCCTAGGCTTGAGTAAAGGTATTTGTATAATTTGGAAATGGATTGTCAAGTATTGTCTCTGTAGGTATTGTAAATTCATTGTCCCCCAAAGAAGGCAGTATATAATTTAATTGTCCACATTTCAGTGGATAAGATCCATTTTTCACATCTGGAGACTCAGACCAAATTCCAGTAGGTGCAGCAGAAGTCTTCTTACACTGTTCTTTCTAACTTACAGATTGATATTTAGGGAGCGGAGGCTGAGCCTTTGTCCCAATTTCCTCTTCAGCTGTACAATAAGATCAAGCCACTGTTCAGCTGCAGGAATGTGCCTGAGTCTCACCAGGGCAATTTCTCCTGAATGTGGAAGGCACACCCTACAGCTATCCCAATTTGGCAGAGACACCTTAGTTAGTTCTCTTTTGTTCCACTTTTTCAGTAGCTTTTACAATGTCCCAGTTTCTCTCTCCTTTTCCCACTTCCTCCCATTATCCATAGTTTCAACTGCTGCAAAATGAATTCAAAGGGCAAAAGTAGTTTGTGCTCAGTCAATTCAGCAGTTTTGTGTGGCAGGGAGAGGAGTGGGCAGAGTCTTGCCCTTCCCTGTAGATGCAGGAAAAAGCAAACTGCTGCAATCTCTCCTAGCTTGTCTGTTTTTCCTCAATAACTTTTGCCATCTTGTCTACACGCTGATGTTGCTTGTCCACATGTTGTGGGGAAAGTAGCTGGAGTGCAGCTCTACAGGAACATGGCCTAGCAGATATTTTAATATTTTTTTTTTGTATTTAACTGATTTGTCTTGCCTAGTGATAGGGAACTTCCCATATAATATTACTTGTCTTCAGTTTGACTGAAAAGACCAGATTTCCAGTGAATCTTCTTGCCAGTCCTGATTTTTTGTAAAGGTATCGATTTCAGGAATTTTGGAATTAAAGGAGATTCCCACTGAGGGTTTAAAAAAGAAGAAGAAGAAAATAGACACTTTAAACTTAAAAGAGAAAAACACGTTATTTTAGATATGTTAAATTTTAACAGAATAATAATAATAATAATAATAATAATAATAATAATAATTTATATCCCGTCTTTAGCCGAAGCTATCAAGGTGGCTTACAATCTAAGTATAGCACTTTTTGAGTCTATTATTTGAATAAGCTAGCCTAGAACAATATTAGGGTGTAGATTTAGTACTTTTGAATTATCTATGCAGTAGGAGTAGGTTGTGTAAGAGTTCAAATGTACACACTGTAATATTACTCTTAATTCTTCTGTCTAGCACTTAAACCGTGGGCAATACTGTAAGTCTGTGGAAATATTATATGACAAAGGGGAACAGGCCATTGTTCCAGATTCAATAATGTTTAATTCACAGAATTTTGATATTGTGGACTTTGGCACGGTGCTTCTTTTCCTTTTACTGAAAGGAAGCAATTTCTAGTTAATTGTATCAGTAAATGATTAACTGTGCAATACTATACATATCTGTTCAGAAGTAATCCTACTGAATTTCAATGGGCCTTACTTTCAGGTATGCGTGTATATGATCCCAGCCTAAGTAGAACAGCCATTAAAAACACTAGGTTCAAAAACAAATGACTACTATTAATGCTTAAGGTCTTGCAGTGTGTTTGATCCAAATTATCTTTTCCTTAAAATGGATTCATCCCATTCACGAAAAGTACAAACATCCAGAAGAGGCATCTTCCATATTATTATTTTTTTCTGCAGAGAAAACATGGTTTTCTGTGCAGAAAAGCCTGTTTTCTGCAGAAAAGAACTGCACAAATTTTGCATAGGCCTGAACTGTGAAGATGATTTGAAAACTCTGTGGAAGAACATTCCTAAAATTACTCATTACTTCTTTTGAGAAGATAATTTGTGAAAAATTACATCCCTAGGCTGGGCTAGCAATGAAATGGGGTCCTCCATCCCATTTGAGGACTGAAAGCTATTTGAGGATAAGCTTTTCAGGATAGACTGTGGGACACAACTGCAAAGAGGGGAAAGGCTAGAGGACTCAGGAGGAGGCCCTTCTTAAGCCTTTTTCCTGCCCTCCTCCTGCATCTATCCTTTGGGGTTGTTGCTTCTCTTTGCTTTAATACCCTGAAGGCATCCAAATGTGATTTGCAGCTGGTGCTATCAGGCAGATTTGCTAGGTAACTTTCTGCTTTGAAAGCAGTTTCTTCTCTCCAAATGAGTTTCTTCCCTCATTTAATGCTGCTAGAAAAAACCCACTGAGCTGAGTAGGAGCAAGGTAAAGAGCTTTCTGGAAGAACTGGAGACCAAAGAAAAAAGGAAATATGGAGTTTTCAGCACGCTTGCTCGGAATCCCGATTACCCAACGGAACGGATCTTCTGGGCTACGGTGGGCCAAGGTCCACATGAACAAGTAGGTGACTTGCAGGCTCCTTTGTAGCTAGTCCAGCACTGATGTCCTCTACAAACAGGTGGTTGGGAAATGGTACCAGATAAAAAAAAGGGGAAAAAATCCCTTTAATGCCCCCTTTCTGTTGTCTTTGAAGCATTAAAAAATTTCTGCTAGGATACTCCAGCATGGATTTCAGACCACCCAAAGATTTTCTCTTGGCCACTGGGCTAGGATAAATGCAGAATTGCATCTTAACAAACCAGGCAGATATGATAGCAACTTCATAACTACGTGGAGACAAAAGAATTTATGCCATTTCTGGAGCTTATCACATTCATTTTAAAATCGGCTTACCTGATCTGGATTAAATTTTAAATCGGACAGCATCCTGATATTATCAGAAGGATTTAGCCACCAAAATTGCCACCCGGGTCCATCCTGGGTCCATCCCTGCTCTCAGGGCTACTCTGGTGGCCATTTTCTTAAGCCAGAAAACTCCCAGCTTCGAAAAGAGGCACACTGAGCACCCCTGGGATCAGGGATGGACCCAGGATGGACCCAGGCAACAATTTTGGCAGCTAAATAATTCTGATAACATCAGGATACCACCTGATTTAAAATTTAATCTGGATCATTTTAAAATGAATGCAATAAGCTAATCTGACTCACACTGTAAGATGTTTCTTATATTTATCTGTTCACCAAGGGGTGCTTCCATAAGAAGGGCTCCTAGTGGTCCCAACAAAAAGACTTTGTAGAGCTATTTATGTCTATCTGCTCCTTAACAGATTTTTTTTCTAGAAA
>CM034706.1:192106103-192129168 GCA_020142125.1 Phrynosoma platyrhinos | reverse complement strand
CTGTCTTGGGAGCTTCAGCTGACCAATTCTCTTTCACTACCTGCCCTCTATTTTCCTTTTACTTTCATCCACTTGCACCATGCCTCAGATGTGCTCAGACATAGACATGACTGCTAGATTTTAGTTCCCCTTTTCACTCCTCCCACTGGTAGATGACTAAAGAAAACAGTGGAGAAATACAGGATTTTAGTGTAGCTGTGTTCAGGCATTTCCATCCCCAAACAAAGGTTAGAAGAGAGAGAGAGAGAGAGAAATTGAGAGAGAAAAAAAGAGGGGGAAGATATTCAGCGTGAATGTATTCAGTCCCTTCTGACATCTCTTCTTGCAGTTGACAACAGTTTTCTGTAAGTCTTAGAAATTTACATGTCCTCACTGGCTGTTTTTCAAACTACGTTTTTTAAAAACTTTCAGTCTTAACGTAATTTTGGATTCCTCAAAAGTTTATGAGTGTGTAGAAACTGCCACCCTATTGTTGGTTAGTTCTGTTTTGCTTTCAGAGTGATAGACATTCATCAGTCACACAAGTTCACTGTTAGGGGGAACCAGTAAAATATACAGCAGAATCTTGTACCTTGCTCATAGAATCGGGCATATCTTCTCCAGAAAGATGTTCTGTGCTCTGGTGAGGATGAACTGGATGATTTTCCACATGCTGATTAATTGTTTTAATACAGATGGTGATAATGGAGATGGTAATTATGATAATGATGACCTAATTCAAAAAACCATTGCTTATGTATTTCTTACAGTTCAGAGTTGGCCCAGGTTCCTATAACATAATGCCCATCAAGAGAAAAGAATTTGAAAACCAACCACCATTCTGGGTTGGTGCAAAAAGATTTGACAAGAAGGCATGCCGTCTCTTCTTTGGAAGTGCTGTAAGTGAGAAGCAATATGGTGGGAAAAGACAAGGCCACATACAGAGTTCCTTCTCTTGGATTTTCCCTTTAAACCCTTTTTTTAGTCATTTTTGTATATCTGTGTATCTGTATGGTAGTGATCAGACATTTTTCCAGAGCGGGACAGACATGGATTCAAAGTATTTCAGAAGCAACCACACTACCTTGCTAGCTCACCTTAGTCTGGTAACTGTATTTTAGGACTAACCAGTCCTATAGATTTGTTGTGAGAAAAGCGTGGGACAGAAGAACCAGTTACATGTATCCCAGTCTCTTTGCAAAAAGGGTGTGGGAATCATTAAAAGATGCTCCAGAGAATGAGCGGCACTTGGCACCAACTTTCCATAATTTTTATGCAAGTCCTTAGGGATGAAATGGGGATCACTTTCCATTCATATTTCTATATTGCCTTATTATTGACAGGCCTCTTGTCAACTCATGCCAACAAAATCAAAACAATACAACAATTCAAATGAAAGGGCTATTAAAATGAAAAGAAACAGTAAAATCCCAAGCAGAAGCATAGTATAGAGCAGAAAGTATAGAGCACCATTGGGCCTAGAATAAGAAGAATCCTTACTTCTTAAAGGACGGGTGGGATTCGGGGTTTTATGTTCTGTTTAATATATCTGTATGGAAATTGTAATGTTGTAAGCTGCTCTGATTGCTCTGCAGAGGGGTGGGATATAAATTATTATTATTATTATTATTATTATTATTATTATTATTATTATTATTAGAGCAAAAAGAAGGCAAATTGTTGAAAGCTATTACAAGACGAGGTTAGATTTGACCTGGCAACAGAGAGAGAAAAGGAGTGAGGCTTGCTAGCCATCCACAATCTGTGGCCCTCCAGATGTGCTGACAGGGAATGGTGGAAGTTGCACCCAGTATATTCAGTATGCAGCAGGTATCTTGTCACACTACACAATTTATAGCACTATCATTTCAGTTTAACTGCAACGGCTGCCTCCTATGGGATCCTGGAGCATGCAGTTTGCTGAGGCATAAGATTTCTCTGGTTGAGACTCTAAATAACCCTCCCTTAGCTGCAAATCCCAGGATTTCTTAAGATGTTGCCGTAGAAGTTAAAAGTGCAACCACAGTGCTATAACTGTGTGGTGTAAAAAGGCCACAGGTCAGGAAATGCTGAGCTAGCCTCACATATTTGAGGAGGAAGTTCCAAAATGTGAATGGCTGGCAATAATGCTGCAAAAATCTTCTCTTTAGCAGATATTAGCCTAAGTTTAAGTGAAGTGGTGCCTGGAAAAGGGTCTCTATAGCTGATCTCAGCTGGCAAGCCTATTCAGGAGGGAAAAGCCAGTCCTATAGAATCCCACAGCTTGTCATTTAAAATTTGAAGGACTAATTAATCCATGAATTAATTCTATTTATATATCATCTTTCTCCCACAAATGGGATTTGAAAAACTTACAAATAGTGTTAATACAATAAAAGCATAAAAAGATTAAACTAATAATAAATTAAGACCTCTTTTAAAAAGCACACTGCATACAATAAAATAAAATACTTTCCAGACCCACCCCAGTTAAAATCTCTTTTTTGGATCAAGCACAATAATTTTCCTAAGAGGCCCTTGCTTATTTGAATAAAAAGACCTTTGACTCTTTGTCTGCCTGGAAGAAGGAGGACAACAAAGAAGAAGCCAGCTTATCCTTCCACAATAGGGAATTCCAGAACTTGCCTGTGGCCATGAAATAAATAAAAAGACCTTTTGAATTGAGCTTGGAAACAAGGCAGTAGCCAGTTTTTGCACAGTAATAATATGTTCTCTTCAGTCAGCTTTAGTCAGCAATCCAGCAGCTGCATTTTGTAATCGAGGGCAGTTTATGAACAATTTTCAAAGCCAGTCCCACATATGACAAAGGCCAGTCTAAGAGTCCTTTCACACTACACAATTATAGCACTATGATTCCACTGCATCCACACAGCAGAAACAATCCAGACTGACACTATTTTAACTGCCATGACTCAATGCTATGGAATTCTGGGAATTGTAGTTTTGTGAGACATTTACCTTTTTCTGTCTGAGAGTTCTGGTGCTACAACAAAGTACAATTCCCAGAATTCCATAGCACTGAGCCATGGCAGTTAAAATGGTGTCTACCTGGATTATTTCTGCAGTGCAGATGCAGCCATGTCAACATCCTATGGAAACCTAGCATTTCTCTTACACTACAATAGTATGATCGCTGTTCCTTGTAGCAATGATCATCTCTGATGCTGCTTTAGAGAAGCTCTGTGTGGCTGGGATCATGATGTAGCAAACATCTAAATCTTTATGGCTCCTTGATGACTGATGTTATATGGATATTTAAAAACAAACATGGTTTCTGCTGTGTGTTTTGCAGACTATGTGTGTGAGAGAAATTTGCATTCATGCTTATTAGTTTGGCCAAAAATTCATTTTACTTCTTCCAACCTTTTCCATTTCACTTTTAGTTCTCACTAAATCTCACTAGATTTCTCCCATAGACAATCTGCTTCATGTTTACAGTTTCTTTTACCATCAACAATAATAACAATTTAAAGCAATAGTTTCTCTAGATTATTTCCTACACAAAGCATACAGACAACACACAAAGGGATACACAAAAATATAGCATTCATGCACAGGTTACATTGTTTCTGATCTCTTCTATTCAATGCTTGACTGACTGAATTCTGTAATTGATTTGTTTCATGCTTTCCCACACAATCCCCAAATTGAGATCACAATTGTGTAGGCATTTGCTTGATGGTAGGCATTATTTCCAAATGCATGTGTATAGGCTCACACTGTAAAGTGTGTAATTCCTTGCCTTTAGAAGAAGGTTGAAGTGCACCTTACTTTACATTGGACGGAAGGGACCCTTTAAAGTAGTTCTATAGTCTTCCATTCCTGAAATCTCTTTTAATAATGATGTGCCAAAAAGGATGGCTCTGGCGCTGTTCCTCCTTCTCCTTGTGGCCTTTCTTGTATCATCTGCATTCATCTTTTTTGGGTTCCTGCGGTGAACTGGAACAAAGCTGGAAGGACTCAAACAGTTAGGGAAAGCTTCCTTTGAAAGAGTTCACTTTCACTTAGGAACAGGTAAGGACTCCCAGGTACTTTCTTCTGCTTGATGCTAGAGAGCAGGGGACTTAAAAGAGGTCAAGAATGAAGGTTGCTTGATAATTGATGGGGAACTTTACTAGTGATGATTAAGTGTCTCAGATAATGGGGGTCAAGCTGAACTCATCTGCAGGCAGCTGGTTTGAGACTCTATTGCAGCTGGAAGAATGAATTGCTTCTCATGCAAAACCACTGGCAGTAGATATAAATAGGTCTACTCCAGGAACAGAGACCTTGGATTTGGTGGCCCTGGGTTCAAATGAGTTACCAAAAAATATGTGAAAATCTTTTTGTATGACTAGGAGCTGAAGGTCTCTTAACAAGGCCAAAGAACGTTGTTGCTCTTATATACACATTTCCAAACATGGCAGGCTAGATAGTTAGAGAACGCTCTCTCTGCTCTGTTGCTGTAATTGTCTCAACTGTAGCTACTCAAAGAGATGCCTTGGTTGAGTTGGCCTCCCTTTGCATCAACATCTGTAACAACAGTGTCCATGTTTGCTCAGCGGGAGAGAACATGCCCTCCATATGCAAAATGTCTCAGCATCTCCAATGAAAGTTGACCCCTTTGCTCAGCAGGTCTCCGCCAGTCAGTCCACACTTTAATGTCTTGGTTGGACAGTTTGGAAAAACTAATTTACTTAATCCCTCAACCAGCAAAGCCACTGGGCATTGTAGTGCAACCTTTTCCAAGTTCTGCCTAATTGGACCAATTGTCTAATTTGATTTAATTCATCTTCCATATTGGAGCAGAGTGAGAGGTAGAAAGTGTTGGCTGAGTGAAATGTGGGATGATTTCCCTCAGAAAGGGCACCAATGTAGAAATAATAATAATAATAATAATAATAATAATAATAATAATAATAATAGAACAAATCAATTAGTTCTGGGAATGGTCCTGCTTGTGTATGTCAGTTGCTATAAATTTCTTCTGATTCTTACTGCCTGAAAGGACACATCACTTAATAATAGGGAGATCTGGAAACTCAGAAAGTGGTCTCCACAGTTGTCCCATCCAGCCAAATCCTCAGTTGGTGAAAGAAGAGTAAATTGTGGTTCACTTTCTTCCCACCACCATGTTTAACACAGAACTAATCCTCCTGTACTGCATTCCCCGGCCAGCACACCTACTTTGCAACCATTTCCTAATAATACCTTGTCTCTGTATTTCATTACTTGCATCAGTGGTTCTCCTTGAAGGGAACATTAATATTCCTGTAATCATTTCAGGCAATGTTGTTGTAATAACATCGGAGCAAGATCAGCCCAAAGCCCATCTACAATATCCTGTTTCACACAGTGACCAACCAGATTATTACAGGAAATTCAATACTGGGACATAAGAAAGTAGAAATCTGCCTGATACAGACAATGGTCCATCTAGCCTAGCACTCATGACTGACAGAGGTCCTTCTGGACTTCAGATAGGGTCTTTTCTAGCCATGTCTGTACAAACAAGGGGTTGAACATGGGAACCTCTGAATGCTAAATCTGTTCCAACACTCAGTGGCAACCCTTTGCTACAGCCACTTGGGCCAAAACTTTGGCATGGCATGTTCCTACTTTAATGAAACTTTGAAAATTTGAGCTTGGTGTCTACTGCATTGCTACTCAAAGTGGTGGTCTGTGGACTGGTATCGATTCACAAGCCATCAGTTGTCAGTCCATAGTGAGTATTCAGGAAAGAAAGAAACAGGTATAACCATTGGGCCCAAATACGGTACAAGAACCTGGCAGATGAGAGATAAAAAAATGTGGGTTCTCCAAACCAAATAGCCTGAGAAGCACAGATTTACTGTATCAGTGATAAAACATTATTTTAACTTTCAGTTATGTTCCACCAGACTCCAGATTGAGGATTTCACCTAAAATGATACCACAAAACACTATAAAGTTTCTATAGGGGGAGGTTTAGTAAGGGTGGATGCCTGCTTTTCAGATATCAGAAGCAGAATGGTCATATCCTGCAAAATGGTGCACACAGGTGAACATTCATGAAAAATTTCACATGCAAAACCTGAATGGCTTCAGGTGAGGAATAGCAGACAGGGGGCTGTGCAAGCATTCCCTCTTGCATTTCCACAATAACATTAGAAATGTCTATAATCAAAGGAATGCATACATCTCATGGATCTCTCCCCTGTGAATTCCATTTTGCATTCTGCAGTAGTTATGCAAGAAGTGGGTGCTTGAGGGCTTTGCTGATCTGCTCACTGTTACTTCTTACAGTAGCTATCAAAAGCTGTTACTTGTCTACTTTTTTCCCTTACAGAACCCAGTTGGAGTTGGTCGATATGATGCTACTAAGCATGAGAAGTATCCAAAGAAGATCCGATATCGTTCACTTTATATGAATGAAGCACGGCGTTACCTTAGTAATCTGGAGAGGGACAAATACTTGCAGTAAGTTTATACTTGCCTATGTACAGGGGAGGTGGCCAACTTAAAATCCTCCAAATTCTTTAAGAAATTGAAATTAATGTTTAATTTGCACATTTGTATCCCTTTGTTCTGGATGTCAAGTTTGGATTACAATTTACCTTTTAAGTACAATTGCAAATTTTCATTAGGTTCTCTTAGGTCCGAAACACACTGGGAAAATAATCCAGTTTGAAATCACTTTAACTGCCCTGGCTCAATGCTAGGGAATTCTGGGAACTGTAGTTTTGTGAAACAATTAGCCTTCTCTGTTAGAAAGCTCTGGTGCCACAATAAACTGCAATTCCCAGGATTCCCTAGCACTGAGCCAGGGCAATTGAAGCAGACTCAAACTGGATTATTTCTGCAGCATTTATTGGACCTTAATCATAATTGTATGACTGCCCATTAGCAAACATTATCTAGAACAGCTTACAAAACCAATCTACTGCAGTGAAGTAAAGTAAAATAGTGATAAGGATTTCTGGGGAAGGTGCTTTGAATAAAGAAGTTTCACATAAGCATAAAGGGGTTTTTGCTTATTCCTTCTTTTACTGTTTACTGCCCCAGCTGATTTTTTCAATCCTCCTGAATTCTAATTTAATTTGAATTTGTAAAATAAATTCCAGAATGGGAAGATTCACATTACCTTTCAGTAATGTAGATGCTTACTGCTGCAGGACAGCAGCATTACTGTTTCCTACTCAAATTGCAATAGGAAGGAATGGAGCAGAGTCGGTCTGGCCCCCTTCTATTTCATATCAGGATAAAGCTTCTGTCTTTATAGTTACAGTTTGGAGAACATAATTGTCTCCAAACATGCCTCTAAAGAAGTAGCCTCAAGTCTATGAAAGCTCATGCTACCAGCATCTTTCTTTAGTCTCAAAGGTGCTACAAGATCTCTTTGCAGGTTGGAGACCGCTGAGATGTCCATGATACTACATTCAATATTAACCTCAAATATTAAGACATAATATTTCATAATAAAATAGTAGTAGTGATGATGAGCCATGAGAAAATGGTTCAGTGTCATTCATTTCCTGCACAGAAATTCCTGCTCTTGCTTTATCTCCAATGTGGCTCCTATTCATGATAAATCACACCAACCATGGCCGAAGCAGATGCACAACCCTGTTCCATTATAAAACTTGGTGGATAGCTGAAGGCAGGATAGGCCAATTTGCAGTCTGCTTGGATTTGTTGGACTGAGCTCCTATCAGCTCTAGAAAGCATAACCAGTGGTGAAAGGTGATGGGAGTTGCAGTCCACCAATATCTGGTGGGGTGGGGGCAGAACACAGACATCTATCCCTGTTCTAGGGTTGCTCGCTCCAACTAGCCAAATATCATACGTTTCTTTAGAGGCTCAGAGATGAAGGATGGAACATAAATATTATGTGTATGTTTGTGTTGTTGCGTCTTAATGTTAGTTCAATTTGTATGATTTTAATCTTATTTAATACCTTTTTAAGGGGGGAGGGAATGGGGGTTGATTATATCTTGTATTTTAATATTGTTAGCTGCTCCGATTGCTCTCAGAGGGACGGAGTATAAATAAATTTTATTATTATTATTATTATTATTATTATTATTATTATTATTAAATGGCTTGGTCTTCTCACAACTCAACCTCTTTTTCCAGGGCACGGATCACTCCTGTTAACAAAGGCCACTGGCAGAATTCAGCCTCTTAAACAGCCATTGTTTCTTCTCAAACATTTAAGCTGCATTCCTACTTAATTTTCATGGCATATTCTGCCAATATGACTGAGTCAAGAGGACATTTCAACATTTGCTGAAAATATCTTGTTTCATAGTTGCAATAATCTCTTGGTAATTATGTTGATCACTTATTGTTTTCCCACTAAAAATCAAGATGTTTGGTGGAATTTGGTAAATGTATGCTAAAGCCAGTCTACTGCCCATACTTTCATGAACAATAAAACTGCTGACACAGAAATACTATCAGTGTAGACTCTACCTGTCCAAGGGAGGGTCCTTTTTGTCACTGCTTGCAGTTACAGGATTCCCAAAAGGAACCAAGTGGTAAAGGCTACCTCCCAATGTTTGAGGCCTATACCCAACTAGAGTAGAGCTGTTGAGTCAAGTACTAAATGGTAAGTCAACACTTACATCTAAATCCCATTGATTTAGTGGGTCTACTCTAGTTAGAACTAGCAATTGGATTTAGGACAAATGTTATTGAACTACAAATCCCAGCATTACTAGAGATCTAAATGCTGTGGGTCTATGAATCCCTGCATCATTACATAGCATAGTTGATGATGATTGATGAATGATGGTAACTGCAAATCCAATAACATCCAAACAATACCTTTATTGGGCCAACCAAAATGCACAATTACATGGTGCAAGCTTTCGAAGTCACAATAGCATTTTCATCAGGCAAACAGGAGAAAAAAATTGAAGATATTAGTCATCGGCCTGCATTTTCTGTTTCTGATCTCATTTCAGATGGTAGGGGAGGAATATCTGCAGGCTGGCACCTTCCTCTTTGGCCATGTGGTCACTGGAAGATTTTCAGTCAAGGAAATTTAATATCCATTTGCAATTCAAAGATGTTTCCTTGGAATCCAGCATGTCTCCTTCCTTTGTGAAGCCACAGGCTCCTATGTAGGTAGAAAACACTGAATTTCTCATGAAGTCTTCATGTTTTGCATCAGAAAAATTTTAGGTGGTGTAGGGGTAAAGCATAACAATCAGTCCCAATATTAGAAAAAATGGCTTTACCTTTGTTGGAGACAAAACCTCAGATAGCAAGGTAATTGCAATCTAACAATACCCAAGGGTGACACAATTCTCACCTTGGATTTAGGTTAAAGGAAGTAACATTATTTAGTGTGCTTCTATCTCTTTCCATAGTTCCATCAAATACATTTGAGCCACTGTTACACGCAAAGTGTAGTAATATGGAACTGGGATCCTTCCAAGTTTTAGGAGACTCAAGGGATGCACATACTGCTGGCACTTATGAAGTGTGTGTAATGAATGCTTCAGTGAAACAGTCATGCCAATACAGGAAAAACTCCTGGAGGCACAATTTTGTTGATCTTTTTATTAAAGCAAAGTGATCCTCTCAAATCTAAGTGAGATATAGGTTCAGAGAGCAGAGTATATTTGAAGGCAGGTCATACTCTGTTGAGTTTAATGAATAATTTAGATTTCCATCTTGCTTTTTGAATCAAGCCCCAAATAGTTGACATCAATAAATTAGGAATTCTACTAAAAGGATTTATACTAGGACTAAGGCACCTGATGATCTTGGGTGAACTGCTGCTATTCCCTTCAAGCCTACACCACTGGTCAAGCTGGCAGTGGTTGGTGGGAAGAAAGAACATCTGTAGAACCTCAGGTTCCCCATCTCTTCCTTTTAAAATTAAAACCATTAAAGAAACTGATCCATGGGAGTAGGTGGGCAGAGAATGGGCTCAAAAACTACTCGTAAAATACTGACTCAAGAATGTCTTCAGTACATGAAAATGTTTCATTTTCACTCAACATGGGTGGAAAGAATAAAAGAGATTCATCTCTGTTGACACAAGACAAGGTGCATTATGGTGCCTTTTTTCTATCCCATTCCAGGTTCTAATAGTTCAGTAAGTTCTTCATGGAAATAGAGTAGGAGAGTCCCGTTGGTACATGAATCTATGTATGAACACAAGTGTTATGTTTCTCTCACCTTATGTGTGAGGAAACTAAACTTCAATAAAAACATTTGTCTGTTTTACAGTCATTTCTTTCCCATTCTGTGCCATTTCCTTGTAGATTTTAAAGAGTACCATATTTTCCGGCGTATAAGACGACCCGGCGTATAAGACGACCCCCCCACTCTAACCACAGATTTTGCAGGTTAAAAAGTAGTCTTATACGCAGGAAAATAAGGTAGCAATAGCTTTTATAGCATGTGAACACAGACGGTTCTCATTCAGCATATCTGGAACATAATATATTTGGCAACCAAACAATCATTTCTCTAGCCCTTAACTTAAAACAAAACAAATCAAAACAAAATACCATTCTCCCTATTAAATCTAACATGCAGATTATAGGCTAACCTGTACAGGGACTTATAGTATGGAATATATTTAAGACTTTTCAGGTTTATGTTCTTTAAAAATGAATATAAAAACACATTCTAAAATATAGGTAGAATGTCTACTGGATTCCAGGATAAACAGTCTATTTAGCCAATAAGAACTAGTCCCTTCAAAATGTTCCTCATACTAGTCCCTATGAGGCAGGAGAATGGGAGAGATTAAATAAATCTTGAACTGCACTAGTTTTCTAATATGGCAAAATGTGTTTTTATCCCTTCAAATCAAGTGATATTTTGTTTTTAGATGTACAGCAAATATTTCTGATTCAAAAAATAAAACCACCACAATTTTATTCAGTCACATCAAAATAGCATTTTATGACAGTAACATACATTCTGCTCAAGTGCATTAGTACAAAACAGCTGACAGTTGCAACACAAAGTACACTGTTGCTGCTGGCATTGGGTTAGATACAACATCTCAGTGGTCAGGACTTTTACTATGGCTGTAGCAACAGAGGACAGTAAATGCACTTGCAGATACAACCTGTGGTAAGAAACAGTACCATGTGTGACACAAAATGAAGACATGTCCTGCATATTAGACTCTTGCCTGTACCAATGCTGTACAAATGGATGGCAAGCATGGAGTATGCTGTTTGTCCACTTCTAGTCAACATATGCCCAACCAGCATCAGCCACTAGGCAGAGTGGAATTTACTTCAGTGGCAGTAGAGTGAGGGATAGCAATGATATCCCCTGGCCAGCCATTCTCCTCTCTAGGAGGACAAAGTTATGTGTGCTGTACAGCTTGCCTTGGCCCACTATGTTAGTATGCT
Source organism: Phrynosoma platyrhinos (assembly GCA_020142125.1). NCBI lineage: Eukaryota > Metazoa > Chordata > Lepidosauria > Squamata > Phrynosomatidae > Phrynosoma > Phrynosoma platyrhinos. The sequence continues at coordinate 192,117,841 of CM034706.1, read as the reverse complement.
GTGACTGACAATGCTATCCCACCATTTGTTTTCATGTATTATTCAGCAGCCAGTCCAGTTAGTTGCTGTTATGTTGAACAGTTAGGACCCCTTATTTTATATGGCCTAAGGTTGCAGAATGTCACTGGGTGGGCCTCATGGTGGATCTCTGCTCTTTTCACCACTTTCCTTTCACACAACATTATAAGAGTGTTTTTCAGATGTCTGGATAGGCACAACAGAAGTGTCAGCAGGGTCTTTTGCCCCTTCAAGATCCTATGGATCACTGCATGGGCATGTATGTCTTACTGAAAGGCTAAAATATATTCTTATTGGTTCTCTCTTCATCAGTCCATGTAAGGTATCTATTTGACATCATAAATAAAACCCAACATACAGTTCTTGCATGTTTTCATACTGCGTCTCTCACCAAGCCAAACATTTCCTCAGAAGTTCCAATAAATAAGTCCAAGTGAGGATTTCTGATTATGTCTAATCTTTGGATCAAATTTTGGTTAAACTTGATATAATAAACAAAAAATAAAACCCAAGCTCCAGTCAACATAACTTTCCAAGGTTGACTACAGGTGTAAAGTGGCAGCTCACCTTCATTATATGAAAGTTCATAGCCTTAGCCAAACATGACCTATTGCTATATTAAAGTATTAGGAAGCATTTATATTGGCTGTATTGGCAGCTTATTCCTTATTACTTGAGCAAAAAAAGTAAACTCTCCCACATAATTGGTCACCATTATACAGTAATCTGGGGAAGAAACCGGCCTTGTTGTCTGTAACATTTGTAATGGTAGGCAGGAAATGATGAGGACAGGATTAAAAAAATGGTATCCCATCCCTTTCTATGCAGCTTGCTTGTGACCTTGGCTTTCAAAGAAATGTGGCTCTCTAAGCCTGCAATCCTATGTACACTCACTTAAGAGTAAGGCCTACCAAATTCAATGAGACCTCTGGGTTTTGTACACAGTGGTGGCCTGTACAAGAAGAAATCTTAATCCTTCTTTTCAAAATTTAAGTCTGAATACTTGCTAAATCAATAAATATTCTGAAGATACCCCCCCCCCCCACAAATATGAACCAAGCATTTCCACCAGATATTTTACTCTTGAAAACAGAATGGCCTAAAATAATCTAGGTTTTTTCCACCTGATTTAAGGCACTAAAAAAATCTTACTAACACAGGAAAAGGCCTATGACAAATACTTACCTCTGAAAGGTATCAATAAAACTTGACAATAGAAAAGGCAAGGGAAAAATATACTGCTTTTGAAATCATGGTCAATGTAGTACTTCTGTAGCATCGACCACACAAAACACCACCAACATCCACTACTCATTTCATGAATAAGGTAACCATAAAATAGGTAGGCACAAAAATGAAAGCACTTTGCTACTCAGTGTCAAACTAGTGGCAATTTTTCTCAGCATACTATTTAAAATGAGAGCAATTGCTGCATTTTCGGAAAGCACTTTATAAACTCATTAATGTAGCATCTGTAGCCCAAGATACAGATCCTTCCAGACTATTCCACATTTTGTGTAATAGAAGCACTGACACCATAAAGTAGCATAGAAAAAAACCCCTCTAACAAGAACCTGTCAGCATTCTAGGTAAAGCAACTTGAGAAATGGAGGTATAGGGGAGAACTTGTTTCCACACTGTTCATCACTTCCTGAAGAAGAGCTTGGTGGCCAGTAGGCCCCCAACCACACTTGAAGAAATGGCAATTGAAGGAAGAGAGAGAGAAATCAAAAAGAGATGGAGAAAGAACATAAGACTAAACAGGAGTTGGGAAACAAAAAGTTGAGAAATTTTCCTTTATACAAAACAGTGAGGTTCCTGATCCTACTGCTGCTCTTCTGGTGAATAAAAATGATTGGTGAGGGAAATAGGCGGTAAAGAACTGAGACAAACAGGCAGGAACCTCAGCTCAGATTCTGAACAGCTCTTTTGACCAGTGTGATGGAATTGATAGGTGTGAGACATAGGCTGCTGCCATCTGGCAGAATTAATGCAATTTGACACTGTTATTTGTCATGGCACCATCCTATGGAATCTTGGGATTTGTAGTTTGCTATAGTACTAGAGTTCTCTGACAGAAAAGAGCTAAATATCTCACAAAACTACAAATCTCAATTCCATAACATGGAGCCATGGCAGTTAGAGAAATGTCAAACTGCATCAATTCTGCAGTGTAGCTGCAGCCACAGTTGCTTTTAACAAACTGGAAAAATAAACATAAAAACTCCTTCCCTCATCAGTGCACACAAGGAACTGCTTTCCCTGCAGCAAAGGAACTATGATGGAAATCTACAAAGAAAAATAATCAAAATTAAAAAGAGACTGAAGGAGAACAAAGTTAATTAGAATTTACATTGCTAAAAATCTCCCCTAAGCTACAATCTTCTGTAGTGTTCAGTCAGGTTTATAAGTGTGAGTCTAATACATGTTTACTTTTAATGATGCAAATAGAAATCTTGGGCAACGTTAGTGATATGGTAATAGGCAACTATGACATTTGAAAGGCAGTCTCATTTGGCAGTCATATTTGGCTTTACTCTAAGACAGAGGCTATATTTTAGACAGGATTCCACTCAATTACATTTTTAGAAGTAGAGCTCCCATAGAACTCCTACTATCAATCACTAGTTGGGCTGTAGTTTTATCTCTAAGGAGTCACACTATTCTACTTCAAGATTTTGTTGCTTCCATTTCTCTTCTGCTAAATTTCACTAAAATATACAAATCAATAACTAAGCTATTATTAAACCAGAGAAGTTTGAAATGGAAAATCCTAATAAAAGATATTCTTTTGAAAACAAATTACTAGCTCTATTTTCATATAAAGGCAAGAGTATTTACTCTCAAATCAGATATGCTTTAAAGTCTTTGGAGCAGCAAAACGTTTTTGTTAAGGACAGAGTAATTACTTATTATTAAGTCCAACTTTTCCTAAATGCTTGCGTAAGCAAAGTGGATTTAATGTCTTGCAGCTTTGCAGATTTTGTCATACACCTCTGGAAAAGCATGATTGCACTGCAGTTGCTTCCTCAGTTTGTGGTACAAGGAGCCATCAAACATTTCCCAGAATTCCTCACGGGTCATATAACAATCTGCATACAACATCTGAAAACTGAAGGAAATGAGAAAAGGATCTTAGAACTGTGGTGTCAAAATGTGGCAGCAACTACAGTTTGTTTCATAGAACAAGGTCTTCTGTCAGTACAAATGCCACGTGATCAGGTGTATTGTCCCGGCAGATAAAACCTTCAGCCCAGTCACATATGCTTTAATAGCAGCATATACATCAAAATCTGTATGATGCAAGGTGGACCTTATTCATTTTTTAAAAATACACTTCAGATTGTTCAAGAGCCCCCGCCCCAAAGGTTTGAAATCAGTTTATAAATAACCATCTGAGATCTTGCATCAGAATTGTAGATACAATATTATAGCTACACTTCATCTCCTGATCCAACCCCTAAAACCCACCTTAAAAGCTTGTCAGCCTGCTTGAGTGACGGAGTTCTGTGGAACTACAAGATGATGTGTCCATCCCCCTCCCACCAGTGGGTGACAGTGCAATCAAGAGTTGTGACAGGACCACATAGACTCCCTGCTTCTGGTCCTCTCACCACTGTTTGCTGGGGAGAGGAGGTGGTCATGCCTTCCTGCAGTGCACTGCTTGCCAGTGGCACAGAATTCTATCATTCAGGACATCCAACTGTCTTTTAGAGTGGGTTTCAGGGGCATTTACAATTCAAACATTAAAGTGAATAGGAAAATAGTTATGCAGTAATAAGTCTTAACTTATGACGTCAGAATTGGCAAACAGGATGCCAGCCAACCATATCTTATTTAGATCACTTATAGCTTTAATCAGAAGTTGGGAAAAGTTACTTTTGGTGACCTAAATCCAATTGCTGGCCTCAGCTACAATGAAGTCCCATTTATGCAACAGGTTTACATAAATGCTGATGTACAATTCAATGGATCTTATCAACTGGATTATCAACCTTGGAATACAACTCCCAGAATCTTTAGCCATGTTGACTGGGGGACTTGGGAAGACATAGTGGGAAAAAAGTAACTTTTACAAGCTCTACCTTCAATGAAATAAACAACTGTACATAAATTTAAGTTAACATAAGCCAATATAAAGTTAACAATTGTGTGATACTACAATGTAATCATGCTGAAAAGGCAACTAACAGAAAGTTCTCATATCAGGGAAAGACCCTTTTCAGGACTTAGATGCTTACCCATGAACATTCCTTACAAACTTTTCTAGCTGTCTGGTGGAAGCCATGGCTTCAAAGTGTTTTGTTCTGGGCTCTCCATAGGCTCCAACATCTACATAGAGCTCTGCTTCATTTCCTTTAGGGTGAATCATGCCCGGATTATTAGGTAATATGAAGGGGCACAGCCACAGTGGATAAACCTAGAGACAAAGGGGGGTGGGGTGCTAGTTTAGTATTAACTTACAGCTATTACATGGAAATTATCCCCCACCCTGAATCCTACAAGTTATCAAATGATCTTACATTAATATCACTGTGAAAAGTTTCGATACACTGTTCAAGGCTTTTCATGGGGATCATCATATCTTGTACCACATGATGCTGTTCATAAAGCTTTCGAATTCCTTCTCCTTGAGTCAGTTTTAAAAGGGAAATTTTAGGAGGAACCATCCAGCCAAACAGGTAGCGAAAAATAGGGTTATTGCCAAAAGGAATGATGTCCTGGTAAGAGAGATATACAAATAGAGAAATGGTAAGTTTCAACTGATTTCAGAAAGAAATTAACTACATAGGCAATGCTAGCTGGGGAATTCTGGGATCTGTACTTTAAAAAATATTAAAAAGCTGAGGACTGAATTCATTGTTAGTGCTACTAAGAGAAGGTTTGCTGAAATGAACAGAATATCTGCTAAGTCAAAAATAGTGCAAGTCTCATTGATTTTAATGGTTCTACTCTAGATAGGGCCAACAATTAATTTAGCCCTGTACCATAATGGTTTATGATAAACAAGCAAAGAAACCAGCTAGATTTGAAAAGTCAGCATCTGTCCCATCTAGCAAAAGAGAAGCAGAGGATTCTCTGCCAGAAATAATGCAGTCATTTAGCCTTCTTTAAAGCATACAACATGCTTAGTCACTGCTGTTGCCACTAATGTTGGTTTTCCCTGAAAGACAGGGAAAAACAAGGCCTGGAGAAAAAAAGAGGCCTGAGAAGCAAAGCAGTACAAACTATCAGTGAGCAGCCTCTCTGTCTTGGACACACAGGGAAGTCAAAACAGTTGCAAGATTTCCATTTACTACTCTCCCTGGGCCTAAGCAGACTGCCAGAAATAGTGCACATTAAATTGAGGCACTGCCCTGGCTCAGTGCTAGGGAATCATGGCATCTGTAATTTATTGTGGCACCAGAGCTCTCTCACAGAGAAGGCTCAATGTCCCAGAAAAAAATACAGTTCCCATGATTCCCTAGCACTGAGCCAGGGCAGTGCCTCAATTTAATGTGCACTATTTCTGGCAGTCTGCTTTTCTGCTTTGCCAGTGCCTCTCCATGTCCCTGGAAGAACTCATGCAGAGTGATCATGTTTCTTTAGAACTAGGCTCCTCACATATGGGGTTGCCAAGGGGAAGTAAGATATAAGCCTCCTATCCCTTTAATGGTGATGTGGAAAAAGTATTTCAGAAGAAAATCCCTTTTTTCCACAAGCATTGAAGGGACATGACCTACTGTTCCTTATTTCACCTGGCAAGCCTACTTGTATATGCAGTTGACAGTGATAAATGTGCATACAATAATACATTTGCATGAATTAGTTCCTTACCTGGAGCTCCCAGAAAATGCTTCGTGTGTGCCTGTGATAGTAATGTCTGGCTGGGATATATTCTATTCCTGTTGTGTTCGTCTTCAGATAGTTCTCCACATGCTTAAAAAACCATGGTTTGTAGTAGTTCCCAATTCTATTGATCTTAACATAAATTAACAGGAACATAATGAAAACCACCAAGAAAACTGCTGGTTGATTTCAATGGTTCTGTGAAAGGATTGTAATTATAATCAAAAGACTCTTAGGGGGGGTTGCAGACTGCCAGAAATAGTGCAAATTGAGTCCACTTTAAGGGTTAGGGTTAATGCTAGGGAATCATGGGAATTGTTTTTTGTTTTTTTCTGAGACATTGAAAAAACCCTAACCCTAACCCTTAAAGTGGACTCGATTTGCACTATTTCTGGCAGTCTACAACCCCCCAAGGCACATTATTACTGCTGCTGAAGGTGGTGTTGACATGTAATTCCACAAACATACTGTATATACAGATATTCAGTGCAGTTAATTTACAAATGCGAATTGAATCTTCCTTATCAGGAATTCAGTAATCCAAAATATTCCAAAATCCAAAATAAAAATAAAAATATACAATTAAAAATATTGTATATAAATTTACCTTCAGGCTATGTGTCTAAGGTGTAAACTAAACATAAAAGGAATTTCATGTTTAGATTTGGGTTCCATCTCCTAGATATCTCATTATGTATATGCAAATATTCCAAAATCCAAAACACTACTGGTCCTGAGCCTTTCGGAAAGGGAGACTCAAGGGGGATGTAGACCAGGGCGTCGGGGACACCCTGGTCCGGAGCACCGCGGGACCACAGCCTCCGCACCGCGGCGCTCCTGCGGCGACCCTAAAAGGAGCTCCAAATTGGTGCTCCTTTTAGAAGACAGGGAAAGTGCGCCCTAAATACGTAGGGCGCACTTTCCCTGTCTTTTCCGCCGCAGCGTGTGAGGACGCTGTGGCGGGAGGTTGCCCTTGGCACGCCGGCTGTGCGGAGGGCCAGCAGCTCCGAGGGCAACCTCGGGAAGAGGAAGGGACGCCGTGCGTGCGGCTGCCGCTCCTCTTCCTTGCCTCCAAGATGGCTCAATAAGCCGTCTGCCGAGGCCCATAATCTGTACATTTATTACATATTGCTTGTCACATACAATGCTATGAAACATTTCTGTAGGCAGTGATTACCTAGATTGCCAAATTGGATGTGGATGTGATCAGCTCAAGTTTCATTCCCTTTCCTCATGTATATATAGCACATTCTCATACACACATACACATTGTCTAGCAATGAGAAAAGTATTGAACTAAACCAGGGGTAGACAACCTAAGGCCCGGGGGATGGATGTGGCCTCTCAAGGCCTTTGGACCGGCCCCAGGCCGGTCCTGCCGCCGCCGCCCTCTGCCATGATGATATTGATTTTTGTTGTTATTACTTGTTCTTGTTTTTTTCTTGGCAAAATCTCCACAGGGGTTTTGCCATGGCTTTTCTGGGGCTGAGAGAGCGTGCATGCATATTTTGTAATTTTTTTAAAAAATGTTTATTTATTTATTTATTTATTTATTTATTTTTGGTGCTTCGGCCCCCCAATTGTCTGAGGGACAGCAACCCGGCCCCCGGCTCAAAAAGCTTGCCTACCCTTGCACTAAACACATCCCATCCAAAAGGATCAGTACACCACACATTTCACTTGGCTATTGATCCAATTAGATTTTAATAAAAAGAGTGTTGCACAGTTTGTGTGTTCTGAGGAAATACTTAGAACATGTTTTTACCAACACTACGGTATTGCTTAGGACAAAGATGCAAAGTGTCTTCTATCATTCTTACATGAATCATAGTTTTTCCATTGAGGATCCAAATAGGACACAGCAAACTTCAAGTGGAGTCTTGCTCAATGAACAGAGCTCCCTGTTCCCATAAATGAAAGGGGTGTTTGATTTCCCCCACCCCAAAAAAACAGCATGGGAAATCAGCATGTCTGATTGCAAGGAAAACTGATTAAAGTCTCATCCCCTTCTGTTTGCAGAAATCTTGCTGATTAATTAGTGGAATGATGTCAATGGCTCAAACCCAAAACCATTTCCCCTCTTGCCAGCTGAAATTCAATAATTTTATGTACTACCCTTTAAATAAAAAACTTATCAGTCCAGAATTATGAAGTCTTTAATAAAGCAGTGAAGGGTAACCTTTGGCTTAAGTGCTAGATGTGATAAGCTCAAGTTTCATTCCCTTTCCTCATGTAAATATAGCACATTCTCATACACACATACACAAGCTGCTTCTTCCAGACTGTGGGGGGAAGCAGACGAGGGCGTCCAGGACGCCCTGGGCCGGCGCGCCACGGGGCCGCAGCCTCCGCACCTCGGCGGCGACCCTGGAAGGAGCGCTAAATCAGCGCTCCTTCCTCAAGACAGCGAAAGTGCGCACTAAAAGCGGCGGGCGCACTTTCGCTGTCTTTTCCGCCGCGGCGCATGTGGTCGCCGCGGCGTGAGGTCATCCCCGGAGCGCCGGCCGTGCGGAGGGCCGGCGACTCCGAGGGCGACCTCAGGGAGAGGAAGGGGAGCCGAACATGCGGCTGCCCCTCCTCTTCTGGGCCCGGAAGACGACTCAATTAGTCGTCTGCCGAGGCCCTGTAACCAGTGGAGCATTTTTAAACCTCATTGTGGTAGTCTTTTGTAATTTTTAAAAGCCTTCTCTGCGTAAGAGACCTTTAAAAAAAAAGTTTCAGTGGTGGAGGGTAACAAGGTCTAGCAAAGTAGCTAGTAGGCCAGACAAGTACATCACACAGGTCAAAGAGTCCCTGTACTTGTTTTAGAGTAGCAGACAAATGCTGCAAAGGAGGCACTTTTCACCTCCACACATACGCAGCAGGTAGCACTGTCTCTTTTTTTTCCTTTATGAAATTGACAACTGTTACCTTCAGTTACAATTTCTAAATTTTTTCAGGGAGCTAGGAGCTATCTTTTATGACCACTCCAAATGAGGTGGGTGGGGTTCAGGCGAGCCTAGTTTAATAATTAATCCCAATCCCAGAGAACCATGGACACTATTGATCTCCTATGATCCAATAGAGAATTCTCCACATTTTTACTGAACTACAATTATGAAGATGTTTTAGGACACGTTTTGGGAACACGTGGCTGTCCAGATGTTCCTTCAATTGTAGGTTCCATCAGCTCTAGCCAATATAGCCAATAGGGAAAGAGCAGGGTCACAAATTCTTTATTCCTGTTTAAGAAGAACCCATGATATACATCAAAATGACTAACCTATACAGGAAGAATATAAAGGCTTGTAGAAAAGATAACTAGTGTAAGACTTTTCTTAAGGCCCTTTCTAAGGCCCTTTGAAGATGGCGCTTTGCGCCATCTTGGAGGTAAGGGAGGGGAGGAGTAGCCTCACGCTGGGAGCCCCAACCCCTTCCCGAACATGTCATCAGAGCGCCCGTCGCTCCACACAACAGGTGCTCCGATGACGTCCTTCTGCTGAAGCGTCCGGACACGCTGCAACAGAAGAGACGCCGAAGAGGCACCCAACGCCTCTGGCAGTGCACCTTTGGCGCCTTGCGGAAGGAGTGCTATTTAGTGCTCCTTCCAGGGCCCAAAAAGAGGTGCATTGGGGCTGAGGAATGCGGGTACCTCAGTCCCAATCTACGGCTTCTCGGGGCGGCCCATGGCCACCCGTCTGCAAAGGCCCTAAGTCTCATCTGTTGCACTATTCTATCATAACAAACAAAAGAATAAATGTTACATTTTACCTTTCCTGGATGAGCTTCATTCGTCAAAACTCCTGTCATTATGACAGCTTCATCTAAAGAATACACCAAACCCTCCACAAAATGATTCTCTTTCTTCCCGGATTCTTCAGCAAATTTCTTACAGAATGCCTTCAGTCCTCTCACAGGCTCAAAATGCAATTTCACATAGTTCTTAGCTGGGATCATCTTGATTTCTGCTGCAACTAAGAAGCCTAAGGTTCCATATGACCAAGGTACTGCATAAAATAGATCAGAGTTCTCCTCCTAGGAAAAAAAAAAAAAAGGCAAGGTTAAGTCAAAAGCTGATACAGAAGAGGTAGATCTTCATAAACCAAAGCAAAGTGACAAGCTATCTTACCGGTGTACACCTCACATGGCTTCCATCAGCAAGAATAAGTTCATAGGCCACACAAGTATGCTGAAATAGTCCATAGATGTGGGAAGAACTTTCAATGCCAGTCCCCATGATCAAGCCCCCTGTGTAAAAGATTATGCCCAATTATCAAAGGAATTGCATTATGAATTTATGTGGAAAGATGTTCAGCAACAAGAGAATGTTTGGGGTGGTGCAAGTACTGCATTTAACACCAGATCTCATGTATATAATAATAATAATAATAATAATAATAATAATAATAACCACCACCACCACCACCACCACCACCACCACAAAGTTTCAATAAGAGTTACTTTAAATACTAAGCATAATAATATGAACTGTGCTGGTGTTATTTTAAGAGAAACAGAAAGCATGACTAAGGGCCTCTGCAGACAGCGCAAAGCGCCGTCTTGGAGTCATGGAAAGAGAGGGGCAGCCACCTAAACCCCTCCCTGAGGATGTCATCAGGGCGCACACCGTTACGCACGGCGTGCACCCCGAAAACGTCCTCCCAGCGCAGTGGCGCCACCAGAAGAGGTGCAAAAGAGCCGCATGGTGGCTCTTAATGCACCCCTTCTGTTGGCTCTGGAAGGACTGGCATTTTAGCGCTCCTTCCAGGGCCAGCAAAAGGGAGGATTGGGGCTGAGGTGTGGGGCAGCCTCGGCCCCAATTCTCCGCTTCCCAGGGCGGCCTATGGCCACCCGTCTGCATCCCCCCAAAGTCCCAAGTCCTCTCACCTACTGTAAGATCATCAAGCTCAGGTACTACTGGAAGAGTCCAGCCCATGGGATTGAGGTGAGCTGTCAACTGTCCCATTGAGACCAAGGGTTCCACACGGACAATCTATGGAAGAACACATTTTACACATCACACTTTGTAGCCACACAGACCTGTACTGTAAGTTTGCTGTTTCCAAAAAGTAGCACTATTAGAAAGCCACCAGCTGTTAAAGACTCTGTGGCATGCACATGGGGGTATAGCATTTGGCTATACACATATGAATCTAGCTCTATTCAAACGTCATTCTTCCACAAATATTCTTAGGGCAGAAATTGAGACATGGATTGCCACTTTCAGAAGCATCACCTGGCTCCTCCAGCAAAGACTAGACAACTCAAGAAACAGGGAATGCTATCATGTTACAGCAAGGTCTAGATTTTTCTGCAGGTTTGATTGAATGAAAGATAGTGCAGGTTAAGAAAGCCCCTGACAAAGAAGCTCCTTTTCATACTCATCCAGTCCACCTTTCCCTCCTGGTCCTCTGTTTAATAGGAAGGTTTTGTTTTAAGCAGCACATTGGGAATTGGGAAGAATTGGGAATTGGGCAGCTGCAGCACCAGGATATTTTGGGCTGCTCCCAGAGTATCCTGGCCAGCGCAGACAAGGCTTTGGAGAAACACAAACTTTTGGTGTCAGGTTGCAACAACATAAACAATGCAATAAAGATTAAAATGGGGAAGAATAGAATTTACTGATGTTACTGTAGCCGTGTGTGCCTGCCTACAAGAGGCAAGATAAACAGTAGCTCCCTCCAGAAGCCCTTAATGAGTGTGTGTGAAGAGGAGAACAGAGAAGAAGTGGGGAGCAGATTAGCCTGCCTCACCAGCTACCTCCAGCATGTTAAAAAAACCAAAGCTCTCTAGCAGCCTCAGCAGACGATTAATAGAGTCGTCTCTGAGGCAAGGAAGAGGAGGGGCCACCACACGAGGGGCGCCCCTTCCTCCTCCCAAGGTTGCCCTCGGAGCTGCGGGCCCTCCGCACG
>CM034706.1:192066143-192086101 GCA_020142125.1 Phrynosoma platyrhinos | reverse complement strand
ATGGCTGCTGGAATGAATTAATTTCGTAAATAGAGGTACCACTGTATTTTAATATGCTACACGAAAGCTGAGATATCGCTTCAGGGAGCAGTTGACGATCATCCCACTTACAGTGCAGCTACTTCCACTGCATTAGCAACAAATACTGAAATTCATGTTTTTGTTTCAGAATATCCCCATTATAACAAACTATAAACCCTTTAAGATATGGCATAAGGAGCTCTCCAAATTCATTTGGGGTGGAAAAACCCGAGGGTACGATTTAAATTTATGCAAGACACTACCTCAAAAGGAGGTCTGGCCTTGCCAAACTTACAGATTTATTATGACTTCTGTTGGCTGGATTGGCTTATGGAATGGTTTATGCTGAAAGATGAGGAATTACTTTGCTTGGAAGGGGTAGACCAAAGATTTGGATGGCATGGCTACCTGTTATATGATAAATACAGAGTCCATAGGGATTTCCTGAATCATTTTGTCAGGAAGTCGCTTATGAACGTCTGGCTGAAATATAAAGTAAGGTTATGCAAAGGATTACCAGAGTGGACTTCGATCCACGAAGCCTTCCACAGAAGAGAAGTAATAGCACAAAGAAGATGGATCACTTATGCCAATTTAACAACAAGGGCATCGGCAAAGTAAGACCACCGGATTCGTGCGCTGGCTCTTCAGCTTACTAACAGAGATGAGCACCGCTCCCTATACTCAGACACAACTTACAATTATTTCAAAGGGGAAACTTTTATTTTTTTTTTTTTGTTAATTATTTGTTCATGTTAGTTTATTATTCAAAAATATATTTAACAGATATCAGAAAAATGAGGAAGTTGCGTATGAAAGATAAAAGAAGAAGTTGGGTATGAAAGGTCAAAGAGTAAGAAAAACACAGACATTCTAAAACAGACAAGGGTTTCTGTTCATTAGAAAATGCATGAAACATGACAGTGAGAGTACTACTCCCATTGATTCATCAGTGTCAGCCTGCAAAACAAAATTGCTAAAAATGCTGAAACAGATATTACTGGAAGCTGTGAAAAATGTGGATCAATCAAGGAACAAGAATTGGACTGGTTCATCAGGCAGAGAGCTGTATTGCACAAGGCTTTTCTCCCACTGTTTTCAAAAGCACTATTCAATCGAGACTGCTTTCTTTCCTTTCACATCTTCATAATCTTCATTACACTGGAGCCTTCGTTCCCTCAAAAACCTTATCACTGACAGCATTTGGCACTCCCCACCCAGTACCACTCAGTACCATCCCTTTTCTATTTTGGCATACATGCACACACACAGATTCCTCCCCTCCGCAGAAATATAAATGAAATTGAAGGCTGCCTTAAGTGAGAGAGGAAATAAGGACATTATAACACCATGGCTGTTGTGGCTACTGGGTTTCCAATATTCATTAGCACTAGGGGGGAGAGGTCACATTTTGGGCCTGGACAGCTGAGCCTTCGGAATGATCATCAGAGTGTAACAATGACTGCTGGATAGAGATCCTAGAGAATATGGATGGCCCTCACCCCTTCCACACTCCCTCCAGGTGCCCTTTCTTCCTTTCCCACCCCATCTCCCATGATAATGTGGACTAATGTTTTCTCACCCAAAGCACATCAACTCAGCATCCAAAGTCAGCATAAAAGCGCAATTGAACATCCACATAGGAAATTGTGGCACAACAGAAGTGAGAAAAGGAGGTTATTAATGGGTTTTTTGTATTAATGAAAAGAAGCATGTTTCAAACAGTCTTCCAGGAGAGAGCAGCACAATAGGAATGGTTCCATGCGGTAACCCCCACAGGGAGATACAATTATCCTGATGTAATTGCAATTTATTTGACTTGTGCAATAAATCCCTGGCTCTGCCATTAAGAGATGTGATCAAAGCAGTTACTGAGGAAAACAAAGATGCTATCTTAGGACATTGCTAATCACCCATTATTTATTCTACAAGGGAAATGTGCTCCAGCAATTTCTTCAGCTCATTGCCATGGAACTGTGGAAGATACTTGCTTAATCTTTCTGGAAGACAATCCAAAAATTTCATGGCATTGATACTCATAGCTGCAGATGATCACCTTTTGAAACACCAGCAATATCTGTAGCATTGATTCAGAGGCTTCACAAAAATAAACCTAATTGGACTTGTTTTTATTATAATCTTTCTTTTTTTAAATAAAATCTTAGTGGTGGCAGCACAACTCCAGAACATTCTTGAATGAAATTGACTAAATTGGATTAGTTCCAACCTGTCTTCAGGACTGATTTGATGACAGAAAAGCCTTGGTTGCCTTGGTGGATTTTCTACACTGGGAACTGGACAGGGGTCTGCTAGATCACTCAGTAGCATTTGATACCATTGGGCTGCTGGATATCCTGGGCTGACTGGCAGGTACAGGACTTGCATGCACAGTTTTTTAAGGGGCTCCTCATCCTAATTCACTGAACAATCACAGACAATAGTGCTGGACAACACTGTTTGTTCTCATGGATGGTAATTGATCATGTTCCCCAGGGCTCAATGCTTCCTCCTATATTTTTTAAAACATTTACATAAAGCTGCAAGGGGGGTGTAACACTCACAGCCTGATTCTGACTTGAGTGTCCTGTGGGATCAGGGTATGAGGCTGACAAAATGACTACTCAGTCCTGGTCTCAAGAAAGGCTGTTTTATTTAAGCAAGCAAAATGAAAGAACAGAACATATATACACACAACTAGAGGCAAGTAAAATAAAAGAAAGATAAACCAAGCATGCATACTCTAGCTATATACAAGTTAACATGTAAAAAGGAAAGAAACCAGACACACAGCTTCTCTGCCCAGCTGCACATTATGGCAAAGCACACAGACACATATTGTCCACACAAGCCTTGTCTGCAAGGCAAGAATCCTTTGTGTGCTAGCACCTTATATATTGTTGTCTTCTTTTACAATGTGTGCTAGCACCTTATATATTGTTGTCTTCTTTTACAAGCTTCTAGAAAATACCATGTCATCTACTGTACAGAGTTTGGGCCCAAGGAAAGGGGGAAGATGTTCCTATGCCAACTACCAAGTTGTTTCCTAATTATCAGATGTCAGGAGGAGCTGGAGCATCTTATCTTTCGACTTGGATGCTGCATTTGATACAGGTCTGGTGGATGTAACCTTGGCACCTGCTTGCTCAGTGTTATTGGATATGTTTCACTTTGTGCAACCTGAGGATGTGGATAGAATCTCTGAAGATGTGAGAGCCACCACTTGCATACTGGATCCATGCCCATCTTAACTGTTGAAAGCAGCCAGAGGGAGACTGCCTGATTGGGTAAGGGAAGTAGTGAATGCCTCACTACAGCAAGGCAGGTTCCCAGCTTGTCTAAAAGAGGCAGTGGTAAGGCCACTACAGAAAAAATCTTCTCTAGATCCCACCAGATTGGAGAAATATTGGCCGGTCTCAAATATCCCCTTTTTGGGCAAGGTGTTGGAATGTGTGGTGGCTTCCCAACTCCAGGAGCTCTTGGATGAAATTGATTACTTAGATCCATTTCAATCTGGCTTCAGACCAGGCTATGGGACAGAGACAGCTTTAGTCACCTTGGTGGATGACCTACGGCGGGAATTAGGCAGGAGGAGCGTGTCCCTGTTGGTTCTGCTGGACCACTCAGTGGCTTTTGACCATGGTATCCTTCTGGGTCACCTCTCTGGAATGGGACTTGGTGTACTGTTTCAGGACGTTATCACACGAGGCAAATCTGCTGGTTAATCCACACAAATCCCAAACAAAAACTGGATTTGTGCCTCACGTTTTCACATGATGTCGCACAGAAACTGGACAGAAAGTGGACAGAAACTGGTGTTATCCGAGATCTTTTGAAATTCGGTTGTTTTGAGGAAATGCATTTGCGAAATTACAGTAATTTCGCATTTACTGTAATGTGAAAAGCAAATGCGCATTTGGGAGCATTTCCCTGCTGTTCCCATGGTTCCAGCGAGCATTCCTCTATCTGCGCATGTGCAAGAAGCTCATTTCTAGTACATTTACGGGCTTTTCTCACTTGTGTGTGAACGTTAAATGCTCTTACTGTAATTTCGCAATTAAGGTAATTACGTGTGAAAGCCATTTGCAGAATCAAGGTTTATTTTCGGTTTATTTTTGGAATGCCTCATTTCCACTTTATTATTGCTTTCTTGCCCACGTGTGATAACGTCCTTACAGTGGCTTCAGTCCTTCTTGGAGGTGCGAACTCAGAAGGTGGTGGTGGAGGAGTCCTGTTTGACTCCCTGGCTGTTGGCCTCTGGACTTCCTCATGGTTCTGTTCTGTCCCCCATGTTATTTAACAACTACATGAAACCACTGGGATAAATCATCTGGAGTTTTGGGGTGTGGTGACACCAGTTGCTGATGACACCTAACTCTGTCTCTTCTTTCTGTCTGACTCCAAGGAAGCTATCTCTCTACTAAACCAGTGCCTGTTGTCACTAATGGACTGGATGAGGGTGAACAAACTGAAACTTAATCCAGGCAAGACAGAGGTGTTCCTGGTCACTTGCCATAGGTGACTTGAAGGCACATATGCCCACATTTTGTCTCTCCATTTCATCATGTTTTGATCAGATGTTTCCAATTCTTTTTCTTTCTTTTCTTTTCTTCCATCCACTGCCTAACCAGATTTCTTGAGCATGCTCCACATTGAGTTAGGGAAGACTGACACTTATTGACTGAAGATGGTACTGCAGGCTCCAGGCAGATTTTGATTAACCAAAGTTAATTAATCCACTTTGGGAGCACACACCTAAGTTCCCCTTAGTAACCATGACAAATTCCAGCTCTCTTGGTTTCATAGTTTTGGAGCCATGTTCACTTTTATTTCTTATCATGTACAAAGATTATTATATATTATTATCTAAGAACCCCTGGGTAAAAAATGAAAGGGGAGAGAGACAGCAGACACATCATTTTGAGGCAGGAGCCAGTGTGGCATAATGATTTGAGTGTTGGACTATGACTCCTAAGCATGCTTCTCCAGCACCACATCTCAAATGAGTTGATTTTCCTTCTATCTACTTCCTTTACTTCCCATCTCTCGTAGCCATACATGGTAATAGAGAATACAGTGGCTTGGACAACTCTAACTTTTGGGCTCAGTTGTATATCTTTATTCTTCAGTAATTTTTGTAGTTCTTTCATAGCCCTTCCCATTCTCAATCTTCTTGTTATTTCTTAAATGCAGTCACCATTGCGATCAGTACTTGATACTAGGTACCAAATTCTTTAACTATTTTGATTTCCTCATTGTCTAGACTGCGTTTCTGTATCTCCTCTGTGGCCATAATTTTTTGTTTTCTTTATGTTTAGCATTAATCCTGTCTTTGCACTTTCATCTTTGACTTTCCTTACTGAAAGTGGGGTCACACTGGATTACTCCTGCAGTGTGGATGCAACTTTAGAATAATAGAATCATAGAGTTGGAACAGATCCCAAGGGCCATCCAGTCCACCCCCTGCCATGCAGGAATACACAATCAAAGCACCCCTGACAGATGGTCATCCAGCCTCTGTTTAAAAACCTCCAAAGAAGGAGACTCCATCACTCTCTGAGGGAGCGTGTTCCACTCTTGAACAGCTCTTACTGTCAGGAGGTTCTTCCTAATGTTGAGGTGGAATCTCTTTTCCTGTAGTTTCCCTGGAGCAGCAAAAAACAAGTGTGTTCCATCTTCAATCTGACATCCCTTCACATGTTTAATCACCTCTTAACCTTCTCTTCTCCAGGCTGAACATATCCAGCTCCCTAAGTCTCTCCTCATAAGGCATGGTTTCCAGACCCTTCACCTCTTTTGGTTGCCCTCCTCTGAACACGCTCCAGTTTCTCAACCTCCTTTTTGAATTGTGGTGCCCAGAACTGGACACAGTAATCCAGGTGGGGCCTGATCAAAGCAGAAGAGAGTGGCACTATTACTTCCCTTGATCAAGACATTATACTTCTATTGATACAGGCTAGGCCTCATTCCCACTACATTTTAAACTGCTTTGCAAACCGGCTTAAAACAGTTTAAATGAGCCTGGTTCACACTTGAACCAAATCGCTGAAGTGGTTTGGAGAGGGGGGCCATGTGCTGGATCCATTTAATGCATGTCTTTTTGACACTGATTTTTTCTGTGTCTTTTTCAATAAATAGATTCCGCACAAGTGTGAACCAGATGCAGATCAGAATTGATTTAAATTTACCCTTTGGCTGGCTGAAGCGGGTCCATTTTGAATTAATTCATTCGTCAGTGTGAACCAGGAGTGTTCAAGAGCACTCGATTGGGGCAAATGTAGTGTGAACCACGCTCCGCTGTCGGACCAATCCATCAATTCGGATCACAAACCGATTCATTTGTAAGTGGGAATTCAGCCTTAAATCACATGTTTGTTGTCAACTGCCGATTTTGACCCATGGTGACCCTGCGGGTGAGACAACTCCAAGACCCCCTGTCCTCCACTGCTCTGCCTAGGTCCTGTCAATTCATACCCATGACTTCCGTAATAGAGTCCATCCATCTAGCATGTGGCCCTCCTCTCTTTCTGCCTCCCAGCTCCCTAAGTTTCTCCTCATAGGGCATGGTTTCCAGACCCTTCACCCTTTTGGTCACCCTCCTCTGGACTCTGGTTTAGACCTTTCCTCATTACTAATGTGTCCTCCCTTCTCATGATGTCTCCAAAGGAGGACAATCTAAGTCTTGGCTTCTAGGGATATCTCTGGGCTTGATTTGCTCTGGGACCCACTTGTTTGTCTTTTTGGCTGTCCATGGGATCCTCAGCACTCTTCTCCAGCACCACAGCTCAAATGTGTTGATTTTTCTCCTGTCTTCTTTCTTGACTGTCCAGCTCTCCCATCCCTACATGGTAATAGGGAAGACAATGGCTTGTATGATTCTGACTTTTGTGCTGAGTTGTATATCTTTGCATTTTAGAATCTTTTCTAGTTCTTTCATAGCCACCCTCCCCATTCTTAGCCTTCTTCTGATTTCCTAACTGCACTCCCCATTTCCATCAATGTTTGATCCCAGGTATGGGAACTCTTTTACTATTTCTATTTCTTCATTGTCTAGGTTGAATCTATGAAGGTCCTTAGTGGTACTTATTTTTGTTTTCTTGATGTTCAGCATTAAGCCTGTTTTTGCACTTTCTTCTTCGATCTTCCTTAGTAGGTGTTCCAGGTCTGTGAGGTTTGTCTGCCAGCACCACATCTGGAAGGCATCAGTTTTCCTCCTGTCTTCTTTCTTGACTGCCTGGCTCTCACATCCATACATGGTGACAAGGAATATGATGATGGAATTGCAGGATGCTAACTTAGCACACCATAGCCGGGTGGGAGGGATTGTAACTTTTAGGATCCCAAGGACCTTGCTTGGGGGATGCTCAGCTTCGGGGAAATCTCCGCTTCCTCCGCCGGAGGGCGCTGTTGCTGCTGTTGCTGCCAAGGAAGGGGAGAGGGCAGGTGCTTCTCTGGAGCAGATGCAGGCTCTTTGCCGGCAGAGGAGTCTGGAGCCAGCCCAGGGCCAGGCGGGCATCGCTGCCGAGGAAGGACTTTGCCCAGGTAAGCTGAAGAAGCCCCTGAGAGGAGCTGGCACACCTGGGGGACTCTGGCACGCCTGCCTGCGCCTTGGGAGCAAGGAGCAGAGGGACCAGGTGTCCCACTCTGCATCCGCACGGGAGAAATAACCCGCTTCGATCCCGATTGAACTGCCCCTGGCTCCATGCTCTGCACTTCTGGGGGGATGGTGGTTGGTGGTGGCTCCAGAGCTCCCCTTCGATCCCCCTTTCCTCATCTATGGCCCCAAACCGGGAGGTACTGAAATAAAGGACAGGACTTACCCATAGGGAAACCACACTTGCCCATAGAGGATCATTGGAGAATATTTGTCTATAGGGATACATTGGGGAATACTTGCCCATAGGAAAATATTGGGAATTACTTGCCCATAGGGAAACATTACAGAATACTTGCCCATAGGGAAACATAGAGAAATATTTGCTCATAGGGAATCATTGGGGAATACTTGCCCATAGGGAAATATTGGGGAATACTTGCCCATAGGGAAATATTGGGGAATACTTGCCCATAGGGAAATATTGGGGAATACTTGCCCATAGGGAACCATAGGGAACTCCTATGGGCAAATATTTTCCTATCTTTCCCTATGGGCAAGTTTTCTCCAGTGCTTCTCTATGGGCAAGTATGGTTTCTCAATGGGCAAGTACTGTCATTTGTTTTAGTACATCCCCCTAAAACCCATTACAGAAATAACCCAGTTTGAGACCACTTTAACTTGCCCTGACTCAGAGCTAAGGAATCCTGGGCGCTGCAGTTGATTGGGGCACCAGAGTTCTAAATGTCTCACAAAACTACAGCTCCCAGGATTCCCTAGCCTTGAGGCAGGGCAGTTAAAGCGGTCTCCAACTGGACTGTTTCTGCAGTGGGTTTTGGGCCATAGTTTTAAAAGCCCCAGTGCCTTTAAAGAGAGAGAGTGAATGAATGAATGAATAAGAGAATAGCGGGGGGGGGGGAAGTACAGTAGTTTCCCTCTTGAAGGAGAGAGGGTACCATCCTGGGGGGCATCTGCAGTCTAGAAATGCATGCAGTTTGACATCACTTTAACTGCCACGGCTCCCTCCAACAAAATCCTGAGATTTGTAGTTTTGTCAGGCACACACACTCTTTGCAGAGAAGGCATTTGTGAAATTACAAATCCCAGGATTCCATAGGACAGAGCTATAGCACTGAAAGGGGTGTCAAACTGCATTATTTCTTCAGTGTAGGTGCTCCCTTAATTGTGGGCTCTGCCTCTGTTTTCTTCACCTCTAGGATCTTACATTTCTGCGGTGACTAAAAGGGCTGGTTTACACAAAAGGTGGGGAGGGGGGAAGAATTGGCAAGGTAAGTGGTATGTGTTCTCTGGATGGGATGGACAGTCCCAAAAACTCTGGAGTTTGAAACCACTTTTAAAATTGCATCTCTCCACTTTTTAACTAGTTTACTGGTGTGTATAATGCATAGACAAGGACTTAAGCCATCTTTTGTAGTGTTTGGATGTCTTGTTTACCCCTAATGGTTATCCCCTGGGGAAGTGGGAACGATAAAGTTGCTGTATGACAAAGTCTTTTATTATTATTATTATTTAGATATGTTCACTAAACTCACATTCTCTCTCCCCTTCCATTTTGGACCTTTTGGTGCAAGCATTTTGGATGGAGTAGCCAGTCTAGTGAGAACCAGGGTAGTTTTATAGTTTGAGCCTTGGACTACAACTCTGGAGACCAGGGTTCAAATGCATGCTCAGGCATGGAAACCCACTGGGTGACCTTGAGCAAGTCACACTCTCTCAGCCTCAGGAAAGCAAAGGCAAGCCTTCCTCTGAACAAATTGTGTCAAGAGATCCCTGTGATAACTTTGCTTTAGTGCTTCAAGTCAAAAATGACTTGAAGGCGCACAACAGTAACAACACCCCAGTCTAGCAAGATCTTGTACTAAATCATACAGCGCTGTTATTTATAGAGCAGAGTACTGAGATTATTAAGGTTTGCAATGCAAGGGCATGTGTGGTATACCTGAATAAATTCATTTACTTGGAACTGTAAACTGTAAAGATGGTATCGCCACAGTTCACCACTAAAGGGATTTCACCACTGAACTGTTTCCACACATATGTGCAAATCTTTTTGCCTCCGAGGTAGGATTATTGATGTTGGATTACTGATGCAAATTCTGGAGAAATGTACACAGCGATCATGGTTTTTTATAGGACATATTAAACAGTGTGTAGCACCTTCCTCTCTACCACAATCTTGTATTACACGACTGTGTTGGTGGTTTGGGGTAATACTTAGCATGAGTAGATGGCAATTAAAACTTACCAAACATGTCTCTTCAGGAGAAAGAGCATTTGAATTACTAATCAGCCAAGCCATTTAAAGGCAATTAAGTGATAAAAATGATAACTAATAAAAAAGAAGAGGCTGTGAGACATATTTAGAAGTTCCCAGTCTGTCCTCCTGGGACATTCTGGAGGAGAAAATTCTAAATTTGCGTCCATTCAGAATTTGTGGTGGAACGGAGGACTTTTATATTAGGGTTCATTTTTTGTTTGTTTTTCTAAAGGCAGTGCCTGGTTTCTCAAACACTTTTTGTCACCCTGGATGCAGCTCCCTGCAGTCTGTCTGTATAGCTATTGGTGAGGAATGCTGGAACTTGTAGTCCATCAACACCTGCAGGATGTGAAAGCGACTTTTTGGACCATAAATCCTAGAATCCGCATGGGATTCCAATTCCCTGGGAATTGGAGGTCACAAAGTAACTTTTCCAAGTTCTCTTTAAGATCTGGTTCTATCAGGTTTTGGTTACGTTATGCAGAGGGGCAGGTTAAAATAAATTTTATTATTATAATTATTTATTATTGTTATTATTAAGAATGCCTTTGATAGACTAGAATTTTAGTTTATCAAAGCCAGTGTGGTGTAGTAGTTTGAGTATTGGACTAGGACTCTGGAGGCCAGGGCTCTAATCCTGGCTTGGCCATGTAAAACCACTGGGTGACCCTGGGCAAGTCACACTCTCTCAGCCTCAGAGCTGGCATAAGCAACCTCCCTCTGAAGAAACTTGCCAAGAAAACCACATGATAGGAGTGCCTTAAGGTCGTCCTAAACTACAAACAACTTGAAAGCACAGAACAACAACAGACTAGAATTTAGTTTGTCAAAGGCAGCCTCACCTCCAACCTGGCACCTTCCAGCTGGACAGGACTATCGCTCCTATTATCCCAGTACAACATAGATGGGGATGATAGGGATATTGATTTTGAAGTCCAACACATCAGGACACTGCTAGGTTGGGAAAGGCTGAAGACATTAGTCAAAATGGTTATATATCTGAATATTGAATCTGAAATTTTTACCTCCATGAGCTAGATCATAATATGTTCCTGGATTTAAGATGAAGGCTGCCTCACTCCCTAATGCCATAGCCTCTGACTCTTTAATGCCATAGCCTCTGGATCTTTACATGCAGCAGTGCTCTGCAATGACAGTGTTGTCTGCTGGGTAGGAATGAGATCAGTGCATGTATATCATTTGAACAGATTTTGAGGGTGGGGCCAGAGCTTGTGAAAGTTATTTTTTGGACTATAAATTCCAAAATCCAAATGGGATTACAATCCCCTGGGAAATGGAGGCCACAAAATCACTTTTCCAGGTTCTCTTTAGCACCTGATTCCATCAGCTGTTGTCCTGACCTTTCATCAAACAGCTTTATGCATGTTTACTTAGAACTTTCTCATTGTGTTCCATGAAATGTACTGTCAGGAACATGTGTATGCTTGAAAATCTATTTTTTGTAAGCACCTTCACATCTAATCACAAGGAGATTAGAATAGGACTCGGTACAACAGATGCAAGCTCCAGGAAAAGAGATTCCACCTCAACATTAGGAGGAACTTCCTGACAGTGAGAGCTGTTCAACAGTGGAACACTCTCCCTCAGAAAGTGGTAGAGTCTCCTTCTTTGGAGGTCTTTAAACAGAGGCTGGATGGCCATCTTTCGGGAATGCTTTGATTGGGAGTTCCTGCATAGCAGGGGGTTGGACTGGATGGCCCTTGTGGTCTCTTCCAACTCTATAATTCTATGATTCTTTGATTCTATGATCTATCTATCTTTCTAATTAGTACTTATATGAGGTTTGAATCATTCTTATTTTCCTATAGGGATTCTGGGATTTTCATGCCATAGTGTGGGGCCAGGAGGTTACCAGATTTCATTAAGACAGACAATGCTGGTCATATCTACTACCTTCAATGCTGTGTTGGCTGCATCATCCTTGTACACTCACTGTGCTTTCCTAAATACATCACCCCAACCTAGGAGATTAGAATGAAAGTAAGGACTGGTTGACATGTCTGAATTTCTCCAGACAAGCATGTCATGGCTTGAGCATGTTGGGAAAAGTTAGTGAGAAGTACTGTATGCGTAGTTATCAAGCAACCATCTTGATTCTCTTGTACCAGTAGCATCCAAGAGACGGCTGCTAATTTCTCACATATAATGCGTGTTTCATGACACTGGTTCAGAGTCTATGATAATGTGCAACTATTTTCTTGATTGCCGTGGGAACATCCACACTGCTGCTGACTAGGCCCATAGATCTACTGAAATTAAAATAAGTAATTATCACAGTCTAGGAGATTATGTAAAGCAGAAGATGCTGTTGTTTTGTGCCTTCAAGTCATTTCTGACATATGGCGACCTTATCATGGGGTTTTCATGGCAAGATTTGTCCAGAGGCAGTTTTGCCTTTGCCTTCTTCTGAAGCTGACCGAGCGGACAATTTAATACCACAAGTGTTCAGAGAGTTTGCCATCTCCATAGTCTAGAAAGAGGAAAGGCCTATGCTGCTTGTGGGTCCATCTTGCACGGTTGCAATAATTGCCAGAGTTCAGAAGAGGTACTCCCAGAATCATCCAGTGTACCCATGCTGGCTGGAGAGGCTGTAGTATGAAAAACAATGTTTCCAAGCTCTGGCCATGGCAAGCATAATGGCTCAAGTATGCCTATGCAATTTCAGGCATGTGGCAGCTAGGTATTTCTCTTTAGCATTAAACCTCTGAGTACACATGAGACTCTATTGATCCCTGCACCCTAGGCATTGCATTTAAGAATGGGATGGACAGTAGTTCTCACTGATGGCAACATAACAAAAATTGACTGAAATCCAAGCAATTTTTACAAGTGGCTGAAAATGGAGATGTTGAGAGAGGAGAAGAGAAGAGACAGTCAGCATCTTAGCCAGGGCAACTTGAATAACGGCCCAACATCCTGATATTGCCTCCCATGTATGAGGCTTTCTGTGCAACTGTTTGCAAACATTCAGGCTGGGTGTGCTGCAGACTAAAGGGTCCCATGTGGCTACCAACCCTTGAGCCTTTCTATCATCCCTCAAGCTATGAGTTGACCTTCAATAAGAGAGATAACAGTGGGCCGGACCTGCTGTGGGTCTTTTCCTTCTTTCTGAATCTGTCCAATCTAGAAATGGATTGAAGAGGTGGAACAAAAGGTTAATTTGACACGTGGCTTTCAAATGGGCTAAATTTCCATTATCCTAAATCCAAAATATTCCAAAAACTTTTTAAAATGAGCGACTGAGATAGTGAAAGTTTTGCTTCTTGATGGTTCAATGTACACAAACTTTGTTTCATACACAAATGTGTGTTGATGAACATTGTTCTGTTGTAGTGATGAAGTCATTTTCAGTGGCCAGTGTAGCTGTCTTCTGTGCATGAAATAAGAACAGGGTACCATTTTGTCTTTTGCCTCAGGCAGCAAAATACATTGTGCCAACTCTGCCTAAATTGTTGTTTTTATGTGCCCTCAAGTCAACACTGACTTATGTGACCTTATCATACAGTTTTCTTGATAAGATTTAATCAGAGGAGGTTTGCTTTGCTTTCTTCTAAGGTTGAGAGAGCATGACTTGCCTAAGGTCACCCAATGGATTTCTATGGTTTTGATTTGAACCCTGGCACTGTGGAGTCCTTATACAATATTCAAGTTTCTTTTCTATTCTTTTCCTTTGGATTGTAACTCCCCCCAAATCATATACATCACAGTTAGTGTTCCTGCTGGTTGGAGATTTCTAGGAATTGCAATCCAGAATAGTAACTTCTCCAAGGTCTGGAGGAGCATCTCCTGAAATTCATGAGTCAAACATGATAAGGACCTTGTGTTCTATGTTGGATTTATCATATATTTCATATGATGGTTTTAATACATTTCACATTGAGTTATATTGCATTGCATACTGAATGTGGACTTGGGGAGACAGGTGTGTACAACCACGTGACTAACCCAAGAACCTCACTGGATTATCATTACCCAGGATATAATGATAAAAGCAAACTAATTCTCACTGTGTCACTTAAATTCTTATGGGTGTAGATACAGGGGAGCAAAATGAGGGTATTGTCCCTCAAACTGCCCTCCCCTAAAATTGCCCTCCAGTTCCCAAATTTCTAGCATTGCAATAACTTAAAACTTCAGGTCAGCATTCAGAAGTACAGATTAGGCACCCAAAGAAAAGGGGCAGGCAAAGTTGCCTAGGTAAAGTAAACACAGCAAATATAATAGTTGTAGCTATGAACGATTTTCAGTCTTAACCCTCTGCAGTACTAGAAATTTGGAGACAGAATTTCCTCAGGTAGTGACACCCTTGAGTTGTGGTAAACATCACCTCTGATGGAAGATATGGAAAGGAATGGATTTTTGAAAACAAAATTGTATCAGCAAAGTTTTGTTTAAGATCGTTCCTCGCTCCAGTGCCCAAATTTGTTAAATCTCTAATGCATGTCATGAAAACAATTAAACCATTAAAAATAAAAAAACCACCACTAAAATCCATTAAAAAAACCTATGCTTCTTTTGCGAGGAATAGTTGAGATAAGACTTTAAGGTGCAGGCCTAAATGTATTTCACTGGAGACCTTGCTCTGAAAATCTCTGCAACTTGAATCTGAATAAGCGTGCATAGGATTGCATTGTTTGGAAATCTAGCAACAATTGGTGTAGGGATCCAATCCTTCTCCCTTCTCCCCCTTCCCTGGCAGCGTGGGCTGGGGACTCTGGAAATGTCGCTGCTGCAGCTTTTATGCAGGGAGAGAAGACTTTTCCCTCCCTACAAAACTGTCAATCTTTTTTAGTACAGTATTTTGTACTAAAGCAACAAAAAATGTGTTAAGCTGTTAACCTCCCCCACAAAAATCACCCTAGAAGGCTGAGTTGGAAACTATTCTCTGCTTTTCTTCAAATGCAGAAAACTGAGTAAGATGGTCTCAGCTGAAATGGAGAGAAATTCTTATCTTCCAGCGTCTCATATTTGGTTTATAATCTCTAGTTCTCTTACCCCACAAGGACAGATTCCTGCTTATTTTGCTCATGACCTTGCCTTGGTACGGTTGCTAGATCAACTTCCCCCAAAGTCTGAGAAACACAGGATGAATACATTAGAAGAAGTACAGAACTCATGGTATTCCAAATGGAAATGAACAGTGTCAGAGTTTTTGAGCAATTAACCTCATACAGATTCTACATGTCATTGAAATGCTAAACGTTTATGTATTTTTAAAAATGTAACACATGCAGCAAAACACCTTTGGAAAAGGTCAAATACTTAGAACAATCAAGCATCTATATTTGGAGGAAGCAAATATCCAATTTTCATGAAATTCGTCAATGGCCAAAATTTTTCCTCCTGGGTTAGAAAGGTAAGAACACGTGCCCACATGGGTTTTCCAATAATTCACAAACAAGTGCCTGAAAAACTTTGTTCTACAGAAAAGCTTTCTTCAATTATCTTTAATTCTAAATTTATATGTATATGCCATTCAAGGTGAAAGATATGCTCATGTCAAGGTAAAAATTTACTGTCAGCAAACTATCAGCTGCCCAGGAGCCAAACTCTTTAAAACACCTTTTTAAATATTTCTGTGAGTTTTCAAAGAACTGTTATCTTGAAAACCAGTCATAAAGACATATTTGTTAAATTTCTGTTGGTGCATACTTATAAATTACAAACCCACAAATCATGACAGAATTTTGGAGGAGTTAGCTTTTGGACTAATGTTCATAGAATCTCCCAGTGCCATGTTGGCCGGGGGATTTTGGAAGCTGTAGATAGTTTGGTGTAGTGGTTTGAGTGTTGGACTATAACTCTGGAGACCAGGGCTCAATTCCCCACTTGGCCATGAAACCCACTGGGTGACCTTGAGCAAGTTACATGCTCTCAGCCTCAGGGGAAGGCAATGACAAACCTCCTCTGAACAAATCTTGCCAAGAAAACCCCATGATTGGCCTTAGGGTTACCATAAGTCAGAAAGAACTTGAAGGCACAAAACAATAATAACAATAAAGAAAAAAATCTTTCCCAAGTTTGGGACTTTTGCCAAACTTGGGTTCCTTCTAATAGATACAGTAGGAATAGCTCAAACGAATTAGCCATCCTGCTCTGTATTGTCTGTTTTGGTTGGGAGCAGCCCTTCAGGGTCTCAAACCAGTGTCTTTCCCATCTGTTGCTACCCAAACTTTCTAATGTCAGGGAATTTAACTTGCACATTTCCAAGTAGAAAATGTTGCCACTGAACTATCACAGTTTCCTCTGGGTCCTAGCCTGCAGTATGGGAACTGTTGATCAAGCAATTAGGTGGGATGTTTCTTAGGACATTATCACACAGGGCAAATCCCAAACAGAAACTGGATTTGTGCCTCGCGTTTTCACACGACGTGGCACAGAAACTGGACAGAAATTGGACAGAAACTGGTGTTATCCGAGATCTTTTGAAATTCGGTTGTTTGGAGGAAATACAAATGCGAAATTAAGGTAATTTTGCATTTACCATAATGTGAAAAGCAAATGCGCATTTGGGAGCATTTTCCTGCTTTTCCCATGGTTCCACGGCGAGCATTCCTCTATCTGCGCATGTGCAAGAAGCTCATTTCTACTACATTTACGGGCTTTTCTCACTTGTGTGTGAATGTTAAATGCGCTTACTTTAATTTCGCAATTAAGGTAATTACGTGTGAAAACCATTTGCGGAATCAAGGTTTATTTTTAGTTTATTTTTGGAATGCCTCATTTCCACTTTATTATCGCTTTCTTGCCCACATGTGATAACGTCCTTAGAATCAGTTTAAGAACTGATGCCTGAGTTCCCTCACCATCCCTTTATTCTTGTGGATCCTTCTTTCAGTGTCTTTTGTAAACCTGCAGTTGTATTCTTGTGTTAGCTTGTGGTGTTTTGTGTGTGCTTATTTGTTTTTGTGCTTGGGTGGGCTGATGTAAGCTACTTTGGGAGCCTTTTTTGCTGGAAACAGGATAGCAATATAGATAAATAGGAACACACTCTCTCAGAGTGTGTAGGGGTGGTGGTCTCCTTCTTTGGAGATTTTAAAACAGAGGCTGGATGGCCATATGTTGGGGTGCTTTGATTGGGAGTTTATGCATGGCAACATGTACCCCTGCCTCCCCATTTTTGCAGTTCCCACCACCTGAAAAAAATTCATAAAGAGGAGACTGACCACTTCTGGAAGTGTCTGGGAGCAGTGATTCTCCTCTGGGGTTATATTTCTTTTCTATTCTCCTCTCCTCATCCAGAATTAAATTTCGGTCACTGGACGTTTTCACACGGGGCTCTGGTGGAGGCAATCCTACCTCCCGCCGGCCCCATTCCGGAATGGCTCCGGCGGCGGCAGGCTAATTCCTTTTAAAAGTCGGAATTACCTTTACGCCACAGAAGCCGGAGTTGGAGGTGCTGAAGCCGGAGGGACGCCGGCCGGACGCCGGAATTAAGGCTCCGTGCGTGTGAACACACGGAGCTAGAAGCCGGATGTACGCAGGGATGGCACCGGAAGGGGCGGGGTTTTATGCGACGTGCGTCTGAACAAGCTGGAAGAAGAGCCGGAGTGGGGCCGGAGGGAGGCCGGCTAGCGTCCTCAAAAAGCCGCGTGTGAAAACGTCCACTGTCTGGGGTTTTTTGGGGGGGAGGGAGGAGCATTTTGGTAGTTGTGTGGCCCATGATGGGTCCATGAAAGTCACCTACCTCTGTTTCAAGTGGGGACAACAGTCATATAACCCAATCTCCAATTTGCTTTAAATCATAGTGGGAACAAGGCCTATGTGTACTTACCTGGGAGTAAATTTCACTGATTGATATAGGACTCATGTATCAAAGTAAAGGTATATGTAGGATGTACTGTTAGCAACCATGCTTCTACAGCTCTTTAGATGCTTTATGATATAAAGATTATTCCCCCTCACTCCAGTCCTGTCTGTTGCTTTTGAAGTAAGGACCATTAGTCATAGTGGCTAGGGATGATGGGAGCTGTAGTCCAATATCCAGCTGAAGAAATCTGAGCTAGAGTGTTGGTTCACACATTGCCTGCAGTCTTAGCATATAATGGATTTTTCTGTGTGTGTGAGTAAAGCAATGAATGAAACAGCTCTCAGCTTTTCAGTTATAGCTCTCCACTTTGAAATTCTGGTCTTGACAAAACAGAAGCAATCTGTGAAGGTTCTGATGTGAAAGGAGCCTGGTCCTGTAATCTAATCTATTTAAGCAGGCAGTCTCTATGAGGTTAATTATACCGGTAATTAGTATTGTAAGACCATTGGTACTATGGCCTAAGCCAAGGATAATGCAAATCCTTCAAGAGGATTTCAAATGGATTGATACACTCATATTTTCAAGGCCCAGGAAGGCATTCCTTGGAAACCAGTGTAAGTTGTTGTAATGGGACTAATTCTAGGATCACGCAGCAAAGTTTGATCTAATTTCAGCATCTGTCTTATATAGTTGGCCTTCTGTATCCATATTTTCAAGCATTCACAGCTTGAAAATATTCAAAAAATATATAAATACCAAAAAGCAAACCTTGAATTTGCCATTTTATATAAGGGGCACCATTTTACTATCCATTGTATTTAATGGAAGTTGAACATCCATGGATTTTAACATCCACGGTGTGTGAGGGGGGTGTTTCTGCAAGGAAATCCCAGCAGTTTGCACTTGGTTAATTCAGCAGAGGAGAGAAGGGGGTGGAATCTTTTTCTTCCTAATAGGCTCAGGCAAAAGCAAACTGCTCTAGCCACTCCTGGCTTCTGTGTTCTTCCTCTTTAATAACTTTGCCATTATGACTACACTTTGCTGTTGCTTGGGCAAAGGTGTCCAGGTTTTCATCTGTGAAATGTTGGAAGGCATGGCATAGTCCTGTGTCGGTGAACCTGTGGCACGCGTGCCCTCTCTGGCATGCGAAGCCATCTCTGAAGGTACGCAGCACCACAGCAAGTAGGGGCAGGGACAGGGCAAGTGTGCTTGACCCAACTCCTTGCCGTGGCCCAGTTCTCCCATGGAAAACAGAGCCACAACAAGGTGGAGCCTTTTGGGTGGAAGCCCTGCTCCTTCCAGCCAGAAGGCCCACACCTTGCTATGGGATTCTGGGAACTGTAGTTTTGTTTTATTTGTAAATTTTATTACATAATTAAAATAATATTTACAATACATTATAATATTGCTATTCTATTGTTCTATTTACAGTACATACAACCTTCCTCTAGTTCTTCAAAAATGAGTACCTACATTTATTCAATTGTTCTTTAAGTATCTATCTTAAATTTTCATGTCTTACAGTTCTACTAATTAACTATAAATGTTCTCTTCCATCATAGTATCTAAGCTTATTTACATCCAGTTTTCTTTAATGTAACTCTCTATTGGAGCCCATTCTTCACTTATTTAATCCAAGTCTTTATTATTAAGTATTTTTGTTAATTTGTCCATCTCTTTTACTTCTACTAATTTTAAAAACCATTCATCTACAGTAGGTATGTCTTGGTTCTTCCATTTTTGCGCTACTACAATTCTGGCTGCTGTTACCATATATAAAAGGATCCTCCAATGTTTTCTCTCTATTTCTTGATCCAAACTATTTAACATATTTAATACGTATGTTTCTGGGCATAATTCAAATTTAATATTCAGCATATTTTGTATAGTAATATGTATTTTTTTTCCAATAATTTTTTATTTTTGTACATTTCCACCATGTATGGAACCATGACCCTACATTCTGTTTGTACTTCCAGCATTCTTTTGATTTTATATTGTATATCATAGATATTCTTGCTGGTGTTAGATATCACCTTTGTTACATTTTCCAGAGATTTCCCTTTAAATCTTGCGATTTTGTAAATTTATCTGTCCTTTTCCTTGCTTTTTCCCATTGTTCCAAATCAATTGTCCTTCCTATATCTGTCGCCCATTTGATCATGTTATCCGATATCTTTTCTGATTCTTGTTTGATTTCCATTAATGTTTTTATAAAATTTACTTATCTTTGTTTAGGTGGTTGTTGTAACACTTTGTCTATTTCAAATGTTTCTTCTTCAAAACCTTGAAGTTTT
>CM034706.1:192049820-192066043 GCA_020142125.1 Phrynosoma platyrhinos | reverse complement strand
AAGATGGTACCTAACTCCTTGGAAAATGGCTAAAATATTCAGGAAGAAAGATTATATTTGTTGGAAGTGCAATAAGGAAACTGGAAGATGGCTACACATGTGGTGGCAATGTCCAAAAATCAAAGAACTATGGGTGGCGATACATACTGAAATTCAGAAGATTCTAGATATAAAATTTCAAATGCTACCAGAAATATATCTATTGAATATGACCAATAAAATATCGGACATAAAAGCTAAAAAATATAGTGACATAATATTGTATATGATAACATCAGCCAGAATCCTTATTGCACAAAAATGGAAGACTAATGAACTTCCGACGATTGATGAATGGCTATTAAGATCATTGGACAACATTGAGTTAGATAGACTGACAAAAATGTTAGAGAAAGAACCAAAAAATGTAATAAATGCAGATTGGGAAAAACTAAGAAGACACTGTGAAGAACGATGGAAATAAAGACAATTTATAACTAAGAAGCAAAAGAAAACAAGGGAGATAAACCTTAAAGCAGGGGTAGGCAACCTTTCCCCTTTAAGGGCCGAGGGACTTCAGCTCCCAGAAGCCTCAGCCATGTTGGCCAATAGTCCCATGTTGGCCAATAGCTCCTGGGATTCTGGGAACTGAAGTCCCTTGGCCCTTAAAGGGGAAAGGTTGCCTACCCCTGCCTTAAAGCAACTGAAAGAATACAACAAGAAGCGGTAAACCAAAGTCACATACAGAAATGACAATAATAGGGAAACATAGAACTATTTCTTTTGTATATACCTAGAGAACTGGATAACTCAAAAAAGGAAGAAACAAGAATTAATTAGTTATCATGCAAGGAAATATAGGTCTATAATGAAGAAAAAACAAACGTTTGTTATGTGATGTTATGTATGTGTATAAATTTAATAAAAAATAAATTAAAAAAAAACTTTGAAGTTTTATATCCATTTTAAATCTATCTTTTAATTGTATATACAAAAGCCAGTGCATTTTAGGGTCCATTGTGCTATTTCCTCAATTGATTTTAGATCTAGTTTTTTGTCATCTCCTTTTTTAAATATATCCTTATATTTCAACCATGTTTTTACTGCTTTCCATCTTCCATGAAAGGCTTCATCCATAATGGTATTTTCCTGTATATTTTTCCTTTTATTTCCTTCCATGTATTTAAAAGTGTTTTTCTTATTATATGGTGTTTGAATTCTTTGTGAATCAGATCTTTTTCATACCATAAGTAACTGTGCTACCCATATCTGTTATTAAATCCTTCCAGATTTAAAATTCCTTCTCTTTTCAACGTCACCCAATCTGATATCCAATCTAGCGCATTGGCTTTGTGATATAATTCCAAGTCTGGCAAGTTCATTCCTCCATCCTTTTTACTCCTTATCATTGTAAGCCAATTCACTCTTGCTTTTTTGTTATTCCAAACAAAATTCCTTATATCTTTATGCCAGTCTTTAAATGGTTTTTTATGATGAATTATTGAAATACATTGAAATAGAAAATTCATTTTGGGGAGGACCATCATTTTAATTGTTTCTATTCTACCTATTAAAGAAAGTTTCAATTTGCTCCATTTTATCAGCTCTTCTTTTATTTCTTTCCTTTTCATCTTGTAGTTATTGTCAAATAAGTCTGTATTCCTGTTGGTTATCCATATCCCTAAATATTTCACTTTTTTAATTATCTTACATTTAGTTTTGGTTTCTAATTCCTTTTTTTCTGTACTTGTCATGTTCTTTGTTATAATCATTGTTTTCTCATAGTTAATCTTAAATCCGGCCACTTTTCCAAATTCTTCCAATGTCTGAAACACATTCTTGATTTGCTTTTGAGGTTTCGCCAATGTTAATACAAGGTCATCTGCAAATGCTCTTCATTTGTATCTTTACCTTTTATTTTTGTTCCTTTTATGTTCTTCTGTCTTATTTAATAATATTTCCAATGTTATTATGAAAAGAAGCGGTGAAAGTGGACATCCCTGGCACGTTCCTTTTTCAATGTTAATCTTCTCTGTTATGTTTCCATTTATTATCAGATTTGCAGTTTGTTTTGTATATATCTCTTCTATCCAATTGCAAAATTTATTTCCCATCTCCATTTTCTTTAGTATTTCCTTCATAAATGACCAATTAACATTGTCAAATGCTTTCTCGGCATCCAAAAAGATAAGTGCCATCTTCTTATCGTTTTTTTCATAATATTCAATAGTGTTAATAACCATCCTTATGTTGTCCTTTAGTTGCCTTCCTGGGAGAAACCTAGCTTATTCTTCTTTAATAATATTTGTTAAAACCTGTTTAAATCTTTCCGCTAAAATTGATGTAAATATTTTATGGGATTCTGGGAACTGTAGTTTTATGAGGTGTAATGAGGCCATCCATGGGGTTTTCTTGGCAAGAGTTCTTCAGAGGAGGTTTGCCATTGCTTTCTTCTGAGGTTGAGAGAGTGTGATTTGCCCAAGGTCTCCCAATGAGTTTCATGGTTGAGCTGGGATTCGAGCCCTGGTCTCCAGAGTCACACACTCAAACCACTGGCTGTCTTTATTCTTGTTACTGTGCTGTGCCTTCTGTGCTTTATTATGCTTGTTGTTGCTCTTGTGTCCCTCCAAGTCTTTTCCAGCTTATGGGCCCAGAGCACCCTCCTGAGTGCCGGTTCCTGAGGACCCTAAGGTGAAATTCTCATGGAGTTCTCTTGGCAAGTTTCATCAGACGGTGGTTTGCTATTGCTAGCCTGAGGTTGAGAGAATGTGCCTTGGGTTTTCTCCCAGAAGGTGTGCCCCCAGAAGGCAGATGTCCTGCACCTTGAAGTCCGTCCCCCCCCAACATCCAGTGACATCCATATGGGAATGCCACCGAGTTTGGACACTCAGTCTCTAAAAGGTTCGCTATCACTGGCATAGTCAGTCCAAAAACATCTGGAGAGCAGCATGATTCTCACCTGTTTTAGTGAACCCAATGCAAAATGAGTCTGTGTGTGGGTTGGTTGTGTGCCTTCAAGTCATTTCCAACTTGTGGTGACGGTTTTCTTGGCAAAATTTTTTCAGAGAAGGTTTGCCTTTGCCTTCGACTGAGGTTGAGAGAACATGATTTGCCCAAAATCATCCAGTGGTTTCCATGGCAGAGTGGGGATTCAAATCTTGATCTCTAGTGTTGTAGTCCAATGCTCAAACCATTATACCTTGCTGGCTCTCACTTGCAAAATGTAGGAGCCAAAAATATTTTTTAGGAGTCAGATTAAAGAAAAGGAAAGCATGTGAGTGAGAGGAGGATGGAAGCAACTTCTCTAGCACCAAGGTATTAGTTCTGAATTTGTTCAGGTACGAGTGATTACTGCTGTTTAGATTTTGGCACACCTGCTGAAGGCCAAGCCCTTGGAAATTATGTATTGGGCAGAACTGACTCTGCAGGAGTCCCATGTTGACCTGAATCGAGGATCATTGGGCTGTGTCCAAGAGACATACAGTATCTTATATTGAAAGATATACAAGGCTGATTAATGTCAGAGTCATCCAGCCTATCTCCAGTCCCAGTAAATCTGTTTTCATCACATTTCTTTATTAAACATGGATAAGGTCATGTAGGACCTCTTTCAGCCTGACATAATTCTCTTTTCCACTCAGCTAGCTCTGCTCATGTGCAATATACAGGTTCATTGTGTTAGATGACAAGTAAATATTGTTTTTTCTGAAGAAATATATTTTGAAACTCAGATATGCATCAGTTGTTAGATATGTATTATAGAATGAATGAATAGATATAACTATTCACTGTTAAAAAATGTCTTAATAAACACACCCCGTAAACACTTCTGTTATGTTTTAAAGTGTGCCTTCAGACTGCCCTATAGTAAATCTGTGCAGTGCTTACTTAAACAATTATAGAATAGGTGTTTAATAATAAAATCTAAATATTAAAGGCTTTCTTCTAGTAACTGAATTTGTGCATCTTGCATAAGATTCTTTATTGTTGTGCTAAATAATATCGCTTTTGGGATATCTATCTGTCTGTCTCTGTTTCATTTTCCCCTTCCATTTCACTTGAAACTACAGTACATATATTTGTGATTAACGTCTGATTCATATGAAGCATTTCCCCCCATCATGATTGATTCAGCCATGCAATTGCAATGATCAGATCACACCATGGATCTATGGATACATCATGTACAGCCTTCACTATAGAATCTAAATAGTATGGAGGGAATTGTTCATGGCAGAATGTTCAAGATATGGGGGCAAAGGATAATAGCTCACATACCATTGGTTCACTGAAGGTTTATTGCCCTTATGTTGAAGTCTAGTGTTAACTATAGAGGAGCTGACCTCAATAAATCAGGCGTAATGAATTATTATATAGTCCACTCTACATACAAATGATGCATCTTAAACTATGGACTATAAACATCTGGATTCCAGTCCTTGGAATCACTAGAATGTGACAGAGGGAACTGGAACTCAGGAACTAGTTTTTATATATGTATGATAAGAAAGTGTATTAATATGTATAATCCAACAGAATTTGACATGAAATGTCAGAAATTAATGTGATAATTTTTGCCTCAAAAGAAACATCTCTCTGTTGGAATAAAATTTGAAAATGTTATTCTACTTGTTGACATTAAAGAGGTGATATGGACATATTTTCCAATATTTCACAGATAAAATGTGTCGCCAAGCAACATCAGAGTGTGGTTAAAATGGCTGCTATTAATGAGGAAGAGCCCACAAGCTAGGTGAAGCTGCAGCAGTTTGATTTTTCCTGAGTCTACTGGGAAGTGAAAGATACCACCCCCTCATGTAGTCTCCCCTACTCTCACTGGGTTAATTCAGTGCAAACTACTTATGCACTTTGAATATGGTTTGCAGCAAGTGAAGTAAGCTAAGGCAAAGAGAGAAAGTGGTATCAGTAAAGAGAAACTGGGACTTTTTAATGCAGCTGAAAAGCTGGGTTGACAGAACATTAATCAAGGCTATCCCTGACAAATTAGGACAGTTCAAGGGTAAGCATGAAGGTTTTAAAAGCCACATAGTAAACTGTATGGGCTTTCTTTGAAATCAGGATTTGTGTTACTGTTTTTCTGTCATACAGATTGTATCTGTTCATGATTTCTTCTTCTTCTTCCTTTTCTCCCTAGCATGGGCCAGAGGATCAGACCTGTCTTGTTGTAAAGCCCTCATTTTGTGTAAGCCTTGGTCTTTAAGATGGTAACAGCTTCATTGCGTCATGGAGTGACCATCACTGGAGCTATCTTGCTGGTGACAGGGACGCTTTGTTTTGCATGGTGGAGTGATGGTGAGATGGGAGCCACTGCCTCTACCGATGACCTGAAGGTTCTGCCTCATGGAGAAGGTGAACCAGGGACAAACTCTACCTCCTCAAATGCAATGCTCAGGTCCATCAGCTTCTTCTGTTGTGGAATCGGTGGGCTCCTCCTCCTTTTCGGCCTCCTGTGGTCAGCCAACGCTGGAATAGTTTCTCGTCATTATCAGTACCATTTTTCCAGGGATCTTCTTTACTCCACTGTTGAGTCTCTTGAAAAACAGACCTGCAGGTTAGCAAGATCTTTGTGTCCATACTTGATAGGGATAGCGAGCTGTTTGAGCGGCTTGTTGAGTAATGGTCACATACCCTCCAACATTTCAAAGATGAAAACCAGGATTCATGTGGCCAAGCAACATCAGAGTGGGGTCAAGATTGAGGAAGAACACACAAGCTAGGAGAGATTGCAGAAGTTTGTTCTTGCTTGAGACTCCTGGGATGGGCAAAACCCTGTCCCTCTTCTCCTCTCCCCTCTACTAAGTTAATGGAGTGCAAAGCACTTTCCCAGTTTGAACAATCTTAAGCTTACTTCAGTTTGCAGCAAATAGAGTAAGCTGAGAACAAAGGGGGAAAGTGGGAGAAGGAGACACAAATTGGGGCTTTGTGTGTACTGGCCAGGGTACTCCAGGAACAGCCTGGAGTATCCTGACCCCATAACTGCCCTGTTCTCCCTCTGTTACCTTGGCCTCTGTCCCTGCACCTCAGCGGCTGTCTGCGCATGCAGGTGCAGGGGGTACGGACAGCGCCAGCTGACACCCTAAGCGGGAGTGATACCAGTGCTCCTCAAACATCTGCCTTTGGGCAGAAACTGGCTGTGAAATTAACCTGTGTCTCTTTAAAACCCTGAAGAAATGGGGTGAGTGGGGTAAGGCTCAGTGGGAGGAGAAAGCAGAGGCCCTAGTTTATTTGTTTGTTTGTTTTTAAAAAAATTAATTTATTTTTTTATTTTTATTTTTAAAAACTAAAATTTTAATTTTTTAAATTGTTTTAAAATTATCTTTTAAAATTTTCTTTAAAAACACCATCTTTTAGTGCACTGATAAGCGGTATAGACATGTATTTACTATTGCTATATCTGCATTATACAGTTATATTGGTTTATTGCCATTTTACTTGCCAAGGCTGCATCCTATGGAATTCTGGGATTTGTAGTTTGGTGAGATATGTTCAACTTTCTGAGAGAGAACTCTCACCCACTCTCCTAAAGTACAATTCCCAAGGTACAGTAAATCCTTGGTATCCACTGGAGTTTGGTTCGAGGACCCCGCTGAATACCAAAATCCATGGATGTTCAAGTCCCATTAAATACAATGGCCTAGTAAAATGGTGTCCCTGGTACAAAATGGCAAAATCAAGGGTTGTACTTTGGAAATTATATATATATATATATATATATTAATATTTTAAAACCATTGATGCTTGAATTCAAGGATAAAGAATCCATGGATACAGAGAGCTGACTTTGCTCTTTTAAAATCACATAAAGACACTGAATGTTCATTGGGAATTGAAGTTCTGTGTTACTGGACCTTTTGCCTCAAAAGTGACATCCACAAATTTGTAAAGTAGACTACACAAGCCCTTAAACAGGGTTGTAAAAAAACCTCATTATATCTGAATTCCTGGAATTTTAATTTTGGCTCCTACAGATTTGAATTCTGTTGTATCAAAAACAATGCAGTGATGGCTCTCAGACATGCATTTCACACCAGGAATGAAAAATTATCTTCCTCAGTTTTATTGATGTGTGAGTGAATGAGAAAGAAAGAGAGAACCTGTGATTTTAAGAGCATCTTTCACAGGTGGCCCTGTTTCACAGTGAAATCTGTGATTCTAGTACGTTATTAGTTCCCACCCCTGAACACTTTCCTCTTTGAAAAAAAGGAAGTGACATGATCAAAGGTCATGGGAGACTTTTGCTTATATATAAACCATGTTTGCTTACTAGATACAATGGAAAAAGGAACAGCAGTGGGTGATCAAGTGGCCCATGAAATGCACATAGTGGGAATATGGTCACATATTTGATACTGGACTTTAAAAAAAGTTTAAGTATACATAGATCCATGTTGTTCAGACACTACAATAAAATTCAAGGCCTCTGTTGCAGGGACATATTTTAAGGATTTCCCCTCTCTCATATATCACTTATCCAGCCCCTAGCCCACTTATCTACTTATCCACTTATCTAGTTCTATAATTTGTGCTGGCACAAAGGAGGCCGTTTGCCTTGAGTGGGGTAATAAAAGGCCACAACTTTATTTATCTGTACAGGGGTCATAAATCACAGTTTAAATCACAGCCATAAATCATTCACATTGCTTGTTATCGCTTTCACATATGTGTGCACGCTCATGTCATAATTCATGTAAATCAAACCATAAATCATATCATAAAATTCTGTCATAAATTGCACCATAAATCAATCATATGTCAATATTCAGATCATAAATCAAGCTATAAGTCATGTCATAAATCATTCATAAGTCAATGCCTGACAACAATCATAATAATTAATAAGGCCATA
This sequence comes from Phrynosoma platyrhinos, assembly GCA_020142125.1. Lineage (NCBI taxonomy): Eukaryota > Metazoa > Chordata > Lepidosauria > Squamata > Phrynosomatidae > Phrynosoma > Phrynosoma platyrhinos. The sequence continues at coordinate 192,058,197 of CM034706.1, read as the reverse complement.
AATCCCAAGCTGTCATCATAAATCAATCATCCATCATAAATCACCATATAGTGATAAATCAGCTTTCTCACCATAATGCATAACTACTATAAGTAGGTGTCTAGATGCCCCTATCCAATGTTGTGACAAAGCAGCAAATAGCAAAAAATTATAGAACCAAAAATTATACCTAGGAAGAATAATACACATGCATGGTATATATTGCTTACACCTACAACAACTAACAAACATCTCACAGTGCTAATTAAGACTGCAATTTCCCCAGGAAGGGCAAAAAACCAATGCTCCAATAGTACTGGGGACATTCCCTCCTGGCGACCAGCAAAATAGTACTGGGGACATTCCCTCCTGGCGACCAGCAAAAGCCTGGGAGTACGGTAATGAAAAATACTAAGCCGAGGGTGGGTGGGCTGGGTCTCTTGGCTGCCCAGCTTGTAATGGCCACAGCCATGTGGAGAGGGGCCTTAAGTAGGCCCCAAATCCCATCCCAAAATCTTGTGAGACTTCCTGTGGTCTCAACCAGTCGTGGTGCTGGCCTCCCAACATGGCTGGTGCAACCAGTGGCACCTCCTGACACATCGAGGGGGGGGTCTATCTTCTTGTTTCTGTGTGACTTCAACTTGTTTCCAATTTATGGGAGCCCTAAGGCTAACCTATCATGTGGTTTTCTTGGAAAGATTCGTTCAGAGGAGGGTTGCCTTTGCCTTCTTCTTAGGCTGAGAGTGTGTGACTTGCCCAAGGTCACTCAGTAGTTTTCCATGGCTGAGTGTGTAATTGAACCTTCATCTCCAAGTGTCCTAGTCCACATTCAAACCACTGCATCACACTGGCTCCCCCTAATATATCTACAATGCTCAGGTACATATGACTTAAAAAAAACTTCTTGTTCCCTATTAACAGTCAGGCTGCTAGGATACACCAAAGACGTAAAATGCAATCCTGTACTTACTCATAGAAAGGTAAGGCCTCATTGTATTCAGTATGGCTTACTCCCATGTAAGTTTGCATTGACCTTTAACCTCACAGGTGCTCTTAATATGATATGTGGAATTATTCTTAGTGGACACATCACTCTTCTCAGTCCTTAGCCAGACAGTCAAAGTAGTTTGGTATAGAACTATGCACAAGCACACACATATCTTTGTGTTGTACAGATGGAGACAGGTCACAACAATTGATTAATGTTGTTGTTTTTGACTTGGTTTTGTTTCAGCACTTGGGAAGCCAGTACTGTTCCCACCTATGAGGAAGCTTTGAATTGCCAACCTGCTGAAAATGCTCCAAGCTACACAGGATCTCATATTTTGAAGGAAAACAACACCTCCTTGTATCAAGTGGTGGATGAAAGCAGCACATGCCATGGAGGTCGCAGACGCAGTTCCTCTGATACTGTTTTGTTCAGGAGTATTCTATCAAGGCAAGAGTCAGGATCATGGGATGAAGCAGTTGTTGTTTGTGACACACCACCACCTAGCTATGAGAGTATCGGCTCATGTGATGGATGATCTAGAGACCTCATTCACTGCTTGTTGAGAATCTAAATTGCTATTGACTGTTGTCTTTTCTTTCAGTTCATTTACTGTGGCAAGCTGGTTTAGAATGGGAGCAAATAACTATTAAAATATTAAACCACTGTGTTGTCTTTTGCAGGAATTGCTGACAAATGATCAAAGACCAGTCTCTACATTGCTTTTCCATGCATGGCTCATATGTATACATATGCCTTATGTATCTAGATGCTTCGGAGGACTATCCAAGATATGTTAGAACTTTGAAAAGTAAAATCAAAGTAGGAGCACTACTTACACAGGCATATACTGATACAGGACTACAACACGATACAGAAGGTATCTCTGGAAAATAGTGTTCTGAAACTTATTTAATAAAGTGATTATCAACTGACAATCATATAGATGATATATGCATAGTGGTGTGTGTTTTTCCCCAAAGACTCAGAACTTGGAAAGCAGAGTTTCATGGGAGCATGGCCATTTAGCTGAGAAACTACTGAGCAGCATTCGAAGAGCAGAGAATTTTGGAGTTGCAAGTGACTTTCTCTCCTAAGTATTTCTGCCAGTATTTCCTATCTCAACTTGGGAAAGTTGTTTTTTTGTAATACAGCTCCCAGAATACAGACAAAGCCATGCTGGTTGGGGGATTCTGGGAGCAATAGTAGAAAAATAACTTTACAAGCCCTGCTCTCTATTGTAATATATCAAGCAAACAATTCGTGAGGACACTTTCTCTCACTAGTTTAGACTTTAGATGAGAGAAGCAATTGTAATCTTTGGACAAATTTCTAATGACCTTCCCAATATATACTAGGTCTTCTTTCACTGCTAGGGTCCTGATCAAAACTGGAACAATCACTTTTCCTATTTAGGCTAAAAACTATTCATACCATTACTAACTGGATGACTGACATACATAGTTTTGACCCTAATTTGTCCCAAATGGAGGCAGAACTTCTGATCTAAAAATTTACAGCAAACAGATTAATCTATAGAACAGGATGTACAATTTGTGACCTTCTGGGTGTTGATTGACTTCACTTCCCATGTTCTCTAACAACAATGGCCAGAATGATGGGATTTGCAGTCCATCAAGTTGCCCACCGCACCATAGGTCTGTATTATAGCATGTCATAACAAGCAGAATAGAGAAACAAGCAAGGTAGCATGTTTGAGAAAACCAGGACTTTTAATTACAAAGCCTATATAGGGATGAATGTGAGGTGGAAAGTCCAGCACATTCTATGATGTTTCCTGTTCTTTGATTTCCTCTATAAAAGAAAAGGGTAATATGTCAGGTTCTAAGTTGTTCAATTTATGGACAAGGAGAGTAACACATTGCCATTACTTCAACTGGCAGTCCATCTCTTGTATCACAAGAGGAAGAGCAGAGTTCCCCAATTCTTGTGCTGATATTCACTTGCTGAAGATGAATATCCTATAAAACTCACAATGCATACAGAACCTGAAGCAGTAACATGGGGAAAAACAGAGCTTTAACAGAGTCAAAATCTATTACTAAATGTGACTAAATGGGTACACATTGCTTAAGAGAGCAAGGGGTCAGTTTTGTAACCATCAGGCCACCATGGGCCTATGCCACTTCATACCAAATTGAGGATACTTTGTTTAGCAGATTGTTGATACTTGTTTCTGATCCAGGGATCAAAGATAATGAGATAGTGGTCTTCACTTCCCAACCAAATAGAAGGCTATTTAGGAGTGCAGGGCATACCCAAGTATTATCCATCAACACCTTGCAATTCCTTTTCTTGCTCCCCAGCATCTAAAGCTGCTTCACTGTCTAATTACAGGACGAGCTTTGTCAAAAGAACCAAAGCCTGAATCCCTGTCCTTCCATCTATATATAAAGTAGGGATGGGAAAATATTTGAAAATACTGGAAATGTCAACAAAACATATTTCTTGAGGTTTGGGAAATGGTGATAAGGAGATTCCTGAACTGGCAAGAACTTTCATAGTTTGGACTAAATAGTCTATGCAAAATTTGCTCATGGATTTTTTCTGCAGAAAACAGGAGTTTGTGTGCATAAAAGAGCATTTTCTACACAAAAATGTAGAAGTGTGAATTTTGTTTAGAATAATTCCCCAACTGCAGTTTTTTATGTTCCAGAAACAGTGGGCCTTTGCAAACTGCCAGAAATAGTGCAAATTGAGTCCAATTTAAGGGTTAGGGTTAGTGCTAGGGAATCATGAGAATTGTTTTTTTTTTTTTTTCCTGAGACATTGAGCTTTCTCTGTCAGAGAGCTCTGGTGCCACAATAAAATACAGTTCCCATGATTCCCTAACCCTAACCCTTAAAGTGGACTCAATTTGCACTATTTCTGGCAGTCTGCAAAGGCCCAGCATTTCCTGCACAGAATATAATATTTCTGCACAGAAAATGCTTTTTTGTATGTAGAAAATGCTGTTTTCTTCACAAAAATGCCACACTCATTTTTCTCAGAGTAAGTCTTGAACAGAAATGCTGACAAGACTTCATCAGACCCAGTCACCATTACACCCATCCTTTTGGTCCACTGACACTGCCAGGCATAACCTTCAGGTTACAAGAAAGGATTATGAAATTGGTTAGGAAGCTGAAGGACCTTGATGCACAGATTGTCATTTCATCTCTCCTCCCAGTCGAAGAACATGGTTCAGGAAGGGAGAGAAGAATAATGAAGGTGAACAACACTCCACAGATGATGCCACCAGGAATAATATGGCTTCTTGGACCATGGTCTGTGGTTTCCTGAAGATGGGCTGCACTTGGCAGGAAGTTTTTTTTTCTAAGAGGTTCACAAACCTCATCAGGAGGGCTTTAAACTGAGCTACTGGAGGAGGGATTCTTGAGAGCAGATGTTCATCAAGTGCTGGAGATAATAAGTATTTCATAGAGAATACTGGATCAATAGTACAAAAATCCAACATGGGAGGAAAATAACATTAAATAAGCAGCTAGGGAAAATGGCCAATAGTCTCAAATGTCTACACTAATGGATAGAGCATGGGAAATAAGATGAATGTGAACCTTTAACAAGCAAAATAAATATAATAGGTATCACTGAAACTTGGTGGGATGCGTCTCATGATTGGAATGTAGTAATAGATGGGTATAGTCTATTTCAGAGAAATAGAACAAAAGGGAAAGGAGCAGTAGCAAAATTATGTGTCAAGGATGTTTACACCTGTGAAAGAGATCCATGACTTAAATCCTGGAAGACAGATTGAGAGCATCTGAGTAAAAATTAAGGGGGAGAGAAACAACAGGGATGTAATTGTGGAAGACTACTACAGGTCCCCAAGCTATACTGAGGACTTGGAGGATGCCTTCCTGAAACAGATGATCACACATTCAGAAAGGAGACATGTACAATGTGCCCTTCATATACGCAGGGATCCTTTCCGGGACACCACCACTACCACCATCTCCCCTGCATAAGGGAAAAAATGTGGGACCTTTGTCTTCTATGGCATCGCGCTCGTGTGTGCCTCACTGAGCACACAACATGGGCTCATGCACCATTAAAAGTGCCGGGGCTCGTCATCCATGTGACCTTGACTTTAAATTTAAACTATCCTGATATTTGTTGGAAGTCAAACTCTGCCAAGAATATAAAGACCGACAAATTAATCACTTGCCTTGCAAACAATTTTATTGTCCAGAAGGTGGAAGAGGCAACAAGAGGCAAAGCTATTTTAGATCTGATGCTAACCAACAGTGATGATCTGGTTAATAAGGTGGGAGTAGTGAGATTCTTAGGAGGGAGTCACCATGTTCTCCTTGAGTTCGTTATACATTGGGAAATGGAAGCCTCAAGCAACAAGTGGTGTAGTTCTTGGATATATTGCAGAAAGAAAAGAAAATGCAACCATAACTCAATTCATTTTTAGAGCATTGGTTGTAGTTACTGTATTAATTAACTCAGCCCCAGAAAGAGAAAGGGGCAGCCAAAATGATTTTCAGCTGAAAATATGATCAGTGAAAGAATTGAGCTTCTGAGACTATATTTGGATCCTATGAGAGCCTATGAGATGAAAAGGATGAGCTTATTTTCTTACGTTTTCATTTTGTTTTGTTTTTTGGATTGTTATGTGGGAGTATTAGGACTGAGTCACATGCTTATTTTGAGGTGATAAGAGTCCTCAAGTAATGACTTCATTGCTTCATTTTTACAGGGGAAGTTATTTGTCTCAGATTTTGCCCACGTGAAAGTCTCATTACACATAAAAGGAAACCCATTAGAACTAACATTTTCACTGACGGCATGGTAACTTTGGAGATTTTCATGTAGGAGCAATGCTCCTCATGGGAAGATGAGATGGTCAAAGGAGTCATGTGAGGACTTAATTGCTTTCCAAACCAACTCATAATTTTTTTTTTAAATGTAACTACTAAGGGCATAATTTCTTCCATAGTATTTGTAATCTTCTTTCAGTTTATTTCCAACCATTATTTTTGTTTTCTTTTTTAAAAAATTACCTGTAATATGCTTGCCATTAAAAATATTTTTGCTCCATATTTTGGAATCTTTCTAGTATAGAATCACAGAGTTGGAAGAGAACACAAGGGCCATCCAGTCCAACCCATTGCCATACAGGAACTCAAAATCAAACCAAAATCAAACCATTTACATTGTGTAAATTTGTCTTTCATATTAAACTTTCATCTCCTGATTTCATTTTATCCTTCTTTTTTTAGTCAGTATCTGAATGAAAATATGGACAGTTCCAGATTTTTTTTAAAAAAAAAGATGTAGAATGTGCCGAGAAAACTGTCTCATTGGTTGCCTCTGCATCTAGACAGGGACTGTCACCTCCTGATCCTTTTCAAACTGGCTAAAACAGAAGGAGGTAGTGTTTATCCTGGCCTCTTCTGGGACACAACAGAACATGGGGATAAAACTTGTGAGGGGTGGGCACAAAATAGGGTGCTTTCACCTTGGAGGTCCCAGTGAATGTCCCAGGATGAGAGGAATGTTATCTGATTCGTCAAAACAAAACCAAGAACTCTAGGTACAAATATTACAACCTTCAGCAACATTTGCCCCATCTTGATTTACCCTATATTGAACTGTCACATTTTTCTTTTTAATGGCAAGACCCTTTATTTTTGCCAGTTGTGTAACAAGCAGAGCTTACAATATTACCTAGTTGCATTTCTATGGCTTGGAAAAGAGACAAGTGTTGATTTTCTGCTTACTATGTGCTTGTAGGGTTGCCATTTGTCACAGAAAACGTGGAAAATCCTGTATTAAAGGGTCTTAAAAAGTGTCCTGGCCAGCTAGACCAGTTGAAACAGTAAATCCTGGATTTCTCCTTTGTCACAGGCCGTTGGGTAGGTTAAAATGTATTGAAGCAGGAAATCATGCAAGAAGATTGGCACTAGTGGGAGCCTCATCTCACCCTGCCGACTCTGGTTGCTATGCATTGCCAGCTTATTCTTCCATTCCCTTCCCACTTCCCCTAACAGGCCCAGGAGGTGGGAAAGGAAAAGAGAGGAACAGAGATGGCCTTGTGTTGTGTGGTGTTTGTGTTGGCGGCTTGAGCCTAGAACTAGGCAGCATGGTGGAACTTCGCTTCCAAACAGCCTCAGGAGAGTAAAGGGAGTCCCTTTACCCTCTGGGGCTGCTTGGAAGTCTCCTTTTCTTCACACCAACTGGTGGTGGTGGGGAGAGAAAAAAAACTCTTAACCTAGTACTGGTGCTGAAGTTGAACCATAATGGTAGGAAAAGTGCAGTGATTAATGTGTTGAATTTGCATGATCAGAATGCAAATCAATAATATGCATAATTATAATAATTTGTATAATATGCACATTAGAAACCTGGATATGATGGACTGGAATATGGCAACCTATGTGCTTGTAAATCAGGGGTGGGCAACTGCACCAGGTCCAAGGTCTACTTTTATGCCCTGAAACCATCCATGTGTTGAATGGGTTACAATAAAATAAAACAAAATAAATCAAACCCCCAAACTCACCAGAAGCCTACTTCTGGTTCTTGAAAATGGCTACTTAAAAAAAAAAGTTAAACAGTACAATTCAGGCAGGCCCAAAAACCTATTTGAAAAGTAAAAATTGTATACTTTATGACTTCTAATACAAGCAACTCTCTCTCTCTTTTTTGACCAGTGTTACCTAAGTTGCAGGGGGTCCTGTGAGGGCACCCACAAATTGTACTTAATGGGGAAATTAATTTAGCTTAATAGGAAGCATCGAGAGGGCTTGGTAACATAAAGCCAGGATCTCCGCCTATGTATATTAGTTACAAACTCAGAGAGCTACAGAGGCAGTGTCCAAATTAATTTAGTTTATTTTAAAAAGAGAGTTCACACACAGATGCACACTCTTTCATGCACACACACACACACACACACACACAAGAACTAACGATGCAAAGATGGGAGATAACAGTGAGTTGCAGGGTAGCTAAGAGATAATACTTACCTATCTGAAGCGAAGCTCCAATTGCAGGGTTACTGGAATAAGGATGGCTTAGTAACTGCCTGTGACATGAGAGGTGGCTAGCTACTGAGATGTTGAGTCAAAATCAAACAGAGTGTAAGAGGAACTTGAACCTGGGGAATTTCTAAAAGTCCAAGTATCCGATTGAATATTTTATCTTATGTTTACGGAGGTGGCTAGGGAGTATACTGATAGAGACAAAGATTTCTCAATGAGTTTTGTGATTTATTTGATGGCGGCAGTGGCAGGACTGGCCTGGGGCTGGTCCAAAGGCCTCAGGGGGCCGCATCCAGCCCCCGGGCCTTAGGTTGCCTACCCCTGGCTTATGACATGTAGGTACTTAGCTGGAAAACTGTCAATTATAAACACAACAAACTACAGCTCCCATGTTCCC
>CM034706.1:192025412-192040360 GCA_020142125.1 Phrynosoma platyrhinos | reverse complement strand
GGTTTTAAATTGAAAAAAACCTGCAAAAGTGGGCAGATTTTCAGACGACGTCACTGTTAAAATAGGGTTAACCCAAACGGAAAGTAGTCAGAAACTGCTTCTTTTTACTTTTGGAAAATCCCAAAAATAAAAAGAAGCACTTTCTGACTACTTTCCGTTCGGGTTAACCCCATTTTAACAGCAATGTGTGTGAAAATCTGCCTGCTTTTGTGGGTTTCCCCCACCTTTTAAATCCCGTTTTTGCATGGGATTTCCCCTGTGTGATAAATTCCCATGTCTCTTAATTCTAGCTACAAAATATTACTCATTCCACCAATAAAGTAATTAATTCCCACTCACCAGGCCCTTGTTTTAAAAAGGGGGAAATGTTACTTGGAAGCATTATTTCCAAGCTTTGATGTGTGCATAGGTGATAATTTGACTGGAGCAGCAGCAGGAAAGATGTACTCTACACTTTATTCCAGGGGTCGGCAGCCTACGGCCCGTGGGCCGCACCCGGTCCGCTGAGGCCTTGGAACCAGCCCGTGGCCAGTCCTGCTGCTGCTGCCACCACCACCGCTGTGTGCGCCCCCCCACCGCCACCACCACCACGCCATGCATGATGCAAGGCGCCATTTTTCTTTCCAAAATGGTGCCCGTGCTCGTGCACGCATGCACACAATGGGGGATGCCATTTTGGAATGCCAAACAGTGCCGGCGTCATATGCATGCACACGGTGCCGGTGCTGTTTGGCCTTCCAAAATGGCACCCGCCGCCGTGCGCATGCGTGCGCGAGCATGGGGTGCCATCCAAAATGGCGGCCCACGCTCATGTAAGCATGCGCACCACAGTGGTGGTAGTGTGCATGCGTGTGTGTGTGCACGTGCACGTGCGCCACTGCAGTGGGCATCGGGGGACAGGGGGACCGGCCCCACCCCCCAAAAAGTTGCCAACCCCTGCTTTATTCCATACAGTATTCCATTGGCTCCCACCAGTTTTGGTGACCTTGCAGAGAAAGGGTCTTTCCCCACATGGGGCAAGTGTGTGTGTGTTGTGTGAGTGAAGCGAGGACTCTTCCTCAGAACAATCACTGCTGCTCATCCACTTGCCTCCTCTGTCTTGGCCTCATCCACACACCTGTCCAGAGGGAGAGTGCAAGCCAATGGAGGATACTGCTCTCTGTATCAGGGTGAGCAAAATGCAGATCTCCAGATATTATTGAACTGAAGCTCCCAGCAATCCTTACCATTGGCTATGTTGTCCTGGTATTCTAGGAGATGTAGTCCAACAAGATCAGGAGGGCCACATATTTCCTACACCTGCTCAATATTCTTACAGTTGCTTGCACACTCAAAAACAGCAGATCCACAGGATGCAACAACAAGAAGGAAACACAAGAGGGACAAGACATTCTGGGGAGTAGAAAGCCAGGATGGTATGGTGATAAGAATACTGCTTTGGTGAGCTATGAAACCCATTGAGGTGACCTTGGGCCAGTCAATCTTTCTGACTGTTTCACCGTCTCTGACCTACCTCTCAGGGTTTTAGTTAGGATAAAGTGTGGGGAAGGAGCACCATGTATACCATCTTAAGTCCTTTGGAGGAAAGGCAGGATTTACAGGTAATTAGCAAATAATAAATTAGCAGAGAGTCCCCTGCAGCTATGAAGGCCTTGACAGATGTCCATCAATACCACCCTTTGCATGTTGAAGTGAAAGCAAGTCAAAGTGTGCAGCTATGTGCATGTGTTAAACGTACCTCAAGAAACCTATGCTCCCCCTACTTTGTTCACTTCAGCCATCTCCCCTAACTTCTCCCCTTCTCCCCCAGGTCAGAATTGTTTCTGTTTATTCAGAGTCAGAGAAGTTTCTTGTAAAAAAGCCTAGTACTTCATGTATTGAAAACGAGATTCCTGAGAAGAGCAGGTACGTATATCTAAGGAAGCCAGGCCTGTAGGCTTCCACTCAACAGTCTGTAATCTTTTTAATTAGAAAGCTAATCAGCAGTACATAGTATAAACTGTGTTCCTCAGAGGGACAAGGTCACTGTCTGGAAACATTGGCAGGAGAAAATGAATGGCATGAAATGTTGTGTCTATTTAAAGCTAAAGAAACACAGCAAAAGCAACATCTTGCTCATTATTTTTAAGATACAGAACAACACTGGAGACCAAAGTTCAGGAAAGCTAAAGGGCAATCTTCTGGCTACAACATTTAGCCCCATTTCAGTTTCTAGGTCTGCTATGTATATCATCCCATCCAGTAAATACAGATAATGGAAATGCTTTTTCCCAGAATCCCTCAGCCACATTTTTGGGGGGTTTTTTTGTCCAAAAAGTAGCTTAGCCAAGCTCAGAGAAAAGTGGGCCCAGTACAAAACAAATCTATATTGGCCTTGGCCGACAACTTCTGATGTGTTGGATTACAACACATTCCACACTGTCCAGAATCCAAGGAGTTATATTGGTTAAGGAAGGCTGGTTTATTTATTTACGTATTTGATCTGTGTCTCATCTTTCCACCAGGTCTGGGGTGTGAGGTGGCTTACAACATAATTAAGCAAGAAGTTCCAGTAAAAACACTAATAATTAGACCTATTAAAATACAAATGAAATTAAACGGTTTATGGCCACCCTAATAATGAATAAGAATTGAAATATTGAAAAGTGCAGCACATCCATTTAAATCCTCTGGATTCCCTGAACAGAAAGTTTTTTGTCTGCTGGCAGAAGAACAACAAGGAGGGGCTAGCATAACCTGATTTGGAAAGGAGTCCTAGAATATGACAGTGGCCACCAAGAAAGCCCTCTCTTGTGTTCTTACCAAAAGCATGTTATGCCCTCCAACATTTCACACATTAAAACTGGGACACATGTGTCTAAGCAGAATCACTGTGTGGTGAAGATGACAGACATTATTAATTAGGAAGAACAGACAAGCTAGGAGAGAATGCAGCAGTTTCCTTTTGCTGGAATCTACTGAGAAGATTCCACCCCTTCCTTCCCCCAATGCTGAATTAATGGAGTGCAAACTACTTTTGTTCTTTGAAGTAAGTTTGCACAAATGTATATAAGCCAAGGATAAAGGAAGAAAGTGGGAGGAGGAAAGACAAGCTGGAAAATTATTAAGGCAGCTGAGAAAGTGGAACAACAGAAGATTAATCAGGATTGTACATGCCTAATCTGGACAGCTGGAGAATATGGTGCATATGAAGTTGACAGCTCCCTTGCTCTCATCTCTCTAATATGTGAAAGCTACAACTGTCCAATCAAGATAAATTGTTAGTCAAAATAATCTTCCCTGTCTTCTGTCCACCAGCTGAGATCCAGTGCTCCCTTTTCAGTGCCTCTCAACTGAACACTGAGCAAGGGTAAGAGGATAGCCTGTTGCCACACTCATATATACTCCAGTAAGCCATTAATTTTCTGACTTAAGACGTAGACATCCCTTACTGGCTTAAATCTTATTGTTAGTCAAACAACATTAGACTCACTGAATCAATGGCAGCTTGGCAAGTCAACGATACGTAAGTTCCACTGATTCACTGATTCACTCTAAGTGGGACTAGCAATAAGATTCAGAACACTTTGAATTAGTCCTGCCTCAGACAAACATGTTTGCTTGCTCAAATGTCTGATTTTTTATCGGTGGATGTCTTTCAATAGGGCTAGGCGTGGAACAATATTTCATAAATCTGTTTCATGCTGAGTCCATTCATGCATGCTAATGTAACTTCTAGACAGGGTCCACCACAGTTCAGGCTTGATTTAATGTGGTCTATAGTGGCACATCTCTCCATCCCACCACAGTTTCTGGCTTTAGGACTCTGGTGGAGAAAGGAAAATATCCCCATTTGAGGGCTTGTTTTGAATGCTAACATATTGGTGAGTGAATTTACTTTATCTACAGCCTCTAATTCATTTTGTCCACCTTCTCCATTAACTCATTAGAGGAGCAAGTGCCGTAGTATCTAACATGACCCTGTGTCTTATGTTATGAGGATTGTATTCCATGGGTAAGAAAATCTTCAGCCTTTTGGATGTTGATGAATTATTATGCCCTTCATGCCTTATCATTGATCAGGATGTCTGCAATTCATGGGAAATGGAGTTCAACACCACTGAAGTGGGAGAGATTCCACAGCCCTGTTCTGTTTGAAGGTCTGTGAGAGGAGGTTCCTGTAACTATGAGATTTAGGGGAATATTAATTTTAGCTCAAATAAATGGCTGAGTTACAAGCAACCCATAATCCTCCCAGTGTTTACTGAGTATGTTTTTATTGAGGAGGAAACACACACAAAATGCACATGCTCTCTCTCTCACACACATAAGAGCAAGGAAATAAAAATGTTTAGATTGGAATTGAAGAGGCTTCATTAACGGCAATAATTACCAACAGAGAGGTTGCTCCAGTGGATGTGGTTCAAGGGGTAAGAAGTGGGACTCGGCCACTCCGAAGTGTTCAGAGGGCAGTGGCAGTCAGGTCTAGCGTAATTCAGAGTGATGTGGAGTCAGCTGGCAAACCAACTAGTCCCCAGAACAAAGGAAATTTGTGGTACATATAGAAGAAATCTAGCCTGGGGCAAAGTCCATGTATGCTACATCAAAGGGTCCAAATCTGCATGAGGTGATCATCCGGGTGGAGGCTTGCAAGGTGAGAATTGGGATGTAAATCTTTAGGTGACAAACATCCTATGTTACTTTGCCCAGCCTTTCTGAAATGTATGTGGGAATCAGCCCTTTTTGCAACTTCTGAACTGCCTATGTGGCCTAACGCTTATGAGCTCATGGAAGGTACATTTAGAGTCAGGAAAGGGTGGCCCTCACCATATCAAAAATGGAACACGTCCAGCCAATCGTAACACTCCTCTCTGTGAGGCATCCTCTGATTGAGATATCGAGTCCAAGAGATGTCCAATCCAACTCTGGTATGAAGACATAGAACCTTATGGGAAAACAGGAATCTTGAAGTTAGGGAAAGCCAATGTTGCATCACACCAAATATTATTATTGTTGTTGTTGTTATTATTATTATTATTATTTCCCACCTCTCCCTGTGGATCGAGAAGGGATTACATCAATGAAATGAACACAGTATACAAATATCATCAATAAAATAAATAAAATAAGAATATTAATAGTCAATAAATAACCCAATCAACATCAACACCCAAGCCATATAAATCATGCTATTTTAACATTAAGGCCCATTAAGGAGGTCAGGTGGATAGGCCTGCCGGAAGAACTCCGTCTTAAGTGACCTAGCTAGTCAAACATGATGCTTAGCCAGTCAGCCTACTGGCAGGTTGTCTCTCACTCATAATCTGGGCATGGTCTTTCCTAGTATGTGGAAATACCTTTTACCTCTATTATGATTATTTTTAATCAATTCTAAACTTTCATTTCTACATGTAAAGTAGTCCATAGAAAATATAGACAAATATGTTTTCTCTTTTGTTCTTATCTTTTAGTGAATCCATTTCCACTATTTCAGCAAGGTGTAAGTGATCATGCCAGAGGAATGAACAGATCAATCGATAGATTCTTTCCGTAGTTAGCCGAGCAGGAATGGATGGTAGGGTACAGAATTAGTTTGATAGCTCCAGTTGTGAAACAGATGGCAAAACAATTAGTTTTGTAAAACAAAGCTTGGGAAAATTACCCTTTAGACCACAACTCCCAAAATTTCAAGCCTGCATTCTGGGAATTATAGTCCAAACAGTAATTTTTCTAAGCTCCGCATTAAGCTGAAACCAAATTAGCTCAAAAATATATATATGAAGTCATGCAGATTTCTGAATCACTAGTTAATTAGATTCTTCATGTGTGCTGAAAAAGAACAGGGTTACAAATAAAGGGCCCTTTCATACTACTTAATTATAGCACTACAATTTCCATTTCAATTGCCATGGCAACATCCTATGGAATCCTTGGATCTGTAGTTCAGAGATTGTTGTTAAGAATTCTCTGCTAGATAGAGCTCTAGTGTGTCAAAAATACAAACTCTATAGGAGGTTGTCATGACATAAAAGTGGGATATAGGGCTTTAACTGTGTAGTGTGAAAAGGTCCCAGGAAAAGAGGTATCCCACTAATGCTTGTATTCATGCAGTTCACAGACACCTTATACCAGCTTGAAAGAATCTGAAGCCTATGAGAAAAGCCTGCCATCTTATGAACAGGTCCAGAAGACTGCGGCAACCCCTGCAGAGTGCTTGGGAGTCCTCCCTGCCCTAGTCCCACAAATCAGGGCAGGAGGGTGTATTCAGCCTTTTGTTCAGGCCAAAGCAGAGGTCCACAGGAATTTGGAGAATGACGGAGATACTTGCAAGGATCCAGAATCCCAGAGGGGAGCAACAAAGTTGCACTTGTGAGTAGCTCTTGTAAATTGTCCTGAGCCACTGTTGCATTGTACACTACTTCGGACATGCAAAGATTCATTGCAGGATTGGAAATAATTAGACTATGAAAAGCTTTAGTTCAGAAAATATTTGTGGCTTTAGTTCAGAAAATATTTGTGGCTTTAGTTCAGAAAATATATGTGGCTTTAGTTCAGAAAATATTTGTTCTCTAAACATAAGGACATTGACATATATGTTAATTCCACTCTAAAGTTGTAATATATAGATATAATGGATGAAATATCTTTATATGTCACAACTTTAGAATTGGATTCCCATTCCCATTCCCATTCCCATTATATGTTGATATGTTCAAACCTCAGATTGGACTAGGGTATTGATTTTACCACAGCATATTCTTTGATGCATAGATAGATAGATAGATAGATAGATAGGCATATAGGCAGCTGGCACCTCAGATGTCTGTGTGCCTGACAATTTGCTTCAGATTTTAGTCCAAATTGTTGGCCAGATTCCTGGTGTCATTGACATAAAGCCACCAGCTACCAATAAGTTTTCTGGAGACCAGGAGCAAACAAAATAGCTTACTAGGTTTTCACAGGCCAGAGCTAATGTGATACCATGGAATGCTCATAAATATCTCAACAGCTGATGTCAGGGTCTACACACAGAATAAATAAAATGCAAACCACTTTAGGGAAATGTAAGATCAGCAGAGCTGAGGGATAAACTTCGCATTCAACATGTGAACGGGGGGAGGGTGATGGGAATTTTAATCCAATTTATCTGGAAGGCATTAGGTTGAAGAAGTCTGTGGTAAGTTACTATGACTATGAGGAAAGACATGAATTCAGTGTAATGATCCTCTTCCAGACATTCTGCAAGGGAGTGTGTATTTGTATAGGTTCCACTCACAACAAATGTGCACAAACTTTACGTAACATTTATCAATTTATTTGGATACTAGTTTAGACCAAAGCAATAGCTGGATTTCACAGTTGCAGAACACTTTTTTTCCTCACCTTAAAAAAATTGAACTGGCATGCCTAACTGCAAATAACCTGGAGGCCTAAACTTCTCCTCTGCTTTTTAGTGAAGAGATTACAGTTGTGAGAAACTGTAACATTAAAGATGCCAGTACTTTGCAAGACAAAGGAGTGATGGTGGCAGAAAAGTCTTGCTTCTCTTTGGGGATGGGGGAGTGTAAAATATATCAAATGTTGGTGATGAATTGGCAAGGTCAAGGTTTTTAAACTAGCCCTAGAAACTAATAAAAATGAAACTGGTCATTCCAGAACCACAGGTGTTCTGGCAAAAGTCTAACATCTACCCTGCTTGGTTTACTGTAAACCATCTGGTACAAACACAAAACAGCTGAACAATCAGCATTGGCAACCATGACCTTCAGTGATTTTTTTTTTAAATTCCAGCCAATTTAAGAAGTCCCAAAGCCAAGCACCACTAGCTTCTCTCCAAGAAGAAATGGATACCTCTTCAATGGAATCTACTTCCAACAGTCCATTTCTACAGAGGTGGAAAAGTGCCCCAAATACTGTGTTTCCAACAACAGAAAGCCAGCTCAGATTCCAACTTCCTTGCTATGAAGATTTTGCCTTGATTGATTCTGTGATGATGGAAGGCAATGGTGAGGTGATGGCAGCAAACCAAAGCCACTGCTCTGTTCCTGCCACAGCAAGAGATGGCACTTTGACTAAGGCAGTAGCTGGGCTACTGGAACACCGAGTCATCCAGAAAGTGGAAGAGGATGATATGTACTATGGAATCAAAGAGGGTCCAGAAGATGCCCTCATATCTGTTGATGCTGCCCTTGAACTGAAAGAAATTAAACACTAAAGTGGAGAAAGGAATAAGCAAAACTTCTAAAGGGTCAGCATTGTTCAAAGAAGTCCAAATCCAGAAAAGAATGAAGCAGGGAGGCAGCTCAGCTAGTCAAGTCAACAAAGGATAGAAAGAGGAAATTGATGCACATACATTTTTGCATTCTGCAGATTTGAAAGGAGAGATGGGAAGAATAAATAATGGAATAGAACCAAAGCAGGAAAAAAATAAAAATAAAAGAGAAAACAATGAAAAGGGAGATGTACCTATTCACAATCCAAGGACAGAACCTTATCACATTACAATGTTATAGTACTATTGTTCCATTTTAACTACCATGGCAACATCCTATGGAATCCTGAGATTGCAATTAAGGGAAAGGCATTTGGGATTCTCAGCCAGAGAGCTCTTGGGCCTCACTAAACTACAAACCCCAGAATTCCACAGGATATTGGCAATTTAAGTGAAATATAGTGCTATAACACTGCAATGTGATAAGGATTTTAGGATTATCGTACTGCCCTTTCCTGTACTTTCCTCCTGAGCTAGGCACAGGAGGAAAACTTTAATATGTGGATTTTATTTCACACCTCTGTGCCCAGGCAGGAGGCATCCCATACCCGATCATGGCATCCTGTACACAATCTGGACTTCTCCCTCACTTTTTGAAAGAATGGGATTTTCCTGTTCTTTGCAAGGTGCAGGAGAAGTCCGGATCAGGGAAGGGATGCCATGATCGGGTACGGGATGCCTCCTGCCTGGGCATGGAGGTGTGGGATAAATTCTGTGTATTAAAGTTTTGATCCTGTGCCTAGCTCAGGAGGAAAGGATGGGAACAGGCAGTGTGATAAACGCCTTTTACGTACATGAAATCCCAAAGTGCTAAATGCATTTTATTTCAAAGACAATGCATTTGGAGGAAAGTTGTGTTTTCTAGAGGGTGTATTTCATCTATCTATCTATCTATCTATCTATCTATCTATCTATCTATCTATCCACCCACCCACCCACTTATCTCTGTTTCTGCCTTTTTTAAAATCTTATCATGTACTTTAACAAAGAGCACTTGCTCTAAATATACTGAGGAATCAAAAATACATTCAGCAGTATGTATGTATACCACCAAGATGGCTCAACATGTGACCCATCAAGTCAAACCCAGTCCATTACCACAGATGCTCAACAAATCTGTTGGTTTTGTTCTCTTCTTTGACTGCAAAAATGGAGCAGGTGTTGCTATGTATGTAACATTCTACAGTGCAATTGCTCATGGACTCTCTTTGCATTGGCATGTCATGAGGATCCTATGGACATAAACATAGCCCTCTCCCATTTTTGCACTGTTAACCATAGCCAAAGTTCTATCTCTCCTTCACTGGAAAATACCCTAGTACAAGGGAAGGCACCTGTGGTCCTCCAGATATTTCTGGACTGTAACTCCCATAATTCCTCATCAATGACTATAGAGGGGTAGGAATCCCATAATTCCTCATCAATGACTATAGAGGGTTTTTTTGCTCAAAACATCTGGAGAACAACAGTTTGCATACCCTATCTGATGTTAAGTTTGCAAGGAAAGATGGCTGTCAACTCATTCTATAGGTGAGAAGGTTCATAATTCACTGAATAAGGAGATTATATCAACCAAGTGTAAAAAAACCAAAACCCACATCTAACTAGCTGGTGTCACTTGAACAGACCCCATTTCTTTAAGGAATGTTTATCTTGACATATATCACATTATTGGTATATTATTGTAGGATTGGGGCATTTGGTTAGGATAAGGTTAATGGAACAAGATGTATGTGTGAAGAAACCTATTGTGGTTTTTTCTGTGGACATGTGGTTGGCTTGACATGGTGGATAGATACTGGACTCTATACCCTTTGATCCAGTATAACTCTTAGGATTTTACATGTTTAATGGTCAGATCAATCTAGATAATCTTTTCTGGAAGAGATTCCTCATTTATTGTTGGCTTTGGAAAACATGGACCTTCCTTAACTAATCTTAACAGCATATCCCTCCCCCCTCCAGTTTACGAATGATAATATAATTACTATGTATACTTGACTATAAGTCGACCTCATGTATAAGTCAAGAGTAGGTTTTGAGGCCAAAATTATGGATTTTGATATGACCCATGGATAAATTGAGGATAAAATTTAGGGGCACGTAACAAAGGATCAAAAGGATGAAGCAAAGGAAATGATGCCAAACAACTTACAAATTCTAGTTGTTTGTATAATTGTTTGTATTCATACTAAAGTCTGGATGGATGAGAGAGTAGAAGGGGAATCCGTGCTTCCAGAACAGATTATATTCTTACCTTTCACCAGAGAAGGGCTCCTTTAAAGAAAAAAGTATTAAAGTACAGTACTAACACTGGCCCATGGATAAGTTGACTGGTTTTCTGGACCAATTTTTTGGCTAAAATTTCTAGACTTATGCATAAGTATATACAGTAGGTGTCAGTGGGGAAAGAAAGAAAGAACACAAGATGCTGGTGTGGAGTGGAATACAGAGGAAGAAGAAGACAACTGAATGTGAGGCTTTGTAAATATTTTTCTGAAAACCATCTGGTGTGGGACAGTGTGTCTGGCTTTGTGATGTTTCTTCACTACATATGTTCAGTTTGTATACAGTATTTTTAAATAAATTCAAATATTACAAAATGCTGGAATTTCTCACTGCATGAAAGAAGTCAGATAAGTGTAACAAAAGAGGACATTTTCCTGTAGGGAGATGTGAGACCTGTAGACTATCTTGGGATCAAAGCTTGGAAACCCCAGTAATGGCTGGAGCATTATGGGATTTGCTTTGTAAAAAGCTTCTTTTCAATTTCTGGTTAGGACTTCATGCCTCTTTCCAGGGGCGGGGGATGGATATATTTTAAAATGTTTAAGTACATTTTAATGATGATTTTTGACATGTTTTTATTTACCCATGCTTTTTATCAGTATCTGTTTTAATTTTTGCAAACTACTGTGAATCCTAGTTCTGGAAGAAACATGGGGTGACAATAAGAAAAGACAATGGAAAGAAGTCCTCTGAGAATGCATGAATTTTAGATTGCTTGTTTCCAGTGTATGCAATAGCCTCTCACTCTATGAACATCTCTAACCTGCTCCTTCATCCATTGGTGAGACTGCAGGTTGTTGTTGTTGTTGTTTGTATCCTGTTCTTTTCCCAAAACTGGGACTCAGAGTGGCTTCACAATATTTTAAAAAATACAATTAAAACCATCAAAAATAGGTGCATTAAAAAGAATTAAATTATTACAATGTTAAAATAGATAGCTATTAAAAAATAAAATACATTTTAAAAAGATAAAACTGTATAAAACACTTTAAAATGAAACAACATCCCAAGCCGGTCCTTACAACCAATCCATTTTAAAAGCCTGTCTGAACATTACGTTCATACTGTAAGTGGATTGATATGCTAGAAATCTTTTAGACAGTACTAGATCATGATTTATTTTGAGGGATTAGACAATAACATTTGATGGCCCTTTCAGTCCTAAATTTTTATTTTTATTTTTGTAAACATGAAACCAGATGAGTACATTGGCATACTTCCCACCCTACTATTCCTTCAATAAACAGAACACCCCTTCCCAAAATATCTTCAAACTTCTTTCCAGCATCCAATAAAATAAGAAACCTTCCTTTGTATTTTTGGGGGAAGGAGCAAGGCTGAGATTCTACATTGCTTCAGTTAGTATAGATATCCAGTAGAAAGTTGTGTAACATAACTGAAAATCAGTATAGTGCACTGGATCCATGGTCAGTGAGCATGGCTAACAACCCACTCTGCAATTGCAATGCACAATGTTCAGAGGTGATACATAGAGACAATGCACATTCACTTCTGTCTACTTTAACGCACTAGCATGAATAATAATAATAATAATAATAATAATAATAATAATAATAATAAGTTTTATTTATAGCCCGCCTCTCTGCATGGCAATCGAGGCGGGTTACAGCATTTAAAGCATGACAAGTTAAAACATTCCCTCCTCCCATAATCTGCCCTCCCACCCCTTAAAACAAGATTAAATCAGAAAAGAGTTAAAAAAACAATACATTAAAACAATATAATAAAACAAAGGATCAGCTGTGCCAGCTGGAGAAATTAAAGCTCATCTCCTTACAGCAAGTGTTATTCTGGGAAGGCCTGTCGGAAGAGATCCGTCTTTACCGCTTTCTTAAAAGCAGCAAGTGTAGTAATCAGACGGATCTCATCCGGCAGGCCGTTCCATAGTCTGGGGGCAGTGGCAGAAAAGGCCCTCTGGGAGGTCTGAGACAGCCTGGTCTTTATTGGCTGTAACAGATTCCTCCCAGAGGACCGCAGGGTGCGCACTACCATGTGTACAACAGTCTTGCATACACAATTTTAATTATGCCACTGTCAGTTGAATATAACTGTTATGCTTTGTCAAAAAAAAATTATTTTCCATGTGCAGCACAACCTACACCTGTAAAAATCCCTAACAAGTTGATAGTCAATGTGTGCATCTCACAATAAATGAATTCTTTCTCCATCTACGCTTCATATTTTGGGGCACAAAAAATAACAAGACACATATTTCTTAAAAACTCTCCAAAACAACGGCGGGTTAATATTACTTGGACCTACAAACTTGGTTAGAAAGCTTTCAGAGTCCTTTTGGGTAGATGCCCAGACGGCTCACCACCCACGCTTCATTGACTGGCGCGATCTTGAGTGAGCAGCTGACAGGCAAACAGCAGCCAGATTGAAGGCTGATTGTATGCCCTCAGCATCTTTGCTTTTAAGGTCCTGCTTTCTTCTCTGATTCATGCCTTTTGGCTACTGGAGGTCAGCTTTCTGTGCTGGGAAATCTGGAGTGACTTTCTGTTGGCTTCCGGTGCCTGCCAACTGCTTGGCTTGTCAATTTTCTTCTGCATGGAGAAGGAGCCAAGCTCCCAGGCAGCCATGGAACAATGGCTATATGAAATTGACAATATGTGGCATTAGCTCTGTATTAACTGGGGCATTGAAGCCTCATGTTTTCACATGTTCTGCTTGGGCTTCAGTCTTAAAAGAAAGTTAAAAGTTACTAGACGCCAAAACTGGCAATGGCAACTTTGCATGCAACTTTGGTATTTCAGGAAAAGAACCCAAAACAGCCTTCAGCCATCTAAGGCTTTTTAATTTCTCATGATTCTCAATGGAGAAAACAGTGGGTACAACTCAGAGGTCAGGGCTAGCCCTACCATTAGGCAGAGTAAGGCTGGCTAGCTATATATATTTAAATAGCGTGTGAGTCACTGACATGACTGCAAATCTACTGCCACATGAGGTTGCCTCAAATACAGCAAATGGCACCACTGCCTACAATGTAGGGCCCAAAGTTGAGGTATGTAGGACCCAACATGGGTCAAATTATTTTGTGTGTGTGTATGCATGTGTGTACACACTCATACACAAAATAATTTAACCCATGTTGGATCCTACATACCTTAACTTTGGACCCATTGGACCCATTGAAAAGACAGAACTATGATGTCAGAAGAGGTTGCAGCTTGAAAAGCTACTTTTAAAAATAAGTTATTTACCATTACAGTTACAAGCCCCTCCCCAAGTAGTTTGGTGCTGGTATAGTTGTCTTTCTTTAAAAGAAACTCTTTATTTTCTTGTTATTAAAAAGTAATTTAATTAGAAGTGTACAAGACCTGAAGGTTCAAGACCAGTTTTGGGACCTTGGAACCCCTATGGGTTGCATCATTTCCCACACCCTCAAAACAAAGCTGTAAATGCTCAAAAGACTACTTCTGGTTTTGCAAAACTATTGAGTTTCTGCTAGATGAGTAGAAATAGCCATTTCTCCCATCAGTGGGGACTTGTAGCAGGAGATGGGCTGGGCCCATGCTCACAAAAAGGCCCTGGCCTACAGGTCACTGGTTTTGTATCCCTAAACAGCTTTTTAGTTATATGTTTAAAGAACCAGCTGGCCAAGTACCAAACACAGAAGAAACAGGAGACACATTGCAAGATGCTCAAAAAAGCTTATTACATTTCAGCCTGTGTATGCTCTAAAGGCTTTCATTTGTCCATTAAAGAGTTTGAGTGTCCCTGGCCCACAAATTTTGGAACTTTAATTCTAGACAGGCCAAAATTCATCAGGCTTCCCCCCCCCCCCGCTTAACTAATAAAAGAAACACATTTTTAACATCTTGAGATATGTCTCCACTCCAGTTTCATCTGTGATTTCATTGAATGCTCTCTGGTTTCTATTTCTCTTGTAGGAAACCTACCTGAGGCCACACACACACATACAGAATAACGACAAAAGTAACTTTAAAAATTTCAATTACACCTTTAAAGGTATATACTTATCTTTTGTTATGTTATCATGTAGTTCAACTTAACTATGCAAGGAGAAATTGATTGGATGTAACTTGTTTATTATATTGCATTACTTCCGAGCTCACACACTTTATCATGGATGGCTTTGCTTCACCTTCTCTTCCATTATATCACAGTAGCTTGACTGCTTTGCTAAAACATTGTGTACCTTGGTATCAGCTGCAGTGACAGAGGTAATCCTCCTTGTATACCATGTAAACAGTCATTTCAAATACCTTGTTTACATGCAACAGAAAAGCCCAGTTACTGACCCCAAAGTGTCCTTCATAGCTTTGTCTGAAGTTCACAGAAGGCACAAAATACTTAGAAGTTTGACATAGGACGTTATCACACGGGAGGAATTTGTAGGTTATCCCACACAAATCCAAAAAAA
>CM034706.1:192001147-192017816 GCA_020142125.1 Phrynosoma platyrhinos | reverse complement strand
ATCCTCCATAACCCTTCCCTTGTAGGAAGCTGCAGGGGTTTTATTGTCGTTTTGTTATAGTTTATTTTAAATTTGTCGAAAATCATTTTAAATTAAATTTGGTTTAATAGTTTTTTAAGGGGGTGGGAAATACGTTGGTTTTAGACTGTATTATTTTAATGTTGTGAACCGCCCGGATTGGGTCGCCAATGGGCGGTATATAAATAATAATTATTATTATTATTATTATTATTATTATTATTAATGACTAGTGGTGTGTAAATTGATGCCGTGCCCTTCACCACCTCAGATGGCAATGGCAAGCCACTCTGAAGAACCCTTGCCAAGAAACCCCTGTGATAGCTTCACCTTGGAAGGATCCCCCCCCATCAGCCTCAGTGGATGGTCTTGGCAAGCCTCTATGAAGAAACCTTGCCAAGAAAACCCAATGATAAGTTCACCTTGGGAGGGGAGTCACAGTATCTCAGCCTCAGAGGATGGACTTGACAAGCCCCTATGAAGAAACCTTGCCAAGAAAACCCCATGATAAGTTCGCCTTGGGCGGGAATCACGCTATCTCATTCTCAGAGGATGGACTTGGCAAGCCCCTATGAAGAAACCTTGCCAAGATAACCCCATGATAGGTTTGCCTTGGGGGGAGTCACACTATCTCAGCCTCAGATGATGGCAATGGCAAACCCTCTCTGAAGAAACCTTGTCAAGAGAACCTCATGACAAAGTGGCTGTAGGGTCTCCATAAGTTGGAAACGAAGGCAAACAACACACAGAGCAATGGCTGAAACCCCAAACCTCAAGTGGCAACCATGCAAAAGCAACAGTGTGCATAAGCTGTCAAGATTTTTTTTTCTTTAAAAAAAAATCCACTGTCTCATCATGTCCCCAAGAGACCCTCCCCCCATTTTCAAGTGCTCTGGAAATCAGCCATTGATGGTGCAGATGAAGGGGACAAATTCACTGGCAGTAAAGAAAAAAAGCCAGGCAGTGCTTTAAAGGAACCGCTGTCAGAGATGTGGGAAATTTGAATCCGAATCCAGCTTCCTCACCCCACAATGGTGCTTTTCAGAGAAACCAAGACCTGTGGGAAGGGTATGTCCCACCTCTCAGCACATAAGCCCTCCCTCCTGAGTGCTCCAAATGGGATCGACATTGCATTCTCATTTGCTATGTCTTCAAAAAACCCTAGTTCTTGAGAATCAAGACATGCAAAAAAAAACCCGCGTCCAAAAGAACTGGTTTAAATGGGATTTGTGTCGCCCCCTCCCCCAATTGCACCTGGTATAATCGGTGTGAGTATGAACAACCTCCCTTTAATTTGGTTTCCATACCAGATTAAATTGTAGTATGAATGAGGCCTAAATTAATAAGAGAGAAATTCCTTGGACTACATGTCCTAGAATGTAGGGATTCTGAGAGTTGTCTCCAAACATAATACATTCTCAAGCTTTTGTGGTGCTTCTGTCATACCCTGTAGCACAAGATATGGGCTAAATACAGCCCTGGGCAAATCTGTGATTTAAAGCCTGCTTTTTTAATTTATTTATCATGACTCCTCAGGCCATTTCCCCTTACCCAAATTGACCAAACTTCCCACTCTTGACAGCATCTAGGAGCAGCAATTCATATTTGAAACGGGTTCTGGACTCCTGGACTGGACTGTTTAACATCACACTTAAAAAGTACCCATTTTCAAACACAAAAGTGGATATCCTTTTTGTGTGTTTGTGTGTCTGGAATTCCATGCAGCAGCTCCCAGAGAATTGTAGAAGCAAAGAAAATTGGCACCTGGACGTACTTGAGTTGTTCATCCCTCTGTAGTCATTATAGCAGGGGTAGGCAACCTTTTTGAGCCGGGGGCCGGGTTGCTGTCCCTCAGACAATTGGGGGACCAAAGCACCCAAAATAAATAAATAAATAAATAAATAAATAATATGCATGCACACTCTCTCAGCCCCAGAAAAGCCATGGCAAAAACCTTGTGGAGATTTTGCCAAGAAAACCCCAAGAACAAGTAATAACAACAATAATCAATATCATCATGGCGGGCGGCAGCGGCGGCGGTGGTGGCGGCGGCGGCAGGACCAGCCTGGGGCCGGTCCAAAGGCCTTGGAGGGCTGCATCCGGCCCCCTGGCCTTAGGTTGCCTACCCCTGCATTATAGCATGGATGGGCAACTGTGGAAGCCTAGGGGTTTACATTAGCCTCCAGGAGACCTTGGAGGGCCGCACTGGTAGGGACATTTTCACTATATTTTGGCTCCCTTGACCATTTTAGGCCCAGGAGGAGAACATTTTTAAGAAGACTAGAAATCACTTCCTCTTTTGAAGCACTGAAAACATGGCAAAAATACCCACATGTGCCCTAAAGGACAATGGGGGTCTTTAGGGGCAATTATGCATTACAACAGGGGTAGGCAACCTTCCCCTTTAAGGGCCGAGGGACTTCAGCTCCCAGAAGCCTCACCCATGTTGGCCAATAGTCCCATGTTGGCCAGTAACTCCTCGGATTCTGGGAGCTGAAGTCCCTCGGCCCTTAAAGGGGAAAGGTTGCCTACCTCTGAGCTAGAATTACTTAGTGTATAGGATTACTCTCAGTAAGTAAAACGCCACTGAGCATTTCCCAGCTCCATGACATGCTTTCAAAAATAAAATAGCAAAAAAAAAAAAAAAAAAAAAAAAGAGCAGAACTGTGTATATTATTCTGTGATACAGAACTGACTTGTTTAAAAATGAGACAGTGGGAGACTGAAAATAAACAGTCTGTTAAATGCTTTCAGTTGGGTGCTGTTAACAATTCCAGTCATGTCATTTAGAGAATCAAGATATTTTCCAAAAATGTCTAATCAGATTTTCAGTCCCTGTCAGCAGCTGATAATGTGAGACAAATAGTTATTTTATACACACACACACACACACACACACACTTAAAAATTACACTGCAAAACACATTTCATTTATCCATTATTTCTATCCCACCATTGGACTTGAAGGCCCTGAAGAATCATGAAACAAATGCATAACAAATATTTTGCATCTGTGCCATGCTAATCTTCTTCTTTGTTTTGATGCCATTTGGCTGCTAGTGCTTAGATTATGAAGCACTGGATTTGGACCAGGAATTTAAATTTCTGCTCAGCAGTGAAGCTCATGGGGAAATGGGCTGGTCACAAACTCTCAGCCTAATCTACTATTAAACATGTCCAGGAGTAGCTATGTTGGCTATTAAGCTTATCACATGGTACTTCGAAGAACGGGAACAGAACAGAACGCAAGGGAACGGAATGGAGCAAAAACTCATTTTACTGTATGGGAGAATACCACCGATGCTGCCAGGAGTCCTCGATCCATTTCCCAGCTGTTTATGGCAGCTGATTTTTGAAGGATGGTTCAAAATCATCCTTCAAAAATTGGCTGCCAGGAACAGCTGGGGAACAGATCGGGGATGCCCAATGGCACTGGTGGCGTTCTCTCATAAAGTAAAATGCATTTTTGCTCCGTTCCATTCCCTTCCGTTCCCGTTCCTTAAGTGTTCCGTTCCCGTTCCCGTTCCTTAAGTGCTGTGCAATAAGCTTATATGTAACAAAGCACAATAACATCCAAAATCCACAAACAGTGATACCTTTATTGGACCAACCAAATGCACAAAATACATGTTGCAAGCTTTTGAAGCTTCACTGACTTCTTCATCAGGTAAAGATGTTTAAAATCATACAGGAAAAAATTATGGCGATGTTAGTCACAAACCTGCACCTTGTCAACATATGGCTTTTCTCAGTTCATGTGGAACTGGGAGGATATTCTTGCTGGCAGGTCCCTCCTCCTTCTGGCTATGTGGATATTCCAGAAAATTAAAAAAAAAAAAGTTCCATTAGCAAGATAAAAAAGAGATGCTCCTCTTGAGATGCAGATATATCTTGACAAAATGAAGCTTGTGACTAACATCATCATATTTCTCCCCCCTTCTGTATGATTTTTAACATATTTGCCTAATAAAGAAGCCAGCAAAGTCTTGAAAGCTTGCAACATATATTTTGTGGATTTTGGTAGGTCTGATAAAGCTGTTTCTGTTTAATGGATTTTGGATGTTATTGTACTCTACTATTAAACAGGTCAACTCTGGAGCCTGTGAAGAAAGTATGGGTTAAAAATGTGAGAAATAAAAATTATCTAAAAGCAATTAATAGTGGGCTACTTTACAAAGAACAGCACCTGTACCCAGGATAGAGCAGAGCAGATGCAGCAAAAACACTGTTATTTGCTCTTAGCCATTTCATTTACACACACCATCCAGTATTGGATGGATACCATTGATGTTCTAGGTAATTTTAGTGGCATTCTGCCCTCTGCTGGCAAAATCCATGCTTTCTAAATGCATCATATATAGGTGTACACTCATAGGGTTCATTGGGGTGCAGATTTATATAATGACATATGCTCACTGTTTTATTTCTCATTCCTTTCTTAGTAATAATCAGCAACATTTATCTTTTTTTCCCCCTGAATCAATGATTTGAGCTATCTACCATGCCTTTTGGGACCCCCTTCCTACGTATTTACAGAAAACTCAGACTCTTTCAGATATCTCACATATCTTTAAAAGTTAGGGATACAGGTATATCTGAGTTAACAAAGTAGATGTATTCCAGCACATTTTTTCTTTAGCAGAAACGTTGGTACCAAAGGCAGAAATAACATGGAAAGAATTAGGATAGGTTCCTACACTGCAAACAAGAAGAGCAATTCAACATGTTTAGTAAACTTTTATTCAAAATTAACAATATGCACATAAGAAATGAACCAACCAGGTCAGATAGGTTTTGCATAAATAGACAAAAAGATATGGAATGTTCTAGAGACAACATGAAGGCAACTTCCAAAATGCATCCAGAGATGACTTTCTTTCACCAGCCTCCACTTTTCTTCTGATTGCCATTTTGGTGGCTTTTTTTAACATACTGGGGATTTAATATACTGGTAATATCATTTTATTTTTTAGGAAAAGCAAACTGTTGAGTTTCTAAAATCTGGAAAACCATCTAGGGAGAGAATGGACTCATAATGTCACTAGGCACATGCCAGATGTCTACTGACAATGTGTACAACTGGTATAAGCTGGCATGGAGAAGTATCACATATATGGCAACACGATGCTGTTCATGCTTTATACCCCCCTCTGTTTTATATGTCTGCATGTACCCATATTGTAACTATCACATTACCACCACCACCACCCCCGCTGCATCTAGTCACTCTCAGGTTTTGATGCTTCTACACATGTGGTTGACATATATACTGAATACCATGGTTGGAACAGCAATCTGTCTCTGGGAGGGATA
This sequence comes from Phrynosoma platyrhinos, assembly GCA_020142125.1. NCBI lineage: Eukaryota > Metazoa > Chordata > Lepidosauria > Squamata > Phrynosomatidae > Phrynosoma > Phrynosoma platyrhinos. Next base: position 192,012,485 of record CM034706.1, on the reverse strand, counting down.
ACTACAGTGGCCACAGGTCTTGCAGCTATCAGCCTGGTCTCTAAATGGAAAAGCTCTCTGCAGGCAACTGCTTTAGACCTCTGGCAAGAGTTATCTGTCCCTTGTCTAGAAGCATATGAAGTAGGTAAATGAGAGAAAGAGAGAGAGACAGAGAAAAGAAAATGTACATGAAGAGAGAGAGGAGGGAAAGAAAGGGTGTGATCCCACTAACTTCTGCCATTGTTGGCTTCCGCTTCACCTCCTGATATCATGCAGGACTTGATTCCTATGATGGAATGCATCTCTCAGCAGAAAAGGGTTACCTACTCCTGAGGTATCTGGATGCCTTCTCTCCATCCCTATAATGAAGGAAGCTCTCGGTCATAAAGTTTCCTGGCACAATGAATGGTTTGGAGGTGGTTTTTTGTTGCTTTGTTGCAAGTGACCAACACAGCTACTCTTTTAGAATATGTCAATTTGGATGCACCAGATAATGATTTAAGCTATGTCAGGCAATTCAAATCAGGTCTAATGGCAGATAGGCTTAGTTTGAAGCAACTGAGTAGCCGAACAATGTGACTCCAAATATATCATATAAGGAAAATGCAGTGGTGGGGTGGTAGAGAATGGGAGATTGCTGGACTTGGTCACTTACAGTGTGGTAAACTCTGACAACTATGTTTGGTTTTTAGTTGTATTCTTCTGTGTAGCAGTATGTAAAAATGGAGCCTTGGGGCTTCAGCCTTCAAATCTGGGAAGCAGATTATGTCCTTCTGGAAAAGGTGCTTGCCTTCCCCACTCTGTTTAATTCTCTCTTGTGCTTACCAGCCACACACAGACACACACACACACAGAAACACCTCAAAAGCAGCACAAGCACAGATCCTTACTGCTCAAAAGCAGACACACACACTAGCATGAAGAAACCAACATAAGCGCCAGGCATGAATATTCAGCAGACTGTACATCTTTCAAAAATGTATTTCATTTGTTTGGAGGGGAGCAAATTTAAAGTTTGCAACTTGCCAAGGGTTTCTGCTTTCATAGGACTACCATGTCTCTTAAATGTATGTGTATATATATATATGTGTGTCTTCAGGTAGCCTGTTGACTTATGGCAACCCAAGAATTTCATAGGGTTTTCTTGGGCAAAGAATACTCAAAGAGGTTTGCAGATCATTCCTATGAAACAGGAATTTGGGATTCATTGGCAGCATCCCATCTAGCCAGTGCTGACCCTGCTTAGCTTCCAAGATCAGATGGGATCTGGTGCCTTCAAAGTATTTAGGCCCCAATACATTTGTGTAAAAATCTGGAAATTTATAGGCATTTGGGATTCCCAACACAGGACAAGTTAAAAACCCCAAAATCAGATTTATGAATATTGATGCAGATTTGTGATCTGGAGCAGCTTGGATTGGGTTCAGATCATATCAAAGCAGCACCCAATCTGAATCACCAAACCGAGCTCCAAACTGAATTGAAGACCCCTATGGGTCTTGTTTGTGACAGCTAATGCAACAATACATGTGGCTGACTTATAAACGGTTAAAGGGTCTGCTGCTGTTTTTCTCTACATTCTAACAAGGCTACACTTTTGGAATTGATCAGTTTGGTCCATCTTCAACCCACCCAGTTGCATGCATACCAACCACTTTTGCTTCATATGGCCAGTGAAGCAGATTCTGCTTTACTATAAAACTTTTACTATAATTGATTTTCTTCTATTTGAGAACTAAAGCATTTTTAAAACTCCTGTTTGTAGGAATAATTGATGTTCATCTTTAGGAGAAAGCAAAGCAGCTTACTGCATCTCGCTCATTCCAAAACTATTGGCTTTCCTCTTCTTTTGGCAAGAGGAGCCTTTGCTGTTTGATGCCCAGCAGGATGTTTCTTTCTGTTCAAGAAATAAAGGGAGAACATCCAGGTCATTAACTCTTCCTGCTCTTTCAGAGTTAATGGCTCAAAAGCCTCTGATGTGAATGCGGATACCATAGCAGAGCCTTTAACCTCTGCTTTCGGCTGCAGTTTATCCTTCATGGCTGGCTCTCCACAGTGAAAATCTGGAACATGAGAATTTAAGGATCCTACCAACTGCCAACCTGCTTGGCTTGCCAGTTTGTCTCTAGTACTTGGTGTAGGAGCCAATCTTTTAAAGAAGCTTCAAACCAAGCACAGTGGCTCATGAAAATGACCATGTGTCCAATGGTCCATGTGTCTAATTATTTATTCTTGCCTGCATCTTCCATGATATAACCTTATTTATAATGGAAATTCAGTTCATTTCTAGTATTTTTCTCTCTCTCAGGACCACACACCACTGCTTATGTTCCTCTCAGCAGGGAATCACCTTCCACAACACGTTCCTTCAGTTTCTTGGCACTGGCATGAGCCCCTTCAGCCCCAGAATTCTCTAAGGTACCGGTACTTCCATGCCCTTTGGATATGTAAGCTGTTGTCTCTGTTTTGTGCCTTATAATCAATGAATAAGGTGAGAGCTTAGAATTGATTGTGTTGCATCAAACATGCAGCATGGTTCCTGACTGTTCTGCTTCTATGTGTCAGATTCTTCCAAGTGGCTGCCTCCTGTGTTTGGGCACTGTTCCCTTCCCTAGAGTCATCTGCTGTGTGTTGTTCTTCCAGGAGCATCTATTTTGCTCTGTTGGAAAACCCTCATTCCCCCAATAAGTTGATGTGTAGATACACGGGCTTCAAGCTGTTGCATTGTCTTTTCCAGCAGGACAAACAGCTCATACTTGTTGCAGGTATAACCCCTCATGTCCCCCAGCAAGAAAACAAATATTGCACAAATGTTGCAAGTCACTGCAATTGCTCACCATTGAAGTTCAGTCACCCTCTATAAGGAGCAGCATATTACTCCAGGTCTGAAATGCCAGTGTGATATGCTCATGCAAAATGCAGCCATGCCATCAACCTTGACCCCAAAATGCAAGCTCACTTTACTCTCTCTTCAGAATTTCATAGGATGGGGTTTATGCAGATCTTGGACTCAATGTTCTTATAGGGCTTCTTTTAGGTGGTCATGTTGTCCTTGATTGTGAAGCAGGCAACTAATATTTCTCTTTTTCACCTGACCTCCCACTGCACACTATGCTTCACAACTGTTTTCCTAACCTCTGAAAGAAAAGCAAAAAGAAGCAACAAAAACAAAAAAAAATGTTCACAAAAAACAAAGGTATTTGCCAGCTGTGGTTTATAAAATAGTAAAATGCTGATCATGTGCTTTTGAAATTTATTTTAAATTCACAAAAATTGTTGCACCATCCAGACTACATGCAAAATAGGAGTTGGTTTTGGCCTCTCTGGTATGAAATGTATAGGAATAGGCACTATTTAGTTGTATAAAATGATAATATGCCTTTAATTTAAAAAACAAACAAAATAAAATGACCCTGTTTGGGCCCTGAAGTTCTCAAGAGGTGCCTTTCCTTTAGTCCCACCCCCTTCACACCTTCACAGGAACAGGTGGAGATGTGAAACAGGGCATCTCCAGGTACTATGGAATGGTTTTTAAAGTAGCTGGGGCTCAACATTGGCAGGCAGGTTGTTATACATTTTGACCATTTACTTGTACCTTTTTACAAAACAATGAAGACCCAATAAACTTTATTAAAACAATCATCATTATTCAACCGAAGGTGGTAACAATCAGAACACCATGAACGCAAGAGCAAAAAAATGATTACGTAGTATATTTCTTATAGCTAACAACTGAGGCTGCTCAATAACATAGAGGTCTTAGTGGTCCAACTTTACCCAGTTATTTCAGAGGGGCTTCATTGCCCCTAGCCTAATCTTAATGGGGGAAGCTTGAGTCTTCTCAGTGGCTGCCTCTAGTTTCTGGAACACTTATCATTTTAAATTGTTATGTTTTCAAATGTTTTAATTCTGCTAATACAGTGGTACCTCTACTTACGAATGCTTCTTCTAACGAAAAATTTGACTTACGAAATGCACCTCCGGAAAAAATTTGCTTCGACTTACAAAAGCGTTCCAACTTACAAAATTCCAGCTGAGGCCGCAGCTGGAAGGAGGCCTCCTTCCAGCTGCGGCCTCGGCTGTTCCTTGGGCTGGCTCTGGAAGCGGAGGATTCCTCCACTTCCAGGATCAGCCCAAGGAATAGCCGAGGCTCCAACCTGAAGGAGGCTTCCTTCAAGTCGGAGCCACAGCCGTTTCTTGGGCTGATCCTGGAAATGGAGGAATCCTCCGCTTCCAGGATCAGCTCATAGAATAGCCCAGGCTACAGCTGGAAGGGGCTGGAAGGAGACGGCCTTCCAGCCGCAGCCTCGGCTATTCTATGGGTTTGGAATGGATTAGGGCATTTCAATGTTAAATTTGCTTCTACTTACGAAATTTTCTACTTACGAAATGGCTGTCGGAACGAATTAATTTCATAAGTAGAGGTACCACTGTAGTTTATTTTAATGTTCATCTTTTGTATGTATTGGCAGGTTGGCAATTCAAGGCCCAGGTGCTGCATGATGGGGTGAGCTCCTGTCACTAGTCTTAGCTTCTGCCAACTTAGCAGTTCAAAAGCATGAAAATGCAAGTAGATAAATAGGTACCACTTCGGTAGGAAGGTAAACAGCATTCTGTGCAATCATGCTGGCCACATGATCACAGAGTAGCCTCTGACAATGCTGGCTGTTTGGCTTAGTAACCGGAGATGAGCACTTCGCCCTATGGTTGGACACAACTTGATAACCTTGTTAATGGGGAATACATTTACCTTTTACCTTTACATCAGGGGTAGGCAACCTTTCCCCTTTAAGGGCTGAGGGACTTCAGCTCCCAGAAGCCTCCGCCATGTTGGCCAATAGTCCCATGTTGGCCAATAGCTCCTGGGATTCTGGGAGCTGAAGTCCCTCGGCCCTTAAAGGGGAAAGGTTGCCTACCCCTGCTTTACATAGTTCATTCACAAATTGATGTTTTTATCAATTCAGTTGTTACTCTGCTTTGATCAAATGCAGACTCTGATGTTCCAGTGCAAATTTTTTTAGTGCTTTTGAACAGATTTTTGTTTTTTATACCAGTGAATTAAAGTATTTTGAAAATATATCACATATTAATATACAGAAATGGCAAAGCAAGTTGTGGGAAAATATGTATATGATGGGAGCAAATCTGAGGCCATTTTTGGATTTAGAACACCAAATTCCCATAAAATAAGCATACCTTTAAAAAAAGTTTTTGTGACCCTGTTTTGCAGGCCTTTAATAATAGCTATTAAAGGCTCTGCAGCCTAAGGACACCTTATGAAATTCATGGGGTTGCCATACTGACAGACAACTTGAAGACACATATACATAACACATAGTCCTCCATGACTATGTCAGTTCACATTATTCTTATGCTACTGTATTACTTTAAAAGCCGGACAAAGCTATGCTCTCCCTGAGTACAGAACAGTGCATCTAAGAGTGGTGTAAACAGGAGGAAAGCCAGTAGGATTCCCTTCACAGCAACACAACCATTTATTTCACATCATTTGTTCTTCCTCCCTCTCTTTCCTTTTTAGTTTGTAAAATCTGTAAGCTCTCCCCTCTCCAGAGAAGATGTATTTTATCTAGGTAAGTCCCAAGAAGCTGCTCAACATTCACAATCATAGCAGAAACACACACAGAGAGAAACCAAGGTTTAAAAATCAAAGTCACTAAAACAAGTTGGAATTTTGCTTTAAAATGTCTGAACACGATTAAGTACCAAACACAAAACATCTCAAGGCTGAGCTGCATTGTAGGCTTTCCAAGCAAGGTCTTGAATTTCCTGTTGTTGCTTTCCTGGCTAATATTCTTTCTCACACAGAAATCCTTCACTTGCATTTTACAATGACATTATTCTTGAGGTGTCCTGGCTACACTGTAAATGCTTAAGGAAAAATATTGTTAATTTTTGTCATTCTTCCTATATTATTACTTCTCTTTTGGCAATGGGTTATCATTTCCTCACAATTTATCTAGTAGAGTAATTTATCTTAGTATTACAGAATCACAAAGAGTTGGAGTAGGACTGGTAAACCATCTGGCTCAACATTCTGCCAAAGATGAAATGAAATAAAATAAAATAAAATAAAATAAAATAAAATAAAATAAAATAAAATAAATCCTGAGCTGCAGCAATCCTAAGCAGATGTCTGATCAGTCTCTTGATATTCATCAAGGAGGAGTCCACTATTCCTCTAGGGAAGGGATAGGCAACCTTTCCCCTTTAAGGGCTGAGGGACTTCAGCTCCCAGAAGCCTCAGCCACATTGGCCAATAGTCCCATGTTGGCCAATAGCTCTTGGGATTCTGGGAGCTGAAGTCCCTCGGCCCTTAAAGGGGAAAGGTTGCCTACCCCTGCTCTAGGGGTCCAGTCACACCATGCAATTATAGCACTATTATTCCACTTTAATTGCCATGGTTCCATCCTATAGAATCATTGGGTTTGTAGTTTCATGAGGCACCAGCAGTGTCCGGCTGAGAATTTAAATGCCTCTCCCTAAATTGCCAATCCCAGTGTCCCATGGGATGTTACCATGGCAGTTAAAGTTAAATGTAGCACTATAATTGTGTAGTGTGAATAGGACCTGGTTCATAAGTTCCATTGTCAAACTACTCCCAGTCAAGATTGAACTTTCTCTTAATTCTTAACTTTCAAACTGAAAACCATCTTCTGAAAATGTATACCAAACTGTTGTTCTGGTCTATGACTACAATAAAGATGAACTATACCAAACTGATGATGGCTCATTCACAGTTCTGCCTCTTATATAATTTGTTTTTGTAGTGGTCCATTGTCATTCTGTGTCCAGAGGCAACTAGCCGAAGGTTGTTGTAAGCATGGCTATGATGTTCCAACACTTATCACCTCAACCCCTAAGTGAAGCCTGAGGAGCTCTGATTCAGAGTTACTCAAATGATCCCTGGGTCCGAATATGGGAAGTAAACATGTATGGATGATACTGTCAGAAAAGTGTTCCTTTATTACTGCATATTGGCACAGTCCCTACTTAGAAACAAAGATCAGCTTACAGAAAAGAGCTGATCTAAGAAGCCAGTTTGTAGTGGTTTGATGGTTGTATTAGTATACTGGAAGACCAGTGTTTGAATCCCCTCTCAATCATGGGAATCTACTGGTTGACCTTGGGCAAGTGACACTTTCTCCACATCAGAGGGAGGCAAAAGCAAATTCCTCTAAACAAATCCTGCAGAGAAAACCCCATGATACTGCCTTAGAGTTGCTATAGGTTGGAAACAACTTGGAGGCAACAACGACATAGAAGAGAAGGAGATGGAGCAGGAAAGGATTTGTCATGTCATCACCTTATATGAAAGCCTTGTAAATGCCAAAGCCAACATTTCCAAATAGGCAGACTGACTACACTCTACTTCTGCCTGATCATCCCATTGATTCTTCTAGGTACTGTTCCCACATCAGTTCTCTTGCAATACAGGTTGAGCCTCCCTTATCTGAAATGCTGGGACCAGAAGTGTGTTGGATTTCATTTTTTTTTTAAAAAAATGTTTAAATATTTGCATTTATACAATGAGATATCTTGGAGATGGGACCCAAGTCTAAACATTAAATTATGTTTGTATACATCTTATACCAATAGCCTGAAGGTAATTGTATAAACAGTATTTTTAATAATTTTGTTCATGAAACAAAAGTTTCTGAACATTGAACCATTAGAAAGAAATAGTATCACTATCTCAAATACCCATGTAGACAGTTTTGGATTTTGGAGTATTTTGGATTTTAGAAATCCAGGTAAGGGATACTCAACCAGTATGTAGCACTAGGGCTATCTATGGCTGAGGAGGGCCTTTACAGACTGCCAGAAATAATGCAACTTGAGGCCACTTTAACTGTCCTGGCTCAGTGCTAAGGAATCATGGGAATTGTATTTTTTTCTGGGACATTGAGCCTTCTCTATCAGAGAGCTCTGAGGTCACAATAAACTACAATTGCCATGATTCCTTAGCACTGAGCCAGGACAGTTTAAGTGACCTCAAGTTGCATTATTTCTGGCAGTCTGCAAAGGCCCTAAGTCTCTATGAACTCTGCCACACTAGTCTCTGAATTGACAAGCAGATGCCTCCTTTTTCATGCCCCCCAAAATGATGGAGTTTGCTGAAAACTATGCAGCTTTGAGTGCAGAAACTGAAAACGGGAAACTGCCGTCATGAAAACAAAATTGTACAACATTCAAATAGGCAAAAGCTGCAGCTTCAGTCAGCCTGAGTTTTTTGTTCTGTCACATAACATTCTTGTCCTGTTCAACATTTAAACCAGCAAATGTGGTACATGTAAAGTCTGTGAACATGGGTTTTTGCAGCAAAGTTGTGCAGTTTTTCAAATCCCTGTGAAATTTATGTTGTGCCAATGTAGAAGAATAGAGGAATAGGACATACCTATTCTACCTTCCATTCCAAAGTTCCTGACCTCAGGCAAAAAAAGAGATTCACTGGCTGGCCTTTGCAGAGGGTGGGGCAAGGAAGCTAATAAAAGACCACTGAATAGCTCTGAACAGAGACAGTGAAAGGCAAACAAGAGGGTTCATTACTGCAAGATAGGAGAAGAGATGCAAGTGTCTCCTTTAGACCTCAGTTTCAGGGACATTAGGGGTGCATCTACGCTACAGAAATAACAGTTAGCACTGTGATGTCCAGCCAGGACTGTTTGAATCTCCCCCTGCATTTTCCTTCATATTAGTTCAGGCCTTAGTGTGTTTTAGTATAGGAAATGTTTCATTGTATTAGTTGTGGGAGGAGCTGAAGGAATCCCCTGCTTTTTTTTCCAGTTTGGTTTGCCCCTGCCCAGCAAGCTCTGTTTTAGCTAGAAGGTTCTTAGTTTTTTTGGTTAGTTTTTTGCTGTGAGCTTGCAGAAAGTGGTCCTTTTGGTGGCAAACAGGCCCAGAGAGCTGGGAAGGGCATTTCTTACACGTTAGCCAACTTGGGGCCTTTGCAGACTGCCAGAAATAGTGCACATTAAATTGAGGCACTGCCCTGGCTCAGTGCTAGGGAGTCATGGGAATTGTATTTTTTTTCTGAGACATTGAGCCTTCTCTGTCAGAGAGCTCTGGTGCCACAATAAATTACAATTCCCATGATGCCCTAGCACTGAGCCAGGGCAGTGCCTCAATTTAATGTGCACTATTTCTGGCAGTCTGCAAAGGCCCTTAGTTACCAGAAACAACTTAGCCAAATTAGTTACCAACAGCAAGGAAGCCAAAGGAATCAGGAGCTGAAAGATCCTGCACCAGCTCCATTGAGTGAGGAGATCAAATCAAGATCGAACCCAGAAAGATGACACCCTGAAGACTGCTGCAACTCAAACTGTAAAGTATTTTTTATTTCAAACTATCTAGAGCTGGGGAGGAGAAAACCCTTTACCTTTGTTCTTTAAAATAAACTTTCCCCCCTTTTGAACTTTATATTCAGCATCAGAACCTTTTTGGGGTGAAAGTGTTTGATCTCATCAGGGTACTGGCACTGCACACCTGAACCTGCCACCACCTTTAGTTGGGTGTGTCTTCATAAGCACCATCCTATGGAATCTGGAATTTGTGGTTTTACAAGGTCTTTAGTCTTCTCTGCCAAAGAGTGCCTGTGCCTCAAAAAATTACAAATGCGAGGGTTCTATCTATAGGATGGAGCCATGGCAGTTAAAAGTGGTGCCAAACTGCATTATCCCTACAGCGTCGGTGCACCATGAGAGTGGTAGAAAAGGACTTGGGCAACAGATGGACTGAGACCTGTTTGGTTGCCTGAGTTGGGAGGATAACTTTATAAAGTTGAAATACAAAAGCCACTTGGAAGGAGCTGGGAGATGAACCCCTCTAAAAAAGGGGAAACCAGACAAATTGGCAAGCAAGAGGGGACTTGGGGTGGCTGAGATGAAACACCCTTTACTGTCTTGGCTGCATCTTCTCTGTTGGTTTGCTTTATGTTTTTGCTTGCTCCTGGGCCTCTAGCCCACCCACCCCATCCCTGCCTCAGTTCCTCATCCTGCAACTAACCAGGATCCTACCAAGGTCTGTATTCTGAAGTCACCTCCCTGCACCACTGAAGCTTGTACTGCATCTACTGTCAAGGGTACATTGCCTATTTTCTTTAGCTGAGGATTCTTTACCTTAAAACAGGGGTAGGCAACCTTTCCCCTTTAAGGGCCGAGGGACTTCAGCTCCCAGAATCCCAGGAGCTATTGGCCAACATGGGACTATTGGCCAACATGGCGGAGGCTTCTGGGAGCTGAAGTCCCTCGGCCCTTAAAGGGGAAAGGTTGCCTACCCCTGCCTTAAAATAAAGAGACTTCTTCCTACCTGAGAGGCTCTGAGTGTGTTTGAGAGGTCATGCAAGTTGCGGCATTTCACATACCCCTTCTCACAAACAATATGGCCTCTGCAACAGAGCTGGGAACAACACAAAAATAACAGATCCTGCAAGTTGTAGGAAGTTTCAATGTTCAATTTTTCTTAAGTGGCCAGGAACTAAAAAATAATGACCACGGAGAATTTACATAAATTCAACCTAGGTAATTAGGAAATCAAAACAAAGATTTCCCATACCTTGGATCAAACACCGATCAGAACAGAGACTGCAGTCAAGAAATCAGAAGAAGACTAGGAATGGGAAGGGCAGCTATGAGAAAACTAAACAAAATCCTAAAGTGCAAAGATACGGCTGAACATTTAGGTCAGAATTTTCCAAACCATTATATACCTCATTACCATATATGGAAGCGAGAGCTGGACAATGAAAAAAGCAGAGAGGAAGAAAATCAATTCATTTCAGATATGGTGCTGGAGAAGAATGCTGAACATTCTTTTGGATAGCCAAAAAGATAAACAAATGAAACAGCTCAAACCTGGACTCTACCTGGAAGCCAAGATGACTATATTGAGGCTGTCGTATTTCAGCCACATCATGAGAAGACATGACTAATTGGAAAGGGCTAAGGAGTTTATAACACAGGGAAATTGGTTGAACAAAACTACAGTTCCAGAATTCCCTAGCATTGAGCCAGGGCAGTTAAAGCGGTCTCAAACTGAATGGTTTCTGCAGTGTGTTTTGGACCTCAGTCAGCTTTCATCTTTGAAATGTTGGAGGGTATGCCATTGGCTGTCCCAACAGCTTTCCAGGATGAAAGGTGTTTCTTTGGTTTGTTGTTTAAACCAAATGTCTTGGGGCCAGCCCTATCAAAAGTTAACTTAGGGCAGGGGTAGGCATCCTAAGGCCCAGGGGCTGGATGCGGCCGGTCCTGCTGCCGCCGCCACCGCCTCCCTCCGCCGCCCGACATGATGATATCGATTATTGTTGTTACTACTTGTTCTTGGGGTTTTCTTGGCAAAATCT
>CM034706.1:191984022-191994343 GCA_020142125.1 Phrynosoma platyrhinos | reverse complement strand
ATTTGAATTAAAATTACCATATTGAAATCAAATCTGATGTTTTAAAATGTTTTATTTGGTGTGCGTTGGAAGACGCAACATAGTCTTATAGAGCGAGTATATCTCAAACTCTGTATTTTAACTGGAAAAGTTGGGGGTCATCTTATATGCCCAGTCTTCTTATATGCCGGAAAATACGGTGCATACCTTAAAGGCATCAGACCCTTTCTGACCTTGGAAGCTAAGCGGGATTAGTTTTTGTTAGCCCTTGGATGGGAGAACTCCAATGAATATAGTAGGCTATATTTCGGGGGAGGGAAGTGGAATATTTTTGCTGGAGTATTCCTTGCCATGGTGTAGTAGTTTGAGCATTGGATTACAACTCTGGAGATGAGGTTTGATTCCCCACTTGGCTATGAAAACTCACTGAGTGACCTTGGGTGAGCTACACACTAAAAAACCCCAAAAAACCTCATAGTAGGATTGTTTTAGGGTTGCCATAAACACCCAACAAAACCAGCAACAGTTCTTTGCCTAAGAAAACCCTATCAGCTTTATGGGGTTGTCATTAATTGACAGGTGGTTGCTGGGAGAAATGAATACATGTATGTTTGTGTGAATGGATAAACAGCAGTTAGTGTACAGCAAATATAGTGCCCTGTTCTAGCTCCCTTTCTTGGTGTGTCTATCTTTCTTAGGACTTGAATGAGTTATCTTGGTGACACTCAGACCCGACTAGCCAGATTGGTGATTGGCTGCACCAGCTGGTGAATTCTGGCAGTTTAATTTGCAGAATTACTTCTTAAAGCCCTGATGTTCATACTCACACAGATTAGGATTTCCCAGGAGTTTCTCCCATTAACTATGCAGATTGCAGATAGGCTTGGAAGGAAGAGGGAAGCTGAGGAACAGTGCCAGATGTCATCAGTCTTGCTGAGTAAAAACTCTTGTTCCTTTGTGCCTTGGGTCATGGCACAACAGTGTTGCTGGACCTCTGTGTGGTTGAGAGCCCAGACTTTTCTCCACCAGAATCGCGTTGTGGTCAGGGCATCCTAAAAGGCATACCGTATATTGTTAAAAGATCAGAACTAAAATGTACCCCTAACCATTTTGCTGTTTCTCTCTGCTTAAACACAGGATGCATGGCGCTTATCTGGACATTATATTGTGGTGCTTAAGGAGGAAACCCTTGAATCTCAGATATCACGAACAGCCAAGCGCCTGCAAGTCAGAGCAGCCAAGCATGGCTACTTGACAAAAATCCTCCATATCTTTGAAGACCTGTTCCAGGGCTTTGTGGTAAAAATGAGTAGTGATGTGTTACACATGGTAAGTTCCTCATTTTGTCATATATATTGGTTGTTGCCTTTTGTTTAAAAATGTACACCTTTCTTTCAGCCCTGGCTCCCAAGGTGAAGTTTACAATATGCAGCGTAACATACAAGAGAGCCATAATACATTATTTTTGAAAATCTCAGTTGACCACTAGTAAAAACAGGGCATTACCATCTCAGCAGCTATTATCATTTGTAAACAATAAAGTTTCAGAATGTGGTTTTCGCTGAGCATAGGCTACTGGGATATTACACTATAAGGGCCCATTAGAATATGCGTGTCCTTTGAAATATAATGTGGTAGTACTGTGAGTTTTCTGGGAACTGCTTAAAAGAATTTGGATCTGCTTAGGGATCCAAAACTAAACAAAGTACACCATGCCAATTTTACATACTGTAAAGATACCTCACATGATTTTCCCCTGTAGCCAGAACTAGATGAATTGGTCCATTTCACTGGTGTATTATCAAGTGCTAATTGATGCCAATTGATTCATGATGTTAACTGATTTTCTGAAAGAGGGCAGTTTTGGAAAGAGGGCATTTTCTATAGAAAAACATAGTACAGGTTGAGCCTCCCTTATCCAGAATTCCAAAATCTGAAATATTCCAAAACCTAAAATGTTTTTCACGAGTGGCTGAGATAGTGACACCTTTGCTTGCTGATGATTCAGTATACACAAACTTTCCTTCATGTACAAAATTATTCAATATATTGTATAAAATTACCTTCAGGTTATGTGTATAAGGTGTATATCAAACATAAATGAATTGGGTCCCATCTCCAAGATATCTCATTGTGTATGTTTATGCAAATACAGGTATTCCAAAATCAAAATAAATAAATAAAATCCAAAATCTCATACATTTCTGGTACCAAGCATTTAGGATAAAGGAGTCTCAACCTGTAGTGGACATTTCCCCATCCCCTACATTGCTGCAGTATGATACAGTGGTTTGTAACAGGGATGGGGAAAGTGTTGGATTGCAACTTCCATAATCTTTCACCACCAGTTGTTGTGGCCTCAGGAGGGCCATACTGGTTTAAATTGTTGGGTTGGGTTTGGATGTGGGAAACCTGATTGCAGACTCTGGCTCAACCAGGAAATCCAACTTTAGGAAGAATAGTCATCCATTATTCATAAACTCACCATAAACTGAAGCCACTTTAACAGCTAATTACAACGACAAAGCATGGTAAGAGGCAAAAAGCTGGCCTGAATTGTGTTGTGAATCCCAGCTAGAGTAAATGAATTGAATCAGAGGGATTTACCTATGTGTTGAATAATTGGTCAGCATTTCCCTCTGCCCTCCCAGAAAGATTCCTCTAATTAGGACTAACTATTTGAATTCAGACCCCAGACTTTTAGTTTAAACTCAATGGATTTTTGATAGGTAAGGCAGGCAGATATCACCCATTTATTCCTAGGTGAAGTGACGTGTAAAGCGTTTGCTCTTTTGACTATCCAAAAAAAGCCATGACAAGTCACATGGTAGTTAGAGCACTGTACTGGGACCTGTGAGATTCAGATTCAAGTTGCCACTCAGCCATGAAACTCACTCATTTTGTTTCATCCATGAAGCTTGATGATCACACTCTTTCTCAGATTGAACCACCCTGCAGCATTGTAGTGATGGGAAACTAAGAAAAAAGAGAGACATGAATGCCTTGAGATAATTAGAGGAAATACAGGGTGTAAACATGATGAATGAATGAATGGATAGAAGGAAACTTGTTTTTTGAAAGGGCAATTGAACCTGCCCAAACATTTCTAGAATTTCAAACAACGCAGATACCAGTTGAGAGATTCCAAAATGATGCAAAACTCATAGAGGAGAGAAGAGATGTTTGTTTCATTCATTTTATTCTTCCTTGCCTGTTGTGTCACACTGTACTGCAGGTGGCATATTTGGTAAACTTTCATTCATCAAAGAGCTTGTTCAAGAGCATTACAGGCTGAAGGGCAGGTGCTGATGTGCCTTATGTAGAGGTGGAGCAGGCAGAGTGAAACCCACGGGGCAGATGGAGTCTGGATGCAATTTTTGCAGCCTTTAGTGCCTCCTGCTAATTTTAAACAAACATACAAACAAGTCATTTTTCTGCTTCGTGATTTTTACTTAAAAGGTGGTGGAGGTGCAGCAAGACCTGCAAAGCTGGGGGAAAAAATAAAGCTGGACATGAACTTCTCATAACTTTCAGTTTAGGTTTTATTTAATTTTGACATTTCTGGAACACCTGCTGTGGCTCCTAGAGATGAAAAAGTGCCCTCCCCCAGACTCCTGGATGTCGCCCAGTCTTGTGCTAGAGGAAGGGATAAAATGGAAAAATTCTTCTGCATTGTTGCACTCAAAAATTTGGATTAGAGGGCTAGAACAACCAGTGGCTACAGAGTGAGAATACAAATGCAAGGTACAAATCAAGCAGTACTTTAGATCATGGAACAGGTGTTATAATTATCCAGAATTAGATATACCGGTATATAAAAGAGAGAGATCTATTTCATAAGTTCATGACAATGCCATAATACTGAATTTTCTATACAAGAGCAAACTAAATTGTTGGATTTCAGTCATCACTGAAAATCAAGTGCCAGCTTACAGAATTTTCTGTAGGGATATTGATTATAGTATGAGGGGTAGAAGCAAAGCCTTCTGTTTCCTTCTGTTTCTGCTTGCCTCTCATCCATCCACTTTATGCTGCCACTGCTCACCTTCTTCCTATACTTTATTCTACACCTTATTACCCTTCTCCCCAGGGCAGGATTAAGACATGCTGAGTCCTCTAAAAATGGCAGATTTAAGAAGCAGCTTATCATGACCCTGACTCTCTCCCCCAGTGTATACTAGCAGTTATGTTTAGATTTTTGGATTTTGAGAATGTGGATTAACTGAGGCCCTAAACTGTAGGTTACTGAGCTTATTCATAAATCAGATGCTGCTTCTCCCTCAGTTTTCTTTTCTTTTCTACTCTTTCCACTTTTCTCTTTCATTTCTCCTCTTTCCTGTAGCCTCTCTAACCTTTCTTCTTTCCTGTCTTCAACCTTCCTCACATTTCCTCCTGCATTCCTGATCTTGTCCTTTGCCCTTCTTTCATGGTTACTTACCTTCCTCCCACCTTTTCACCCCCAACTTCTCACTTTTCTTTCCAATGCCATATTGTGGGCTCAGCCCACAATTGAAAAACGACACATCTTCCTCCTTTTCATCCTTTCCCTTCCTCCTTCCCGTTTTCTTTTCCTTTTCTGTCTGGCTGATGAGTGGGAGGGTCCAGGCACCATGAGAACACGCCGACACTCAGGATTACAAATAAAGATATGTTTGCTTTTTGATGCCTCATTTGATCTGTTTGGATTGGGAAGAATTCAGAGTTAAAATATGCGTATTACTTTGCATCAGATGTTGGTTTCATTTCACCCCATTCTAAAATAGTTAAGTGAGGGGATTTAAGAATTTGTCTGCTGCTTGAACCTAACATTTCCCAGTGGTAATCAGGAGCAGTACCTTCACTTTCCCACAAAAAAAGTGAAACCAGAAGTAGTATGACATTTGTTGTATAACATTTCCCCAAATATCACAGAGCTGGTATCTAAATTAAGATGATGTTATGTATACATTCCTAGAAGGAGTTAAAAATATAGGCAGGCTGTTTTGTGCCCACAAGTTCTCAGGTACAGTCTTATGGATAAAAGGCTGTCCAAGGGCCACACACAGTCAGTCTGGAGCAGAGGAGAGCAGAGCAGAGCAAAGTTCTTCCCTTCACTCAACTTCCAAAATCTCCCAGGATGCTGGAAGTGCTTCAAAATACAATAGTGGTCTACAACTGTTCTCAGGCCTCGGGCCCACCTTTATCCTAAACATATATTTGGGGCTTTCTTTCTTTCTTTCCTTCCTTCCTTCCTTCCTTCCAGTGAAAATGCTGCTTTTGTAATCCACTGGGGGTCAGGATGTGACCTGTCTGTGCTTGTCCATCAGTTGGTGATAAACAGTGTAGACCAGCCTTCATTGTATTCCAGTATCCTGTGTTTGTGTTGACTACACATACATAGGATACGGGGATGCTTAATTTGTTGTATTTTTGATGCAGTTCTTCTGAAGATATGTGCCGATGTGCTACAAAATCTCTCTACATATTATTCTGCAGACTAACATGGCTATATCTTTGAATTTTACCATGATGGCATTATGTTTGTGTTCCAAAACAGCTGTCTATTTTATCTTATGTGTTTTAATTGATGTTGTTTATCTGTTCATTATTGTTGGTCCCCACCTTGATCCATGGGGAGAGGCAGGTAAGAAATAAACAAGAAATAAAATGTTTGTGACCATGATTAGATGCACAGGGTACTTGCAGTTGGCATGGCTTCCTGTGACCTGGGGAAAGGCTGTGTGTGTGATGTAATGTGTGCGATGGACTCAAAAACAAGATGTCTCCTAGTATGTCACTAGTATTTATAATCACTGTAAAAAGGAATTATTTTTCTGCACAAACCTTTGTCTGGTTTCTTTTGTGCAGGCTTTGAGGCTGCCACATGTGGATTACATAGAAGAAGATGCCTATGTGTTTGCTCAGAGCATTCCCTGGAACCTTGGCCGGATTGTCCCAGTGCATGACAATTCTAATGAATACAATCCTCCCAGTAAGCATTGTTTCTTCTGCCATTTGCACATTTTTTCATGGTTTGCCTGGGAGTTGGTCAGTAGGAAGCAGTACCACCACCACCAGCATGTTGATAAAGGGAGTTAAAAAGCAGTAGGTGTGCAATTAATGAGTTAGATCTAGTAGGCCATTTGAATTAATAGAACTTAAGTTTGTCTTTGCCTGGTTAAGTCTTTACAGACTGCCAGAAATAGTGCAAATTGAAGCCATTTTAACTGTCCTGGCTCAGTGTTAGGGAATCATGGGAATTGTATTTTTTTCTGGGACATTGAGCCTTCTCTGCCAGAGAGCTCTGGTGCCACAATAAACTACAGTTCCCATGATTCCTTAGAACTGAGCCAAGACAGTTAAAGTGGCCTCAATTTGCACTATTTCTGGCAGTCTATAAAGGCCCTTAATCTGGATCCAACTTATTGGTGATAAACTTGAGTGAAAGTGAACCCCCAAATCTTCTCAGCATACTAATGAGCAAAAGTATTCTTCTGGTCTAATTTACTGTTTTGAGACAACATATCCAGGGGGTAGCTGTATTAACCATATAGCAAAATACAATAACATCCAAAATCCATAAAACCTTTATTAGGCCAACCAAAATT
Source organism: Phrynosoma platyrhinos (assembly GCA_020142125.1). Taxonomy (NCBI): domain Eukaryota; kingdom Metazoa; phylum Chordata; class Lepidosauria; order Squamata; family Phrynosomatidae; genus Phrynosoma; species Phrynosoma platyrhinos. Next base: position 191,987,777 of record CM034706.1, on the reverse strand, counting down.
CACATAATACATGTTGCAAAACATGTTGATTTGAGACAGAAATCAAAAGTAAGACAAGGTAACTCAGAATAACCACCAAGCTGCCATGCTGTCTCTGTATGCTTTCTGCTGTAGTCTAATCAATTGGAATCTATTTTCTCCTAAACATTTACATAGTGGAAACATTTATCCATGAAACTTAGTATTCCAGTTGGTTGCTTGGTTTACCTCGGTGAGTGGGTCTGCTCTGCTGGTTGGTAAAGAAATGAAATTTGCACTAAATACTTCTGAAAAATTATTAGAAGAAGATTATGGAGAAGCCCCATCCCCAAATTACTATAAATTCAGGAACCTATGGACTCAGATGAGATGTCCAAGAGAGCTGATAGTGCTTTTAAAGCACAGTGACCTGGTGAGAGTGTTTCAGCTGCTTTCTAAGTGAGGTGTTGTCTTCAGGTAGTGGAGCATTAAAGGTGGCAAATTATGTTTCTCCAGAACTAATGAGGCTCCAAACTTCATCTCCAGAACTAATGAGGCTCCAAAGGCCTGGTTCTGTGGGGTTCTTCCAGGTATATGAGCCTGGCTGGCTTGGTAAAGAGCAGAGATGGCAAGAGGTGGCTGTTTTGTGTGATAGAGGATAGGGGGGTGTATTGTGTCAGTAGGAAGCAGTAATTCTGCCATCATTGCTGGGGCTTCTGAATAGGTAGCAGGTGAGTTTGTGCCAGCCCTAGTCTAACTAAAAATTGTTTAGAGGATTAATCATTTGAGGCTCTTCCAAGATAAATGTTTGGGAAACAATAAAATATAAATTGTTTTGCAAATAGTTTGGCAGGATTACAATCAATTTAGACAGCAGGCAGATGGGACTAAGACCTCTGCCCTTTGAAGGAATAGATTACTGCTTTTGACATTTCATCCTTCATTTGTTTTTGTTTTTTGGCTCACTGAATGCAAATGAAGAACAAGACTTAACTAGAAGAGAGTAGAAACCATGGTGATGGAAGTGTAGTCAGTTTGCACCATTAATTTTGGTCCACCCATGTATGCTTGCAGGGCCTCACACCCTCAGGCTTCTTCTGCATGTCTTGTAAATATTGTAGCTTAGGTATCTCAGTCCATGCCTTCCTCCACTGAGATTTCTTTTTCTCTGTGATTCTCTCAGAGAAGGTGTGTCAGGTTATCTGCTCTTGTGCAGCCAATTTTCTGGTGGTATTTCTGTGGGAGAGCAGGCTGGATTGTGTAGGCAGAGGAGAGGCTCTACCTTTTGCTTTTTCTTGAAGTCCCAGTTAGAATGCTCCCTTTGCATATGGGAGATGGGAGGGGTGTACGTATTTCTGAATTTTAACCAGGGCTAAAGAGATAACTGAAAAACATACCCCCTGCCTGATATCCATTTTAGATTTTAGTCTCCACCATACAGGTTGAGTCGAGATGCACATGCACACAGACATACACATTACATGAGTTACACAAGGAGAATGTCAGTACTTTTCAAACTTGGTCCTCCAATTTACTTTAGACTTTAGTTCCCAGAATTTCTGACCTGTCGACAATCTTGCTGGAGCTTCTGGAAGTTGAAGTCCAAAATACATGAAAAACCAATGTTTGAGAACCACCAATGACACCTTTCATGTCCAGTTTGGCCCAAATTTGTTTCCTTTGTGTTTCTAGTCTCAGATGTGGAAAAGCTGTTTTATACCACAAGTCCCAGCTTTCCCTATCTGGCATGGCAATTGGCCATGTTGGCTGGGGGAAATTGGGAGCTGAAGTCCAAAAAACTAAACCTTTCCATGCTCTTTTCTTGTTAGAGATTGATGTTAGAACAAGTTAACAGCTTCTTGAAGAGTTGCACAGCCTTCAGAATGTGTTAAGTTACATCCTGATTGAGGAGGCACAGTCCACATCTAATCTCTGAGCTAAGAAGATTTTATACTGGTCTTGTAGCACAGGAGTCAGCTCATTTCAAACTGCTTTCCATCACCAGAATAGAAGAGAAACTCATGTTAAATCTGATTTTTCTTTTTCTTAATGGGCTGTTGTTTACTGGACAATTTGCTCATAAAACTGGATCAGCTCCCACTGGAAGTTGGTCGTGCAAGATAAACATCCTCTGATATTGGCAAGCAGGCAGGGATGGCGAAAACTCCTAATGTTGCAGCAGAAGCCATGTGTACACTTCATCTTGGCTTGACTGACTGGCTGTCTCTCTGCAGATAGCGGTGACCTGGTTGAAGTGTATCTGCTAGATACTGGCATCCAAAGCAACCACCGGGAAATAGAAGGTAGAGCTTTTGTGACTGATTTTGAGAATGTCCCAGAAGAGGATGGCACTCGCTTTCATCGCCAGGTACACCAGCATTAGTGGCTCAGCTATCATGTTCTGCTTTTTACAAGGAATAGAATGAAAAACAAAAGTGGATGTTATAGTTCATGTGTGTTTGTGTGTGTGTGTGACATTAGGGCTGTACATTTATTAGGACTCTCACATACGCCATAGAGGTATAGCTCTTCATCAGGTTAGGTGGTATTTTATAAGAACTAGGGGTGAGGGAAGAAATTGAGAAATCAAAAAATTAAACCTGAAATTGTTGCCATAAGGTCTATTTTTCAGTATCCAGACATGTTGCTGTTCAATATTCAACACCTTGAATATTAGGACCATTTCAAGGAGATTTACTGGGTCAGTGATGGTGTTTCATCACAGTTAGGTATAATTAAATTTGTGAGTTTCATCAAGTCAGCTTCAGTTGTTTTCTTCATAAAACTGCTCTTGTGAAGACCTATACTGAGGTCTAACACAACTGCCCTCAGCCTGGTGCCCACAAATTTATTGAATTATTGCTTCCATTATCCTATGCCAGAATGACCTTTATCTGATCTGGAGATATGGGCAGTGGTCAAGTTCTTACCTGAAGCTCAAATGGTGTTAATTGTATGGATCCTGGTGTTAATGATGGATTCATCTCACATACTAACGTACATAGTAATTTCCACAGAGAGCTCAGCTGACTGTAGCCGTGTACTATGTCTAAGATGTTGAAGTCTTTTGCTTATTTCTGGCCAACATCCCAATTTATCCCTCTCTTCCTTAGTCCAGCAGCCTGTTTAGAATAGGGAAATATTCCACTGTGGTGTCAGTTATGCATATTGCATGGAGATATCCTAGTGTGGTTGTGCTACAATGGTGTCATCTTCGATTGGAGGGTTTATGTGCTGTGGAAATCTATGCACATACTAACTTTTTGCACTATATCTATCATTACAGTAGAATGTCATAGAGTTGTGAGGTTGCCTTCTTGGGGTGTTGGGGAGACAAATTCCTGATGTTGATCAGAGATCATTTATTTGAGATTAGTGCAGACATCCCCTTGGTAGAGTATGATGAAGCTGGCTGCTCTCAGCTGGTGTTTGCAGATAGTAGCCAGGCTTCACTACACCTCTCCCTTTCCTATTCAGGGAGGAAGGAAGGAGAGGAGCAAAGGTAAGTTCCTGACTAAGCATCAGGGGAAGAAGTTCCACCCAGTATTTTAAATGGCGACTTGAAGCTATTGAGGTCAGTCATGCCAATGGCTTTGGACACCTTGGGGGATTGTGAGGGTGGGAATTCCAGTTCCTCACCCCTTTCATTCTCCACTACTGGCTTGGAGCCAGCATACCTAGAACCAAACAGTAGTATATTTCATTTAAAATTTCTTAGCTCTCCAATTTTTCTCTCCATATTTGACACCTAAGATTGGTCCTGAAGACCATTTATTTGTGTGCTTGTGGAACATTTC
>CM034706.1:191971256-191982967 GCA_020142125.1 Phrynosoma platyrhinos | reverse complement strand
CAGAAGACCAGTAAGATTCTTAATGTTTATTTAATTTATATAATTTATATTACTCCTTCCTAATGACATGGAAGCTCAATGAAATGCTTTAAGATAAGATACCATATTTTCCGGCGTATAAGACGACCTTTTAACGGCAAAATCTGTGGCTAAAGTGGGGGGGTCGTCTTATACGCCGGGTATAAGGATAATGAAGATAGAGGTGTTAAAGCTCTATATTTTGACTGGAAAATGGGGGGTCGTCTTATACGTGGGTCATCTTATACGCCGGAAAATACGGTACATGTTTTTTAAAAACCCTCTTTTGATACATTATGATGATAAAGTTAAGTAAACTACCATATTAAAACATCAGTACTGTATTTTAGTACAGCCTTCTTCCAGTCATACCTGGAGTTTGTGGAAATAGAGGGAAAAATTCAGTTGAGATGCCATAGATTAAAGGATAGTATTTTATGAAGGCTCACATACTCAAAGCAGTAATAGTGGGGAATTTGGTTATCCACCAAAGTTATCTAAGTAGTTCTGCTGTCTCTCTGAAGAACAGCATCTGGTGGCTGGATCACATAGACTTGCATGAAATATATAGACTCCAATATGAACATTTCTTTTTCATACTATAAATCAGATTCCCCAATCTGCAGCTATATTGGACCAAATAGGAATAGAAATTAAGAAGACATTTTCATGTCTTTGTGTGTTCTTCTAGAACAGATGAGTGTAGGAAAGCTCCTTCATTCGTTAAAAGCACATATGCTCTTGATTTGCTTCAAAGAATGTAAGCTGTGAAAGATGCACATTTCACTTCTCATTTGAATGGGGAATGCTCCATAACATGTTTTCATCCCTTTGCATAACAGGATTGGAATTTATTAAAAAGACCTTGGCTGTCCAGCCCTACAGTCCTTTAATAGTTTTGCTCCCCTTGGCTGGAAGCTATAGCCGCATTCTTAATACAGCCTGTCGCCTGATGGTCCAGTCAGGAGTGGTGATCATTGCTGCAGCAGGCAACTACAAGGACAATGCTTGCTTATATTCACCAGCATCAGAATCAGAGGTATGTCTTGGAGTATAGCTTCATCTATAGTTCCAGGTAAAGATGGTTCAGAAATGATTTTTGCAATCTCCAGCTCATTGGTGTCTGCTACATAGAGAATTCAGAATACCTCAAATGGAGTTTTTCAGTTGCTGGACACTCACACAAATCCTTCCCCCACACTTGTCTTGAAATAAAACTTGGGGGGGGGGGTGTTGCAGGACTATTCATATGAAATGTCTGCACACCTCAGCTCCCATTGCCTGTGGTGATTTATTTGTGTCAAGATGTACATTTGAAGATCTCTATGTGAAAGAGGCTTCTTACAACTCTTCAAATGTACAATAGCACAAATAGAAGAGAGCCCTTTCCTACTCTGTCTGAAAGCACACTGGCTGGGAAGTATTTTTACTGTGAACATCAGAAGTGTGAGGCCCAATTTTCAGGGCAAGAGATAGGAGAATGGGCCATGACTACTACCTGAATTTTTACACCAAGGAATTGAAGGCACCTAGATAGAAATGGGTTCTATGTCAACAAAAGTTTAGTAAATCACTGTCCCTGAGCATTCAGCTCTTTTAACTTCAAAACAGACTTTTGCACAGACTGCACAGTTCTTTTTCTGATAACATAGATCTCAGATATTTTTTTTTAATATCCCATGGATATTAATTTAATTTAATTTAATTTAATTTAATCCTCAACCTTCTTGGAGAGATTCTTATATCAGGGTTTATACTCTCATCTTCTCAAAGAGTTAGCTGAAGAAGAAGAATCAAGCCCAGTTATCTGATTATGCAGGAGACATTTTAGCTAGAGGTTTAGTTATTTAGTTAGTTGGCTGGCCCAAGGCTGGTATGGCGGTGTAGCACTGAGAGTATTGGTTAGTCTCAAAGGTGCTACAAGATCTCTCTACATACTGATTCTACAGTCTGACATGGCTATATCTTTGAATTCTAATATTTTCTAAGCTTTTTTCTTTCAGATATTTCAATGTGGAAGCTTCCTATCAACATCTCACCCTATTTTTATGTTGTCTTGATATTTGTTGTTGTGTGTCTTCAGATGACCCTATCCTGGATATTTTTTTACAAGATTTATTCGGAGGTTTGCCATTGGCTTTCTTTTAGTCTGAGGAAAGGATGTGTTTCCATGGCTGAGTGGAGATTTCAACTCTAGTATCACAGTATCCAGCTCCAACATTCAAATCACTACACCATGCTGGCTCTTGTTTAAATATACATTAGAGTTTAAATGCATATGAAGGCCAGAATGGTGTAGTGGTTTGAGCATTGGACTAGGACACTGGGAAGCCAGGTTTGAATCCTGGCTCAGCCATGAAAACCCATTTGGGCTAGTCCCACTCTCTCAGCCTCAGAGGATGGCAAAACCAGAGGATGGCAATGGCAAAACCCCCCTGAAAAAACTTGCCAAGAAAACCTCATGAAAGGTTTTCCTTAGGAAATTACTTGAATGCACACAACAACAAAGGATTTTAACTGTGTATTGTTGAGTAGTCTGGCAGTAGAAGTGATTAGCCAGGAAGATGATGGCCTTACTTTTGCTGGAGAAATAGAGGTTGGACAGCCATCTTTTCAGGATCCTCTGGTTTTGGTTTTTCTGCACCAAGAAGATTATACATGGCCCTTCAACTCCATGATTCTGTTGTTACAATTACTAAATACTTTATTCAGTGCTGACTGTGATAAATGTTGTGTTATTACAGGTTATCACTGTTGGAGCCACCAATGTCCAAGACCAGCCTGCTTCCATGGGGAGCTTGGGAACCAATTTTGGCCATTGTGTAGATTTGTTTGCTCCTGGAGATGATATCATTGGTGCCTCCAGTGACTGCAGCACTTGTTTCACATCACAGAGTGGGACATCCCAGGCAGCTGCACATGTAGCAGGTAAAATAAAAATTGTAATACTGTGGAATGTTAAGAGTCTAGAGAGTTGCGTAGTTCCTGTTGTTTTTGATAGGATTTCCACAGGAAGAAGTATGTATGGCCATGTATCTTTTGAGTTATCTTTTGGTTTGAGCCTTAGATTTTAATTTCTGAAAGCTAAATGTTTTCTAAATGTTTTCTATATTTCATTAAAAGTAACTCTCTGATTTACAAAACTCAATTACCAATCAGTAGACTGATTCCTAATACTATGTCATGTTGTTTAGAAATTTTCATGCTTCCAGATACACCATCATTTCTGCCTTTTGCTTTCTTTTCAGCTGCTTCATACAATGTAATCTTAGAGAGGCACTGAAGGTTTATTTATTTATTCCACGTGAATAAATATTTAGTAGGTCTTGTTGTGTTGGAAAGGGCTGCTGACCACAGAAGTCAATTACTACCATGTGGCTGGTGGCTTGCCTCCTTACCTGTTCCATGAGTGGATGAAGTGTATGGAATCGAAACACACTTTAAGAATGATTCTGTCCTCTGTCCCTAAGCTGCTCACTTAGTGCTAGTGTGAAAGAGGACCCGTGGGCATGTAGCTCCTCCATGAAAGCAGAGCCTGGAGTAGTTGGGAGACATTACATGCATGTGTCTATATGAGGAATCCCTTTCACATTGTTGCAGTGTGAGTGAGAAGGTATGTTTCTAAGTGGCCATACAGTGATCAGTCTCAACTTTACTAAATATTTCTGGTAGTATAAGGAGATGGTATAAGGAGTTCCCATTGGTTCCACCAGTGTGCCAGTTCTTGGGAACTGGAAATCCAACAGCATAGCTGCCTTGAATTCCATTTTGGGAGAAAGGCGAGATATAAATCCTATAAATAAATAAATATCTGGAATACCACAGATGCCCCTCATCTGGTCCACAGTGACTGGCAATAGTACTTTGTGGTTACAGAGAGGACTCATTTGCATCTCTGCCTGGGGATGCTGCAAATTGAACCTGCAGCCTTTTGCATGAAAAAACATGTGCTCTACCATTGAACTACAGTCTTCCAACAATCTGGAGATGGTACAATGTCAGATTGCCATGATGCCTGATTGCATTTCCACTTGATTGGTGTATATGCCAGCAGGAAAAAGGTAGGAGTGGATCATATTTGACCAGTGACAAGATGTCATGAAGGTCAATGTAGTATGTCTTTTTTTGACTTCACTTTGTGCTTCAGAAACCCATAAAATCAGCCCTTGGTGAGTTCAGTCCTGATGTTCTTAGTAGAAAAGGCAGGCTACTAAGAAGAACAGTTTAGTCCTGAGGGTGAAAAACAAAATGGCAAAAGCTGTATAAAGTAGGTAGCAGACTATACTATAGAAATGTGGAAACCTTCTCAACATTAAGAATGATTCTTATTTAAAACAACCTCTCCAGCTCAGTTTATTCTTATATATTTGCTGTATGTGTAGGAATATTTAATATTTATATTAAGCAACATGCAGTAGGGCTAGTACAATACAAGCTTGTGGTAAAAATAGGAGAAATTACTCTGTATGCTCTTGTGAAGTATAAAAGAAAACGTGTTTATTGTCACAGGAAATCCATCTTGGGATAGTAAAGGAGATAGACAAAAGTTGTACTTGGTTACAAGAGTCTCTAAAAGGTGGCTTTCATGTGGGTATAAGCTAGCATCCATTGTTGGGATTGGAGCCTCATGGATGTTCTGTTCAGACAAAGGGAACAAAGGGACATACTTCCTGAGAGAAGGGGAATTGACCTCTGCAGGTTAGAAGGAAGCAAAAGGCTTGAATACATAGACCAAAGAAGATACCAAGAGGTGGAAACAAAGGGCAGGCATAATCTGGACTTCCCTCTCTCATTAATCAATTTATATGAGCATTGGTGCCTCTTTGCTTCCAACAGTATGTATACATAGTGTGTGCATGATGAAGGTATGCCTTCTAGGTTCTAGTTTATTTTTTTTTAAAAAATGAGGCAGTTTTTTTGCTTCAACTGAAGAGCAGTGGTAATATTGGTTTTCAGTGCACAGAACTATTCTGAGGAGTCTTACAGAGTGTGACAATGGTAACCTGCAATGTTAAGTGAGGTCACTAGAAGAGAGCCACCTCTTTTTACACAACATGAGAAGTAAAATGGTGATGTGTAAATGTGAGACTATCCTGTGACTCCATGCTGCACCATCACACACTGAATGGCGAAACATGTAGCCTTGACTGGCCTTGGCACACCATCATTGTATGAAGTGACTGACTGACCTTTATGCCACAGAATATCTCTTTCGCATGCTTGCATTCTTTTTCTTCCTGTATGTAAAACTGTAGTCTCATTTGGCAGCTTCATGCAAATATCTTTATGCCTTGATTAAGCAGCTGGGGATGACAGAGTTCATGTTATGGTCTGCTAATGACATGCCTTGTAGGCTGTGAGGCCTAAGGCTAAGCACAGTATGGAGTTAACTGCTGCCAACACATCTCTCTGTTACGTGGTTATACACATCCTGAAGGGTGCCTGTGGATTGTAAAATATAGGTCTTTCAAATAACCATATGCAGCTTGAAGGGGCTGTGTGTTATGGGGAGGGGGATTATTAAAATAGTCAGAATACCCATGAAATCAGGCACCATGCACTGGGGAAGGAGGTCCCGTATGGCTGAACAATGTGAATTTTAAACTATTAGTAGAAATGAAAATTTAGCAACAAAAAACAAGACTGCAGAATAGAAATGGCTTGTTGCTGGTTGACTTACTTTGAAGAGGAGCTGCTCCATTACTTCCATGGAGAAATTGGCCTTGGCATCCCCTGAGGCAAGCAGGCAGCACAGTAGTCTTTGGGAAAGTCTTTGTTTAGATTGGAGCCCTTGTGTCCACATCAAATTTTAGATGAACCACAACTAAATCCTGTACATACCAAGGAATAAGCCTCATTGGACTTAATGGAGCATACTTCTGGGTATACATGTGAGGGTATCATAATTTATTACAGGGTGGATGGTTAAGATACTAAAATTAGAGGATGTCATTGGTCCTGCAATAAAGCACTCTTAAAAACTTGGCAACAATGCCCTCCCCAGCCCCCTTGAGGGTGTTTGGGGGAATTTAGGGTCAAAAATTTGATTTTTTTTGGCGAGGGTTGCAGTGGGAGTGGAGCACTCCAAATAAGCTAATGTGCCCCTGTAGCCTTCCACAGTTGTTCATCCTTGTTGTTGCAAATGACTCAGTGAGGCTGTTCAGGACAGGGTAACCCAATGTAGTATTTTAAGCAATGTAATCAATCCCTTTTTGAGCTTTAATCAGATTTTTGGTATGACAAGGACTTTTTAATAGGATTGCTGAATTGCTTAAAATGTTTTAAACCTTTGAATGAATTTCCTCTTGTTCTCTTCTCTGTTCTGCAAGAGCATCAGACTCTATTAAATCATTTTTGGCCTAGAAATATAACAGTCTATGGGGCACCTTTGCGTCTCATTGATTTCAGTGGGAGAGATTTAAGCACTTATCTAAATCTCTCTCAGTCAGTTTCAATGGACTTCTTAAAAATAAATGTAAATTACATGTGTAAGATCTTGAATTAGCTGACCTCTGTCTGTACTGGAGGAATAGACTGTGGTGGAGATCTCTGCTGATCCCATCTTCTTCCTGCACTTCTCAAGAAGCTGTCCAGGAGGACCATGGCTCCTGTGGAGAATCAGGAGAGGTTGTGGAAGGCAGTGTTTCTTATGCTATGTGGTGTGGGGGACTAAGGGTTTCCCCCCAATATACCAGCTACCAGTGAAATTTTGATCAGAGTTGGCCAAACTGCATTCCTTATTTTTTCTTTTGTATTACCTTTTTTTCTTTCTTTCAATTTTTGCATTTTTTTTCCTTCTGCTTGTTGCAGTCTTGTAAATGGCTTGTACAGCCTTCTTTGTATACCTTCTGTGGTGGAAAACTAGCACACTCTGAACAGCACTTGGGAGTGCCTTTTTTGTTTTGGGGAGGGTCACAAGACTCAACCCTGTTCTTTCTGTCCAGACTTTTCAGATCTAGCCTTGAAGAATAGACATATTAAGCTAAGGCTTGCTGCCAAGGAAGATACCTTAAGTTCTGCAGAACTGATTGTGAAGGACCACACTCTTAGTACTGCACCCTTATTTTTGACTAAGACTTTGCACAGGGCAACGGCTCCAGATTTGGCTTTGATGCTGGAAACACCAACATTGGCCTCAGATTTGGGAGTGGACTTGGTAACAGCTTTGTTGGGGGGTATTGTGCCCATTGTTGGACCTGCATTCCTGTCCATTGGAATGATCTTTTCCCTGTCTCTGAGTAGAAATAGTGCTGATACTTCTCAGAAGCGTTCTCCTTCCTCTGGTGGGAACCTCTGCTGGATAGAGGTGTTTTCCATGAACATGAGAAACCTCTTCATTCATGGAACAGTCAGTCTCTCTCAAACCCTGTACTTGGGTGCAGTGTACCCTAGATTTGACTTTTCCTTTTAGTATGACTGAAAGGCAAAACACCTGCTTTATAATAAGATTTCAATATTTTAAATGAAGTAGTGGGCCTAATAAAGCAGATCCTATCCAAGATACGTTATGGCCATTCATTATCAAGCCAAGGTGGGAGAGTGATAAGATGAAGAAAGAATGGAGGAGATAAATTTATGGTATTTTTCTTTCCTTTCGAATACTGTTTAATTTACAGCCTTTGGAGTGATTTGGATCAATGTACAAAGAATGAATGACATAGAAACTTCATGGATATACTCGTTTTAGTTTTAATTTGAACAGAACAATTTTGGTCTTGCAAACTTACATAATATATTGGCTTTAATTTTACAATTTGATCTAATTTTTAATAAAAATGCTCTGTATCAGTGTCTTGATCTAACAGATGGGATTGTAAGCATTTATCCTTTAAAGCACAAATGGCTGCTTTGCATGCCCTCAGTTGGAACAGAACCTCATTCTGTTAACAGTGACCTTTGCAACACACTTGTGGAATTACATGATGTCATGGAATATAAAAGATAGAGATGATTGCCCCATCTAGCTATATTTGTGCCCTTGCCAAATAATACAGAGCAGGTATGTGTGTCATCATAGGTATTGCGGCCATGATCTTGAACACTAACCCTGGTCTGTCTATCGCTGAGCTGAGGCAGAGGCTAATTCACTACTCCATTAAGAACCTCATGAATGAAGCTTGGTTTCCAGAAGAGCAGAGGCTGTTAACACCCAACAGAGTGGCTGGACTTCCCTTTAAACTTGTAGAAGGTGAGTGCCTCTTACTCTGTATTAATGGTTAACTTATGCTTTTAGGATGTACCCATGCTCTGCAACTGTAGTGCTTTGATACTACTTTAATTGTAATAGTTACATCCTACACAGTCCTAGGATTTTCATTTTGGAAGTAAGGCACTCAGCACCCTCTGACAAAGATCTCTCACCCAGGATTCCATAGGAAGAAGTCATGGCAATTAAAGAGGTATCAGAATGCTAAAATTGTGTGGTGTTGATATATCCATAGGAAAGCTTTGATACAGATATCCTAAGTTTCTGGGCCCAGGCTGAAATTCTTTTCTGAGGAAGACTAGATAGCCTTTCCTTGTACTTCCTATCAGGTGAAGGGCTTTTGGCAGTTGATTGGTTGCTGATGGGTAGGTGCAATACTGTTTTTTTGTTTTTGTTTTTACAAAACACTAGGTGGCATCCTGTTCAGTAGTTACAATCTTGTAACTGCTGAGGATTTGCATTTATGGTTGTGAATGACCAAACATGACCTCAGAAGCCTAGCTTGCAGCCTGGCAGCAATTGGATCAAAGCATTTCAGAGGTTCTACAGAGTCAGGCATTGGGGAATGTGTGCAGCACTTTCCTGGTTGAGGGGCACATTGATACAAGGACTTGTGTCAGGATCCCAAAGACTCTGTCCAGCTGCATGTTCTTGATGTGCTTCGCAGCTGGGAGAGCACTGCAGACTCATTACCTAGTCTGCTGAACTGCAGCATATCAGAACTGCTTTGGTTGGTGTGCTGCCATGCTACAGGGGTAGGTTTTTGTGGGGTAGCAACATCAGAAATAATTATGACAATGGAGCCTTGTCATAGTAGCTAGGTTGACTTGGATTATGTGTTTTAATATAACTTGATTAATCTTAATATTTTCTCTGTGTGTGTGTGTGTTATTTATACCTGTTTTAATCTTGTTGTGAAATAAATCATAACAGCCAAACAAGCAAGCCTTAAGCAGATATGTTTTTTCTATGTGGATTTAAAATGGGAAACTTTGCAGATTGCAGAGAGACAGTCCTAAAGGGGACAGAGTACTTTTGGGTATAAAAGATGACAATGGGCAACTCTTTTTTCAGATGAACAGCTATACTGTCGCTCTGTTTGGTCTTCCCTCTCTGGCTCAACTAGCTCAGCAATAGCTATTGCTCGCTGTAACAGTAATGAAGAAATGTTCAGCTGCTCAAGTCTCTCAAAGAATGGCAAGCGTAGAGGAGAGCGCATTGAGGTGAGGTTCCATAGTAGCAATGCTCCTTTTGCCATCAGTGTTAGTTTTGGCTGCATATCGGTGGGATTGTATGTTGGCGATTGCTAGCATTACCTATGATTCACTGCTGTGTGTTCTGAATTCCAGGACTCTGGAGGCAGGAAAGACTGTGTGGCACATAATAGATTTGGGGGCCAAGGTGTCTATGCCATAGCTAGGTGTTGCATTTGGCCCAAAGCTGACTGCCAGGTTCATGCACACTCATCATCTACAGAGGGCACAGCTGTGCACAGTGTTGGCTGCAACAAGGATAGCCATGTTTTGACAGGTATGTGATGGGGGAACAGTGCATGTGGGGGTAATCAATATTAAATTGATGAAATGCCTTTATATATAGTCTCTCTCTAAGAACATGTACATGTTCTGTCATGTATGAGGACCTGTGTAGCTAGCAGTTTATTTTCTTTTACATATTAAATAAATGGTTGGAATCCTACATAGAAAAAAATCATAAAATTATAGAGTTGGAAGAGACCACAAGGGCCATCCAGTCCAACCCACTGCCATGCAGGAACATACAATAAAAGCACTCTTGACAAATGGCCATCTCTGTTTAAAAACCTCCAAAGGGGGAGACTCCACCCGACTTCGAGGAAGTGTGTTCCACTGGAACAGCTCTTACTATCAGGAAGTTCTTCCTTATGTTGAGCTTTCCTGTAGCTTGAATGCATTGCTCTGTGTCCTATTCTCTGGAGCAGTAGAAAACAAGTTTGCTCCATCCTCATGACATTGCCATCCTTTCAAATATTTAAACAGGGCTATCACTTCACCCATTAACTTTCTATTCTCCAGACTAAACATAAGTAACTCTCTAACAACTTTATTGCTTAGCGTTTTAAAATGACTCAAGCTCCTGGGCTGCAGCCAGGAGGCGGGATGAAGGCAGGGATTATTGCAAGCTAAATTGCTGCCGAATTGCTGGCCGTCATCAGTCTGAGTCCAAGCCGGGCTCAGCAGGTACTTTTTAAAAACCGGGACACTTTCCAGTTTCTAAAAAGCGTCGGCTGAGCCCGGCTGGGACTCGGGCTGATGGTGGCCAGTATTTGGCGGTGATTTAGGTTGTGATAATCCCTGCCTCCAGCCTGCCTTCTGACTGCAGCCTGGGAGGCTTGAGTCATTTTAAAATGCCAAGCAATGTAAGCTGCTCCTCATGGACCATGTCTCTGTCTATGTTACATAACTTGATGTATACTATGTAGCAGAGGCACTATGAAACCCTGTTAATGAATTGCAACAGGACACCAGCAAGAATGCCCAATCATATCAAAAATCCCTCATCGATGTTCCATCATGCATTGGGATGCCCAATGTGCGTTAGCCACTTTGCAGGCTTCCCTATGTAGTACCGTAACAGCAGTCCTTTGCTGGATGTAGATGTAAAAAACTACCCAATTCTAATTCCCATATGTAAGTCCGCTTATGAAGATGTAACTCCCATACAGGATTCTGGCCAATGTTTTTGAGCTGCATTTGAAAAGCTGAGTGCAACTACTTGGTTTGCACTGATTGGATGTGTGCCTGTTGCACAGTGTGTGACCAGTGCATGTAGTCCCAGTCCGTTTTGCACAGTGTGGATTTGATCTTCCCATCTGTCTTCTGATACATGGAAATTCTCACTTGTCACTGTGTAACTGTTGCAGATAACTGTGTAGTTTGTATAATTAATAATCCTAGGCTGTAGTTCTGTGTTGATTCACTAGAAGGTTAAGCCTCATTGAATTCAAAAGACCTTATGAGAAGGTACGCAAGGAGCTGTTGTAAAGTAACACATTTGTAATTCCTGTTTATTGGCACATAGGATTGGAATTGGTATTGGAAAGGACAGGTTGCTTACCTGTAACAGTATTTCTTTGAGTGGTCATCTGCGAATTCATAAATGGGTTATATCTGTGCATGCGCAGCAACTTTGGAAACTTCTGGAATCACTAGGCAAAACTTTAGTTGCAACTTTTTGGCGGTTGCTCCACCCATCCCTATAAAGTCCCCTGGTGGTCCCACTCTTTCCCAGTTCCGAAACGTATGCCGCAAGCTGCAACAGCAGGAATTTGGAATGAGCAGGACACAGCTGAGGGGAGGATGGGCGGGATTTGTGTGAATTCGCAGATGAGCACTCGAAGAAATACTGTTACAGGTAAGCAACCTGTCCTTCTTCTTCTTGGTCTTTGTGAATCACACAAATGGGTTAGACCAGGGGTAGGCAACCTTTTTGAGCCAGGGGCCGGGTT
>CM034706.1:191953920-191967828 GCA_020142125.1 Phrynosoma platyrhinos | reverse complement strand
ACAGAGCCAGATATCAATTTGACTGTGTAGTCAGCCGAATGGCGGACCGAAATGATTTGTTGACCGCTGATGGAGTGGGCTTCAGCTTGGAGAGCTAACGCCAAAGGCTTGTCTTCAGGCAGGTCATCTTACAGGGGCAGCATGTGTTCCATTAAGTGCTGTTGGTAAGCATCCATGCAGTGGCATAGTTCGCTATTTTCATATACAACACCGCTGAGGCATAGAATTTTTTGGCAAGACCATCTGTCTTTTTGCTATCTCTGTCTACAGGTGATGTGGAAGTTTTTGGGGTAGACAGGGTCTGTGTGCCTTCCACGATTGCTGAATTGGGTTTTGGATGCTCGAACAACCAGGATGCCTGTGATGGAGCTATTCTGTACAGATTTTCAATCTTACATGACTTGGACGGCACTGTGGCTGATGTAGCCCATGAACAATGGGTGATCATTTGCAGAGAGGGCAGGAAGCCTAGGGCTGGAGGTGTTAGAACTTTCCATGGACTTTCCTCTCAATGGCATCCAGGGCATCATCGTCGGTCCTGACGATCTCAACTTCTAATGCATTCCCCATACAAACAACCTGGTCTGCAAAGGACTTTATGTCATCTGTTGGAGAAGCAGGGTGGTGTTCCACAAGAAGAGAGAATCTGTGGTCAGACTCTGGAGTTGGTGAATGTGGCGGCGAGGAATGACGAGAGCCATGAAATTGTGGGGATACCGGGCGAGATCAAGAGTCTCAAGGGGAGTCTGGCACTGGTCTTTTTTGGAGTGATTGATACCAAGGTGGAGGTGTGGGTGGTTTGGATGAAGCAGCTCTATGGACCTGGGCCTGGACAGTGTGAGATGTTGTTGCATGGGATCGAAGGGCCTCTGATTCTACAGGCATTAAATAGCGGTGCGAGATGGGATCGTAGATCAAATTCGGGTATGATCTAAGGAGTGGGTTGCCCTCTTCTTCCTGTGCTGAACCATCCGCCTCGGCACCAAGAGCCCCATGATCCCAGTGAGTAATTGCAGATGCTTGCAGAGTTAAGACTGGCAGATCATCTTGAAGCTCCCCTTTGGACTTGGAGTCAAGGACCATCTGGGGCTTCTGGAGAAGAGTCGTTGGTACTGTGGCTGCCACACCTCGAGATGAAGGAGGTTTCGGTTCCGAGGAGGAAAGTCCTGCTATCGGAGGGGTTGAGGGCCTCGAAATTGGAGGTGATAGAGGCCGGGAAATAGACTGTACAGGATCCTTAGACCTCGAACCCTCAGAAACAGAGGGACGGGACTTTTTAGAGATGGACTCCTTCAGTCTTTCCCTTTCAGAGGAGTGTTTCCGTTTTGAAGCCTTTTTAATTCGATGTTCCTCAAGAGAACGGCCGCGTTCAGATTGCGCCTTTTTGGATTTTTCCCCCGGCCCTTATAAGCATCTCTGTCCGATTACGATGTCTTTTTCCTGGGGCTAGTCTTGGATTTTTCAGGGACCTCTACAGTTGTAGTGGGTCCAGGTGCTGGAGCTGAATCAGGTCTAAGGGCCTGTTTGTAGAGGGCTGCTTTAAGCCTCTTTTCTCTGTTCCTCAGGGCCTGCGAGGTCATGGACCTGCATAAGACACAGGACTGGGGATTATGGCCCTCGCCCAAACACAAGAGGCAGGAGGAATGGGGGTCCAAGCTGGGGATCTTACCCCCATATTTCACACATTGTTTGAAAGTGCGTGAAGCCATCAAATCAAAATCGAAATCCAAAGTCGAAGTAGACAGTCCAAAATCGATCGATGGGCTAACAGACATTGAGAGGTTGATCCAAAGAGCAGTTGTTAACAAGTGGAGGTCAAAACACAGACAGAAGGCTGAAGTCAGTAGTGAAACCAACACAGAAGCTCCTTTTAAGCTGCTGGCGCGGTGGATGAAAGGAACTGGGAAAGAGTGGGACCACTAGGGGACATTTTAGGGATGGGCGGAGCTACCGCCAAACAGTTGCAACTAAAGTTCTGCCTAGAGATTCCAGAAGTTTCCGAAGTTGCTGCACATGCGCAGATATAACCCATTTGTGTGATTTGAAGAGACCACGAAGAAGAAAGTATTTTTTAATGTTATCCAGCTTCTCCATCCCCTGAAAGTACATATGCATGCCAAACTGAAAGTTCTAGTAAAATACACTTGTCCCTCCATGTTCGTGGACTTGGAGTCTGCGGTCTTGGTCCTTCACAGACCAGGAAGTGCAATTTTTCTGATTCGTGTGGGCAGGGTCCGGAACGGATCCCATGCGAATCAGAAGAGACGACTGTAATTAAAATAAAATAAAATAATTAAAACAGGTACTAGCTGTTTAGAAATACTATTGTGCTTCCAAATGTATATACACATTGGCTGAGATCCTATAGTAAGCAGACAGAGCATAATGCATCACTCATACAGTTCCATATCCTTCCCTGGGCAGCACCCTTGCTTTTGGTTACTGATTGTCTGGAGGCAGGGCAGCTAGAAGCAAATTCAGATTATGAAGAAGCTTCTGATCTCAGCTAGTAGGGGTGAAAATACAAGGGTGCATTCAAAGATGGCATGCCCTCTTTTTCCTTCTCCTTCAAGCCCAGAGCAGCCACATTTTCATTGTGTGAATTGCTCCTCTCTCCCCCTGCTGGTAAGCAGCAACCTTAGTAGACCCTTCCAGGGCAGCCTGGTGGAGGGAGGGATTGGAGGGACACAAAGGTCAGTGAACACCAGTTGCTGTAGGCTGTAATACAGAGGAAGGAACTGGCAAAACCATCTCTGAGTACACCTTGCCTAAACACTATGAAATCCATGGGGTTACCATCAGCCAACTTGAAGACACATACACACATGCACTAGCACAGGGGTAGGC
Organism: Phrynosoma platyrhinos; assembly: GCA_020142125.1. NCBI lineage: Eukaryota > Metazoa > Chordata > Lepidosauria > Squamata > Phrynosomatidae > Phrynosoma > Phrynosoma platyrhinos. The sequence goes on along the minus strand of CM034706.1, from coordinate 191,964,981 downwards.
AACCTTCCCCCTTTAAGGGCCGAGGGACTTCAGCTCCCAGAATCCCAGGAACTATTGGCCAACACGGGACTATTGGCCACATGGCTGAGGCTTCTGGGAGATGAAGTCCCTCGGCCCTTAAAGGGGAAAGATTGCCTACCCCTGCCACCTGTCACTACATAGGAACAGTATTTACACTGAGAGTAAGCATGGAGTAGTGGCTTGAGCATTGGATTACAACTCTGGAGACTAGGTTTTGATTCTCAGCTTGGCCATGAAACCCACTGGATGACTGCGGGCAAGTTGCACTTTCTCAGCCTCAGAGGATGGCGGTGGCAAACCTCCTCTGAAAAAACTTTGCTCAGAGAACAAATCTTGCCAAGAAAACTCCATGTTAGGTTTGCCTTAGGTTTGCCATAAGCTGGAAATGACTTGAAGGCACACAAAACAAACATTTACACAAAGTAAAATACTCAAGCTATTTCATACATTCATGGCTTCCACTATGGGTGAAATGATGTGTCAAGCAGCTTTTTAATATGTCTTCATACAAGGCTTTTCCTACAGCACTGCTTCATATTGCTGTCCTGGAAGACTTCAACCATTTCATGTTAAAAGGATTATGACTTGGGGAGGGTGAGCTGGGTTAAAGTTTGAGGCTTTCACAAAATGTGGACCTCTTCAGTATATGTGACCCACCAGATGTTGTTGGAAAGCAACTCCTAGTAGTCCTAGCCTGCAAAGTCAGTAGTGAAGAAAGCTGGGAATTACAGCCCACCAGCATCTGGAGTGTCAGAATTTGCTGCACACCCACCTACTTCATCCTAAACTTAAATGCAAAAACAATTATCAAGTATACTATTATCTTTTAAGAGAAAATACGAGTCCTGTTGTTTAACCTTCTACCCATTTCTAGAATACCAGTGAATGTATGCCCTAACACAGACTAAATTGGCAGGTTGCAGTTCTCATTCTTTGGCTGGAGATTTCAGTGGCAACATCAGACCTGTGCTTAAGACAGAAAACAACTTTGACCGGTGTATTGGCCAGCCAGGTGCAGCTGTGCATGCTTCCTGCTGCCATGCGCCCAGCCTCGAATGCAAGGTACAAGAATACTCTTCTTTGGAGCACACAGGAAAGGTAAGTATATTTTTAAACTTTAGTCCAGTTGTGGTAATTTGACCAGTAAGTACCCAGTGAAGGAAATGGATTTGAGGCTTTTGTAACCCCCCTCTCAGTTATGCAGGATAGAAGAATCTAATAGGACTAACTTCTTAAGGGGGCCTCTGTTGTGTGAGCTGATCCTTCTATCAGGCTTTAGCACAGCTCACTGGGCATAAGGCTCCTGTAATTTGCTCTGTATCTGAGATGAACTCTGATGAGAGATAGTAAGGCTAAGAATAGAAACTGAAGGATGTGATCACTACTAGAGTGAGACCAACACAACATTCTTTACTGCTATGTTGCCTGAAAGAATAGAGTAGGTGTGTGTACTTTAGTCAAGAGTGGTTGCGGTAGCATATTCCCATGTTGCCTGTTTTCAGACTGTTTTGGATTAGGCCTTCCACTAATATTATAATATAGAATGTGCATGCAATGAGGGATCTGTTTGGTCAACATCTTTTTCAGCTGGAAAAAATGGTGCATGTTTGAAGGGGGAGCAGGGGATAAGACCTTCACTGGACCCCATCCCCAACAGTTTCTTCCCCTGCTTTATGAAGACTGTTTTCTCCAGGCATGTGTGAACCACCTTTCCAAAAAGGTTGCATACCAGTCCTAAAAGATTTCTGATGAAACCTCCATGGTTCTAGAGCAGGGAATCGGTGGGCCTTCAGGTGTTGTTTGAATACCAGCTAGTATAACCAATCGTCAGGAGTAATGGTTCCCCCCCCCCCCATGAACACCTGGAGAGCTACACATTCCCACATCCGTATTCTAGAGGTTTGCAGCATTCAAAATGCATTTTCATTGAGATAGGACCTTCAGTGCACAAAGGTTGTTACAGTTTTGTAGGAAAACAAATCAGGAGTTCAGTGTAAATTTAGTGGGAGGTAATGTCACAAACCAAAGGGCAGAAAATGTTGGCTTACAAACTTCTTAATTCTGTAGGGAGTTTACCATGGTCATTATTATTTTTTATTATTATTATTATTATTATTATTATTATTATTATTATTAGGGCTGATGGAAGTTGGAATGATTCCTTTGCTAATGTTGAATAAATCCCTCTCCCTTTCTTCTCAGATAATGGTGACTTGTGATGGGGGCTGGACGCTGACGGGATGTAATGCCCAGTCTCATGGTTCCCACCCACTTGGTGCATATTCAGTGGATAATACCTGTGTAGTGATGAGTAGCCCAGGGAGCCACAGAACAGCAGCTGTTGCCATTTGCTGCAGAAAAAGACTCTTGGAAACTGAGAAGCATAGTTCCACTTATAAGTGACAGTTCCATCTCTTTCTCAGTCAGTAATTTATGGGACTCTCAAATTATGACAGCCACCTCATAAGATCACATTGGTGCTGTGATGTCAATCTGTTTTGCCTGAAGATGGCATTTTTGAAGGCAAGCTCCAGCACAGTATTTCTGGTTGGCCCTCAGCATACTTGTTTTGTCACAGCTGATGCCAAATACAGCCCTGGTCCAGTACTACTGTATTCATTATGGTGTGATGGGTCTTGCTTCAATATTATCAGTTGAGCTTCATCGGCAATAAGCTCAATATATCTTCTGACAATCACAGCCAACTTCCAGCCAGCCATTGGATGAATATCTGATCTTTCCATATTCAAAACTGCCAGCTCAACAAAAATCATGAAGACTACATACTCTTTATTTAATTTCCATGTGAGTCATCCATGGTGCCCTGTTTGAATGTGTGTTAGCTAAAGTATGCTATGTGCTCAAAATGAGGTGTTACTTATCATGAAGGCTCATTCTAGACTGCAAATGAGACTTCCATGAAACAGTTAACTCTTGTTGTCATGAATTATGTCGAAGTTTCTATGCTAGAAGCAAATGGGTGAGTCTTATCTATCATGAACTCTTCAGAGTCAAATGCCCTCTTTGAGCAGCCTATGGACTACAGTCTGACCTGAAAATGATTGAAATCTGGAATGGGACTAAGCTATATATTCCCCCCAAAAACTAGTTCTTGAAAATCCATTGGAGGGGCAGAATCGATAAACGTCTTCAGGATTGTTGTTTTTTTGAGAATAGGTATCTTTCCCTTCTTGGTTTCAATCAAGATGTCCTTTAAGGCATCTTCACCACATGCTTGTCAGAAATGTGCTTGTTGGAAAATACATGTGATTTCTTAGATTTAGCAGAGAGTTTCCCCATGGCCATTTGAATTGGAGAATGAGCAGGAAAGTAACCAATAAGGCAAAAGGAGTAATAGGCAGGGGAAATGATAACAAGGGTAACCAAACCACAAAACCAAACTTATCATCACAGAGGAAATGCAAGACTGACCTGGGCTAAGGCAGGAAGAACTGTGGCTTCTGGGGACAGAATAAAGCAAATTCAAAGTTATAGATCTGAAAAATGGAAAAGGAAACAATGCTTGCACAAGCATAAAAATGAAAGGAAAAACAAAAATGGCTGCCTGTGTGGCTTCTGCCTGGCCTGGTCATGGGAGTTAATCATGGATGGCTCCTTCCTGCAGTCTTGAGAATAATGCAAAATATATAGTTACTTAATTTTTATGCTCCTGATTTCCAAAGAACTATTCAGGAGGTGGGGATAAAGAACAAGTGGGGGGGGGGGAGGGGGAGGGAAGAAAAGACCTATGTAACACTTAAGCTGGCCCCAATCCTTTTTTTGGCTTCTGAGGTATAACTAGCAACATATTTTTTGTACCTTGTAAAGGCAAATTCAAATTAATGGTAAGTTATTACAGTCGTCTGTATAAATAAAATCACACAAAGTATGCAAATTACTTTTTAAAAGAAAAATCTATGGTATTAGCGTTATGGTTATTCAGTACCATTTTAGGATATTAGTATCACTGAGAAACCTTACCTAGAATCAATTTTGTAACCAAGACCATAAAGCAAAGAGTTAACATAAACTTAATAGCCAAATTTAAGACGACTATGGGAGTTATAAACCAAAATCTCTAGTTAGCACAGGGAGGTAGCTATCAAGGAATGATAAAAGCTCCATTGTCTAAAGATGCCCTACAGTCCTAAGGCATAGGGATTTCGTACGTTCTTCCATGGCTTATTGAAAATTTGGAGTAGTTTTTAAACTAGTGGAATGCAGCACTTGGCTTGTACAAATGTATACCTATCTGCATTTCAATATTTGGTTCCAAAGTGCCTTATATACTCTATATTCAAGAACACATACTAGACAGCCATCCTTGTGAACATAAACCATGTGCACTGAAGACCAGAATAGCCACATTGAATTCTACAGGGCTGCCTCATAATCTAGGGAAGCCACATCTTTGAACTGACGTTGTCCATGTTCTGAGAAAGTTTGCTCTCATTCTTTCCAGTTGTGGAGGCCACATTTAATTGCCTACTGCTTTCCTTGTTAAGGTATATTGGCAAGAAAACCATGATTTTTTTTATACCCTGTTTTCTGGCCATGAGACTATATCTGGTTGAACTAATGTAGCATTTGATTCTATAAACTGAGGAGTGCACTGCCATGTCCTTGGCCATTCTGGTCAAGGAGGAATACTTTGGTAAGGATTTGATTGAGGGGCTCCTTGAATTGTACCGAGGTGACGCACAGTGTTTATTGAGAACTCAAAACTTTTAAAAGCACTTAAACTCAGGAGACCAAGTACTATTGACCTTTAAACACACTTGAGTCAAGCATGCTGTCAATAATTTGGACAAGACAGTTTGGTTTATTGATAAAATTCTTAGTAGCTATCATTTAAGGTTTTCTTTTTCCTAGGCAGGGTATTAGTATCGCATACTAATTCTTTTTGCTTTTTTCTTTCTTCAAATGTTTAACTGCTTGTATAATCAAATATTTATCTGGTATTGCTATGTTCATATTTTAAAAGCGCAAGCTTATGTATGCCTACTCAAAAGTAAGATATTTTGTTCAGTGGTGCTTAATTGCAGGAAAGTCTGCTGAGGATTGCAGCTTAAATTACTTAAATCCTCTTCAGAAAGGCTTAACATGAATACTGAACCATGTAGACAGTATGTAATATGTTTTTTATCTACTGTAATTCATAGCTGATTGATGTAGAGAAAAGCTTTCTTTGTGCTGTGGATTTTATTTTTTTTTCTTCCTTGGAACTATTTATTCTGTTTTATATAACATTTTTATAAAGCCTACTTTTTGAAATAAAGTTTCATGAGATTTTTCTTGGATATATGTGTAGATGTTTTTGACTCATTAGCTAGACAAATTAAGAGTACAAGAGAAAAGAGTTAAAATGTACAGATAATATTCTTAGGACTCACATGGTAGCTATGAAGGATAAAATCCAAGATAACCAAGCTCCTAAATTTGCTCCATGGGAGTACTAAGCAATTTACTGTGTAAACTGGTTTCTTTTCACAACTTAATGATCACAGGTTTTTTGTGAGGAATAAACTTTATTCTGCTGACCAGGATTTTTTTCCATGACACCTTCTTTTCCCAGTTCCAAGTGCCTTTTGAACTTTTCCACAAAATCATACACAGAGTCCAGTCGAACTGTGATTGCCCCACTTTGACAGAACATTCTGTTAATATGTATAAAATCCATTTTCATCCAAAAGACTGGCAGTAAAAGAGAACACAACATAGAAACATGTCACAATTTACACAGCAAACTAGATTTGTTGCATTAGATTTTCTCTTAAAAAAAATATTCTTCAGCAGTTTCAGATGATAGCAGCTGGAAATGAAATAACTGACCAGGTATCATACTTGAAAACCAAAACCATCAACTTTGTTCAAGCAAAAAGGACCAGGAAACAGCCTGCAATCGTTTTAGAATGTCTGATGGCAAAGCAGACTGACTGGGGATTTTGCAAGCTATGTTCTGGTTTGACCTGTGGTAAGAGTCCACTTTTTCCATAGGAAATGATGGAAACTCCAGTTCCTTTTGACTAAGAAGAATAAGTGATGCAATAAGGAAAAGGTGGAACACCAAATTGTGTTCCAGATTTTAAAACTTCACATTTAAAAATTTTCAAGCTTTTAATAAAATACCCAAATTCTGCCATATTTCAGTGAAAATGCTTCTATTATTTCTGCGCACGCAGTATTGAAAAAGCACTTTTCTTTGACTCGTGCTTGTGGCAATTCCAACTGGAAGATGTACAGCCAGCTCCTTCCAAAAGTGAAATAATCAAATATATTCACAACTAGTGTACAAGCGTAAAGAAAGCTATATGCCTGATCAGATTTTGCAGCCGTACATAGAAGTCCAAAGGAAAAAAAAGGCACTTTTTGGCGATTTGTGCCTTTGACTTGGCAAATCTTTTCAGAGGTAACCCAGGCACTCTTAACAATTTCCCCTCAATTCATGTGCATGGTGCATTTTGTTTAACTTAAGGCAAAAATCCCTGAACAAAGGCAAAAGCAGTGAAGAAAAATGTGAAAAGTAAAGATGAAACTCAACATTGGCACAAAAAAACTAATATCTAGAGCTGGTAAAGAGATCACTTAACTGCATTTCATATGGGAAGATAAAATTATATTTAAGTTCAATTGACTTCCAGTTATTATGGAACAAATAAACCTGTTGGACTTTAAATGCTGCCTGGCCAAGCAAAACAAAGCCTACAATTTATTTATATTTTTTTGCCTGTGTTAAAATGTTAAAAAAATTTGCATCCTTGCCTAAGGAATCATACAGCCAATTCTAACTCCCAATTTGTAAGCATAAGCAAATGATTGCAGATCACATCATTAAGACTACAATTTATTCAATATGTCTCCAAGTATTAGAATGATCTTTTAAGGAGGCAAACAGAAATAAAATTCTGTCTTAAAGTGCTTTTTGATAAACTTACGAACATTAAAAAAACAAAATCAATTGATGCCACAATACATGTGTATTCTTGGAATAAACAAAGCTCTTACTGTTCTTACCCATTTAAGTATGACATTAGGAAAAGAATTACCAATTCCAGGCTTCCTTGTACCAAAACCATTCCATAAGGAATAACCATCCTTACAGAACAGGGCTCTTTTAACAAACCCTTTCTGTAAAGTGCTATACAAATTACCTCAGAGACATATTAAATATAAAGGTCCTTGTGTAAACTGATTCTTAATATTTTACAGTGCCAAGTGTAAGTTATCACATTTTTACATAATTCTGTATATTCTTATCCAATATTTTCAGATAGACTTAAAAATTTGCCCTTCATACCTAAGGGCAGTCTGATTTTTTTCTTCTTTATAAAAACCAAGGTGTGTGTGTGTGTGTGTTTTTTTTTTGCAGCATCACAGAAAAGCAATAGTTTTACATTCACTCATTAAAGGTTCACATAATAAAAATTTCAACCACTTTATATGTCTTCCTTAATCTGTTAACAGATTTTAATTTACTCATGCCTTGACTAGCATCCCAAAAGAACTGCTGAAGATGGTGGGAGCATCTCATAGCCTGGTGCTTAAACTTCTCAGTTGAAGAATAGCTCTTAGGAAGTAGCATGGCCACTGAAGTCTTAATAAGCTTTCACTTCAGATTCTCTAAAGCTGAAAGCGGTGGGATTCTAGCAATTTCAAGGTACCAGGTATCCAGTACTTTAGTTGAAGTTTTAGTCTTCAGCATACACTTCATCACTAAGGATCCACATCATCAAGATCACTTTTAGGTTCACCAATCATCATGGGAGACACCGAACCCTTTCAAAAATACAAACAAGAGTTAGGATACACTGTAAAAAATGAAATACTGTTGCATGGCTGATAAGGTCTTGCTGTCTTGCCTGCTCTCTGGAACAGCCAGTTCACTTAAGAAAAAAAAAAAAATAAGTAATAGAAATTGGATCAAGAAGGCACACAAAATGTGATGAAGTGTGATATAAAATGGATGTACTTGTAATGAGGCCAGCTTTAAAAGTATATTAGACAAATTTATGGAAGATAAAGCTGTCAGCCACTACCAGTCATGATGGCTATATATTAGGGGCACTGTACCAGGTGCTGGTGAATGTGAGTGTGAGGAGGCTATTGCTTTCATGCCCTCTTTTAATCTGATCCAGTGGGGCTTTCCCCCAACATGCTGTGAGTGAAGTTCAATCTTGCTGCTATATTTTAAAGTTTGAGGTATTGATTCCCCCAAAGCAATAATATACTAAAGTTCTCTAATAAAGGTTGACAGTTCGAGGCCTGAGTGCTGCATGATAGGGTGACCTCCCATCACTAGTCCCAGCTTTGCCAACCTAGCAGTTCGAAAGCGTGCAAATGCAAGTAGATAAATAGGTACCACTTCAGTGGTAACAGTGTTTGGTGCAGTCATGCTGGCCACATAACCATCAAGTTGTCTTCAGACGACGCTGGCTCTTTGGCTTATTAATGGAGATGAGCACTGTCCCCTACAGTTAGTTACAACTACATATTCATGTCACTGCACTGCCTTTACTTTTACTTTTAGAAAGAGATGCACCATAATAAAGAGATGTACATCAAATGTCCCTAGCTTTTACTATGTTCTATTCCTCTTTTACTGTTGTTCTGTTCCTCTTACCTACACATTCAATATCATCTTACTCCCTTTATTCACCTTCCTTTTTGAAATATGGCTGCCCAAAATGCATTGCCATTTGGAAAACAGATGTAACATTCTATTTGGCTTACAAAGATTTTATTTGGCTTACAAGATACCAGTTCTGTTAACACAGTGAAATTAAAAGCTAAATGGGGTTAAAGATAGAGAAACACTCAACACAGAGAACCTCTCAAACAAATTACTTTTACCCTGACGTTTTGTTGGCAAGATTTTAGGTTCATCAGCCATCCTCTCATTGTTTTCCATTAAAGAAGCAGTGATTGCTGTGTAAAAAGCTACTCGTAAATGAAGTGCACAAGGAGAAAAACCCTGAATTTCAATTGGGAAGATGGCACAGGAGGAATGTACACCTTTATTTAAAGGGAGAAAAACACTTTGCTTCTTCTTGACACCACCACTGCAAATCTGTTAGCACCAGAATCATAGGAAGCGGTCCTTGTAAAAACAGCCAGGGAACACACATGTAGCTCATATGTTGTCCTAGTCTGATTTAAATGGAATTCAATAGACAAGACCATTCAATTTTCAGTGTCGGGATATGCAAAGCAAAACCAACAAGAGTTCAAGCCAATTATTATTCAGTTTAGAAAATGTGATTGCTTTTATGCAAAATGTCAGCTCATTTGCACACCTTGCTGATTTAGAAATGATTACAAACAAAGCAATTTTCTTGTGTTTTCTCTTTTGCTTATTGATAAGGAAAGCTCTTATGGCAAGTATTCATGTAATGGATTCACCCAGATTATTCTGTTTACCTGTTGTGGATGTCTGCCTCCATTCTCATTGGCTGGACTGCTCTCAGATCCATTACTGCTTCCAGACTGATCTTTCTCATTTAGCAAGGCAGTGGCATATGCCAATGTATCCTAAGAAAGAACAGGGGAGTTAAGAACCATGCTAAGAGGTTTATATATCTCAAGTTTACCAGAGGAACCTGCCCCATTCCCTCAAGCAATAGCTAAAAACAAGTATAACTTTGGACTAGCTCAAATACTACACCCTTCATTCTGATGGTGGAGTTTCTATCTAGGAGCCTTAACATACTGTCTCATTGTTGGTAGGAATGGACTACAAGAAATTCCTTAATTAAATGCATCTGAAGTAGACTCTAGAATGTTTTTGCATATATGACTGTAGCTTGACTTATCTGTGCACCACATTTGCAATGATTTTGGAGAATAAAACTGAAAACAGTAACCAACAATACAGAGAAATGTGTAGGTAGAGCTCTAAAAATGAATAAAAAGATAGTGATGCACTTTCTAATTACATGTGTATCTTTTAAAAATAAAAAATGCCATATATTGATTCAGAAGGTAGTGTCATTTTTAGACTCACCTGTGCAGAAATAGTGCGCTGAAAAGTTTTGGCAGTTGAGGTTTCATTAGATACATTACTCTGTGGAGCCCAATAATGTTCAGACATCTAGAGAAATGGGAAAGCTTCCATGAATGGAAATGACAAAAGAGTACAGCTTAACTGTTGGGCTACTGCCTTCAATACTTAATGTAACCTGAAGAAGTACATGGAAATATGTTTGTCCCCTCCTCTAGATGCTGCTACTAGTGCTCCCCTTGCTTCACTAAAGAGTTGGATATGCACGCTGAAAAATATGGGGTAGGCAGGAGCTGTTGGAGCAGGAAAATCACCATGGTCTTGCATAAACTTAAACTGCTTTTTCTTATTCCACTTTGAAGGTAACATCTTCTTGTTTAAAATCTGCAATCAGCTGTAACCTTATAAAATAAGTACCGTATTTTCCGGCATATAAGACGACTTTTAACCCTGGAAAATCTTCTCAAAAGTCGGGGGTCGTCTTATACGCTGGGAAGAGAGGCCAGGCGAGAGCCCCCCCCTCAGCCTGGCCGCCATTTTGTCTCCCTCCTCCTCCCCTTCAACGCACTCACCGTGCTGAGCAAGACCCTCAGCAAGATCAGGAAGGAGGAGGAGGAGGCGGTTTGGTCTGGGGGAAGAGGAACAGGCCAAGGCGTGGTGTTTCTGGGAGGGCCTCTCTTCCTCCCTCGCCGCCCTGGGCTGGTCTGCCCTCCTCTTGCCCTGCCCGTCCCGCCTCTCCGACGCACAAATCCCTTGTCCCTGATCTCACTGAGGGTCTTGCCCAGCGTGATGAGTGGGAGGAGGAGGGGGCATGAGGCGGGAGGAGAGAAAGGCCAGGTGAGAGGAGGAGGAGGGGGAAGACAGGGGCGCAAGGCATGAGGCATGAGGCAGGAGGAGGAGGAGTTAGACAGGGTCACGAGGCGGGAGGAGGAGGAAGAGAGGAACATTAAGGCAATCCTATCCTGGGGTTTTCTTGGCAAGACTGGTTCTGAGGTGATTTGCCATTGCCTTCCCCTGAGGCTGAGAGTGTGTGACTTGTCCAA
>CM034706.1:191905154-191924981 GCA_020142125.1 Phrynosoma platyrhinos | reverse complement strand
GCCATCTCTGGCACACAAAGCCATTTTGGAGGACACATGGCGAGAGGGAGGGTGGGGGAAGAGGAGGAACAGGTACATGCCTACTCCTCCTCTTCCCCCACCCTCCTGTGCCTTCAACTGCCTCCCCAGAGAGAGCTGAAGGCCCAGGAGGGCAGGGGGAAGAGGAGGAACAGGTGCACTTCAGCTGCCTCTCTCTTGGGCCTTCAGTCACCTCTCTGGAGACAGCTGAAGAACCAAGATGGTGGGGAAGAGGAGGAAGAGGCATGCACCTGTTCCTCCTCTTCCCCACCATCCCAGTCCTTCAGAAGTCTCTGGGGAGGCAGCTGAATGTCTGGGCAGGGGGAAGAGGGGTCTCACCCCCCAGAAGGCGGAAGTACCGCTCTTCTGGAAGGCGGAAGTCCCATCCCCCTGGACGTCTCATCCCCTGGCACTGGGTAACACCTGATGTTAGAACACCTTTAAGTTTGGGCACTCGATCTCTAAAAGGTTCGCCATCACTGGTATAGGGACTAGACTAAGATGTGTTCTTATTGTGGATTCCTGTTCTCAGAAACTCTTAAGAAGGCATTCCTTCATTCTGGGATGACAATTTTCTTTCAAGCACATAGGCAAAGACACTGTTAATTCCCCAGGGTAAAGAGCTACCCGATCTGTCCACACCAGACTGCAGAGCAGTCTGAGCTCATTCCCTCAGCCCCATATTGTACTGTATTGAAATGTATAGATACATGCAAGTGGCACAAAGAGGTTAACCTATAATAGTCTGGTTTGGTTTCTTTTATGTGCCTTTGAGTCACCCCTGACCTATGAGAGGTTTTTCTTATCAAGATTAATTCAGAGGACTCTTGCCTCCATGTAAGGATGAGAGAGTCTAACTTGCCCAAGGCCATCAGTGGGGTTTCATGAATTTCCAACACTTATTGACTAATATTGTGAATGTCTTAACTGTATCTCACAGATTTTGAAACAGTATAGTGTAAAAAAGGACCTATAAGGACAAAAGAGAAGATTGACAATTAATATGTTCATGTGTTTCTTTGTAGAATCTCCAGATACCCCATTTATCCTCCCTCCATTCCATCCGATGTCATCTGGGGGAGAGACAAAAGGCCCAGCACCATCGGGCCTAGACTAAGAAGAAGAGCCTTTACCTTTTAAGGGGCGGGTGGGTTTCTGGATTTTTAGGTTCTGCTTACATTGTATTAACATATCTTTATGTAAATGTTAATGTTGTAAGCTGCCCCGATTGCTCTGCAGAGGGGCGGGATATACATTATTATTATTATTATTATTATTATTATTATTATTATTATTATTATTATTTCTAATTACTTTATTTCAGAGTACACACGTACAACCAAACTGTACTACACAAAGCATAATGTGAGGAGGTACAATGAAATGAAGGAGCCCTGCTTCAACTTTCATATATTCACAAAGTTAATTGAGAATGCCAAGTAATACTTTGCTATAATGCACTTTTTAAAATTACTACCAATATACCAAGACACTCTTTACTTTGGGTGAAAGTCTTGCTGAGTAATTGCAACACTGCCAACTGGGGAATGGCTATTCAGGATAATCCTAGAGGCTCGGAAGAGAAAGTCATCCAGTAATGGTTTGATCAAAGATGAACCTATGAGAAGAGTAAAGCTGTGTTTAGTATTAAGCATTACAGCTTTTACATAAGTGATTTATAAATTTGACTGTGAAGTGTCTAATAAAATCATCACTCCAGTCCAAGACACATGCTTCTTACATCAATTCTGAAGTTCACACTGCTAGTTTCCTCACTTAAAATGGTATCAGAAAATATATCTGAGAAACATCTCCCCAGAGAACTGCTGGCAGCTGGAACAGATAATCCCAGCTATTTAAGGAGAAGCAGCAGCAGACTTTCATTTAAGACCATCAGATTAACAATGTTCATGCAAGTCAGGGATGGGAATCATGTGGCCCTCCAGATGTAGAACTGCAAGTTGCAACACTCTAGTTAGCATAGCCAATGGTGAGGAATTCAGTCCAACATCTGGAGGGCCACTCCATTTCCACCCCTGATGTAGGTGCAACAGTAGGTATCTCTACAAGTCTTATTTTCATTATACAGTGAAACATAAGATACAGTATATTTCCTTACTTATAAGGTAGTTTATTTTTGCTTTAGTCTCTTTTACTCCTTCTGACAGGGTGTGGCATGAGCCGAATGTGCACAGGTCATGTAAAATTTACATTTATGAGCAGAACTAGTTAGAACTATGGATCTCTTTGTTTCCTTTCTACCTCAGTAGGGAAGACACTCCCTGCTTCCATCTTAGCCAGTTGGGTGAAAACCTCTATTTTCATAACTTACGACTCTGTTCTAGTCACAGAGGAAGAAGAAGAGCAGCCAGGCATACCTCCATTGTGCCTGGTTCCAGTAACTATTGACAATCTATCCCTCCATGTTCCAATTGCTTTGGCCTCAGAGAGAGAAAAAGAGCAGCCAGGTACAATGCCATCATGCCAAATTTTAGCTGCTGCTAAAATTAATTATTCTCCTTCTCCTTTTCTTTCCCCTTTCCTTGGTGTGTCATGTCTCATTTAGATTGTAAGGCTGAAGATAGAGACTGTCATATCAATTATTTATAAGCTGCTTTGGGCAGACTATGGGGCTAAAGCAAGGGATATAAACAGATAAAGTAATATAAAATAAATGTATTGATCTCTCTAAACCCTAAACATATCACTTCTTGGTTCCAAAGTGCAGCAGCCACTTCTGCATTTTTCTTAACAATTCTCCTCTCTGAAATGTCCAAAGCAGACACAGAGTCTTCACTGTGCATTACAAATTGGACCACTATTCCTCAGCTGCAGTAGCACTTGGCACAAGTGTGTGGCAACAGATTCTAGGTCCTCAGTGATCTTCCCATCCCAGTTTGGATATTAAGCATGAACAAATCCCATTCTTAAATGGCTCCTTCCTTGCAGACTGAGAACATTGGTTATTTGCTGTGAATATCCATTCTAGTCTGTGGAGAAGACTGGCTGGCTGTCCAGTATTTTATTTAGGACATATTGCACTTTTCTTCCTCATGTTATTTTCCTTACTTAGGTTTTCTATGGTAAAAATGGAGAAGTCAAGCAGATTACAATATATAAATAGAGAATTTTTAGATTGGGTGACCTCTGCCTTGCCTGGGAAGCAGAGAGAGTTAACCCATTCCTAGATATCTCGTTCTTTGCAGAGAAGAGTGTTGTGTCCAATGGTAAGTAACCAATTCTCCTTAATGGTGAAAGTTAGTACTCAAATTGCTTTACTGCAGTTAGGTAGTAGTTACTGCAAAAGAGCCTGAACTGGCACATCAGGAGGAGGGCTGATCTAAAGCATGAGTGGAGGGGGAAATAGTTGGAAATAATAATTTAAGAAGTCATGGGTTGAAAACAATTGTTACCTAGCATTTCCTTTTCTGTCCCACAAAGTGAGAGGAGAGTCTTAATCAGCCGCAAATGCCCTGCCAATAACACATTATCAGCTTCACTGGTTTCACACTCAGCTGCACGGGTAGGTTCAAAATTATCCAGCCATGTGATTTCATCTTCTAACATGGCAGCTGGGCTAATCTTTAATTGTTCCATTTCAGAAGCTAGGCGATCAGAAAGGAGGGGAAGAGAAGAGAATTAATTCTACAGAACACTGAACATCATTTTCATTGTTTAACATTTCAATGTATGTTAGAAATCAACATTCATAATTAAGCACATCAACATTTTTTATACAAATATTTACTATGAAGTACTTAGATAGAGACATTTTGTAGTTACAATTTGTAGTTTAAAAGGACACCTTTTAATGGTTTTCTTACAGTATTTGAAGCTATGTTGGTTCATACTACTTACATGTGAGATCATCCAATAACTGGCATCTAAGGTCAAAGTACTCGGTACACTGGGACAAAAGTCTAAAAACAAGTTCAAGTTAATTACCAGAAAAGTTCTTATAAGCAGTAAAAATAATTTGCAGAAATCTTTACTTTAAAACATAATATCCATACACCTAAAAACTAGTCAACATAACACATAAACATTTTACACTATAAACTAATATTCTTTATATTTTAATTTTAATCTTTCAACAATAAATATTGTTTGTCAACAATCATCCCAGTAAATTAACAGCTTTGAAACATTCTCTGTGAAAGCAGATTTGCATTAATATTTTATGCTGATTTCTAACCACATATTGTACACACTGAACAGACTCTAATGATAACAGAAAGTAGGCCAAAGTTTAGTGATGGGTAAGCTATAAATTCCAGGTTTATCTTGGGACAGGCTGGGAATAGTGCTAGTGTACCACCCTACTGCCCAGTGTCCTTGCCTAATAAGGCAGAATGGTCTTACGTGGTGAAGGCTTGTAGGATGATTATTCTAAAGGACTCTTAACACCCATCTGGGGAAAAACATGTGTAAGCTGGCTCAGGACAAGCACAAAGCTTTCTTAATAATCACTAGTCAACATACAATTATGCCCGAAGCCTCTTGAGGCCTTATGCTGGCACAGCTGTCCGATATACCAGCAAAAGGTACTTTTTGGAAGTGTTCATAGCATTGGGGTGCGTGTGTGAGACAGCAAATTAAAGCAAAGCAAAGCAAAGCAGCTTCATTTATATACCGCTTCATATCGCGCATGGGATGTCTAAGCGGTTTACAACTGTGAGCTGATTGCCCCCCAACAGCTGGGTACTCATTTTAGCGACCTCGGAAGGATGCAGGCCTGAGTCGAGCCTCAGCCCTGGCTGGTATTGAACTCGCAACCTTGTGGTCTATGAGTGAGTGGCTGCAGTACAGGCATTTAACCACTGCGCCACCAGGGCTGATTAAGTTTACTCCATTATGAGAGAAACATGCTCTGCCAATTTCTCAATACCTTGACAGCCAACACAACAGCTCTTTCCTGACAGAGATGGCTTTCATTACCATTCCATCAAAGTATGTGGCCACTTCAGCTCTGACACTACCTACACCTATGGAGTTATGCCCACCAACTGCACTGCATCCTAAACTTGGTTCCCGCAATTGGATGAGACATGAAAGGTAAGGATAAAAGCCTAGAGTAAGTGGGATTTCAATTCATTGCCCTGTCATTGTTAAATTACTTCCTCACAGGGGTTATGTTGTCTGTAGTGTTACCTCATTTTGCAAGGGAAGGGACCTACTGAAATGTTCTCCCTCCCCTCCCCAAAGCTAACAGATCCTTTAGGGCTTGAGGATTGACACTTCTTTCAAAGCTGAAACAGTGACCTGACGTGGGTGAACAGACTGTATAACTTTTTGGTGTACATCTAAGTGAAAACAACAAGGGAAATGGAACACAAGTGCACTGTTTTCCAGCCTGGTTCAGTCTTTTAACCTTTAAACCCCCAATTAACCTTGCATCAGTCTATCAGGAAGAAATCCTTTTCCCATATGTACATACCCTTACCTTAGATCTTCTTCAAAAGTTCTACTCAACAGCCATCATGCAGAAAATCAACATGATTTTCAGTACTGGCATCCTAGTTATGGAACTGCTTTCCCCCTTGGTTTTATCTGGTACTGTCTTTGTGATCTTTTCTAGCACCAGGTGAAGAACCTCGTGTTAATCCTGGCCCTTCAAATAATTGATATAGTCTGGCCCTCTCAATTGTGAAAAGCGTGCTTTGCCTATCTGAAAGCACCCACGGAGATCCTCACACTCTACAGTTCACTTCAAGTATTCATTTTTATTTCCTTCATAATATTTACTGCCCTTTTGTCTTAAATAAACATTTAAGACAAATGTTTATTTTTAATTCTTACATTCTCTATTGAACAAACATGTCTCCAACTTGCCTCTGGTTGACTCCTCTCATGATGCTGGTAGGTGACCAAAGGGGCAGCTGAGCAGTAAGGATAACGCTCAAGAGAAATTGGTTTGGTTTCTGTACATCAGGATAAGCAGAGGTATCCGTCTGACTGAGGGTATATAACTGGTCACAGGCAACACGACGAATCTGAAACAGAATATTAGATCACAAAAACTTTCTAATAGCACTATCTTAGAAATCTATAAATACAACAATATTATTGTGTCCAAACAAAACTCTGTAAAAATATCCAGGCCAGAATATTATTCTACTGGAACTAGTTGATACAGATACAACATTTATCCAAGTAATATGACCAAACTGGCTCATTCTTTCTGCAGATTATCTATGTACACGCTTCCTTCGGAAGACTACCATGTCTATAAGAAGTTAAGAGTACTCAGAGTAGTCAAATTCTAGATGTAGATGCTTTCAAGTATGTAGGAAGTGCTCAAGACTGCTGAAGAAAGGTCTCTTCATGGCTAACTTTTCATTTTAAAAGGGTTTGTTGTTGCTGAGTGCCTTTGAGTCATTTCTGATTTATAGCAACTGTAAGGCAAATCTATCATGGGGTTTTCTTGGCAAGATTTATTCAGAGGGACTTTGCCTTTGCCTTCCTCTGATGCTGACAGAGTGGACCAAGGTCACCCAGTGAGTTTCTAGGGGATTCAAAACCTGGTCTTTGTTACTGTCCAACACTCAACTCACTATACCATGCTGACTCTCTTAAAAAGGGTACTCCTGTAAAAGTGGGACAAAGATCCTTGCAGCTAATTTAATACTCAGAGGTCCATCCCTCAAAGTCATTAAGTAGTTTTAACCTTGAATTTGTTTGTTAAATCAATAGTACAAGTAGGCTAAGTGATTGATGTGTGAAGCAAATCTTATTAGTTGTTTTCATTTCATTTAACATTTGTCCATGTTAATGGTGGAACATACAATACTCAGCTAGGAACTCAAAACAAGAAAACTCACCACCTACCTCAGCGCTTGGTGAGCCAAGCAATATGTCTATGATAAAGTCAGCAACGCAAGGGAGATTGTAGAAAGAACCTAAAATAAAAATAATCTTAAATTATCTATTTGTTTTGTTAGAAAGTATAGAGAATATAATACTGCAACTATTATTGATTTTATTTTACTTATTTAATTTATATCCCACTTTTCTTCCATGACACAAGGCAACAATATTCCATCCAAAAATGCTGACACCATTCTACACCCCTGTAGTAAATTATGTGCATAGAATAGAAGTAAAGAAATAAGAAAAAAACAAGAGGAGAATTGGATGGTGAGAACAATGTTTTTGTAGAATTAGCTAATTTGGCTAATGGCCAGGATCATATTGTAGCCCAATGATTACACAAATCCCAGCTACACAAGTGACTCTACATTTGCTCACATAAGGAAGCATTTCAGACCTCCTTGGCACATAATTCATGTCAGTTGCAAAAAGGCTGGGTGAAACAATGCCTGACGTCCTAGCTGGATTCCCACAAGCCACAGCTAAATGCCATTGCTGACCTCTAAACAAGTTGAATGCCCTGCCTTCCCTCCCTGCCTGATCCTGCAAAAATATGCCAGCACAGAATAAGATCTGTATATGATGCAGTAATGCCAGGAAAGGACAGAATACAGAGACATTAACTAGCTTCTTTCAGATTTACCAAGTTGTTGGCTACGGAGCTGTAGACAAGTAACTAAGAGAGACAAGGCCTCTCCAGCAATGAGTGCATCTTTGGTGGATACAGAATGCTGCCTCACACAGATCCCGGCATGCAGAGCTGTTGGTTCTCCTTCACTTCCTGAACTGCAATTACTCCCTGAAAAAGATCAACAAATGGTAATTCTAAGAATTTTCTTTTTGGTTTTTCCAAGGCATAACATTTGCTATTTAATTATTTTATTTATATCACCTTTCATCCAATATAGGCCCCAAGGTGTCTCACAATAGGAAATAAAACAAAATACAATTAAAACCAGGGATGATATGAAAGGTTAAAAAACCAATTAAACAAATGATCATATTAAAAACATGAAGATTATTAAAATGACAAAAAAATACAACACACCCCAATTAAAAGACATTTTGCATCAGACAGTAAATACTGAATTCCCCAGGGATCTTAGACAGGGTCATACTGGCAGCTGTCAGGAACACATTAGTTTAATGCTTTCCTGCCAGAATTTGTTTGGATTGGTTTTGATTAGAGATGAAATTGATAACATATTGTTGGCTATAATGGTTAAAATTGTGAGGTTGTGCTGTAAGGGTTAATGAGTTTTAAAAGAGCTAAAAAAGACTGGGAAGGCTCCTTCGGTATGTGTGTGTGGGATGTTCCCATCTTGGCTGAATAGAGGCTTGAGTTTAAAAATATGGATAAAGAGATAATGATAACAGTTTTGAAAGCGCTTTATGTATTAATATATTTTGTTTGATTGTTTTAATAAGTGATGGTTTTAGACATTTATATATTTGGTTGTTCATTATGACACTGATAAATACGTGATCCCAATCCCAGGTGATCTATCACATAAACAGAGGGCAGATGTTACTTCAAGGTTGTTTTGTCTATTGTCAATGGGAAGCTACAGATTCACACGCATCCTGTCAATTGCCGGACTTTCTGGGCAGTAGAGCATTACATCATGTTAATGGCCAAAGTGCGGGAATTTGTGACCAATCACTGAGTTACACCAGCCTATGGGGAGGGGCATTGCTATGTTCTATAAAAGTGTTATAATATGCTTTAACTTCAGACTTGTCATAGAAGTCATGGGCTTTTGACTAAGTCTTGGATCTGTTTTTATGGTCTGAAAGAAGACCTGTGGGCATGCTGTACCTGACAGTTTGACAAGTGTCACAACGGGAATCTGGCTCTGGGCACATTATGTCTACCCAGTACATTTGCACAACCAGGACCCAAAATTTTCCTTTCCCCTTTTTTCATAATGTAAGATGCCTGAGAAAAAGTGTGCCTGAACAGAATGGCCAGATTCCTAGACAAGCTGACAGTTCTGCTCGCCTGGGGGAACAGGAGAAAGTACCAGAGACAACCGGCATGAAAACCAAGTAGGATGATGAACCTTGAAAACAGCCTCCCAGTGTGAGGCTTCTAAGAAGCTGGCGAGATAGACAGTTATCACTGCAACACAACAGGATGATCCAAAATGAGACATAGAGAAGGAAATCCCAAGTTGGACAGAGAACCATGCTGCATGAGTGTGTCTTCAACAATGGTGAGACCCCAAGCCCCATTTTTTAGTACCTGGTGGGTGGCCCCGTTGCTTCCCTTGAGCCAGGTGTGGGGGATGGGAGAAATAAGACAGACCATGGGACAAGGGGAGGTTATCAGAGATATGTTGTTCCCTAAAAGGCCAGGCTTTGGCAGATCTGTTAGGAGACCAAAAGGGAAAAATCCCTGTCCAGAGACTTTAAAGTGGCAGCCTAGTCAAGAGAGCCCAGATAAGGTCTGGGGAGTAAAAGTGCCCCCAGACAAAGATCAGTGCCAAGCGGTGATGGGACAGGAGGAACTGATTAAAGACCAACAGCTCTTGAGACAGCCTGCCATGATGATTCCAAGCTGGCTGTGGCCAGGAGCCTCCAAGTTAGACTCCAATGTCTTAAAGATGTGGAGAGAGGTGGAACAACAGATGAGTATGAGTATGGGCCCAGCTACGTCAGATGAATGAGAAACTCCCCCCCCCCCATGCACTAGAGAGCCTACAAAAAGATTACCAAGGACTAGATCAATTCTGCTTGTAAGAAGACAGCCCCCTCCCTGAATTGGGGGCCTCTAGAGCCGTGACACTGTGGGAGAGACCTACTTTGATCTATGGGGGAAAAGAAACTAGAGATCCCAAACTAGACAAATACCAGGTGGCTGAAATTGACACAGAGGTGCCTAATAATAGCATCAAAGGCAAAAGCCCCGACTGCCGGGGATCCAAAGAGACCATAAAAGACAACCCCGTAGACGAGAGAAAGCCCCTTCCTTCTCAGACAGACTGGGGCTTCAAAAACCTGATTGAGTCTTGCAGGGGGTGGATGCCAAAGGGTCCAGAGACCAAATTTGATAAGATACCAAAGAAACTCAGTGACTGAAGACGTTCACATCCAATTCCAAGTGACAGCAGTTCTTAAAGACTTAGATAACTTGACTAGCTCAAGAACTTGATCCAGATTTAACATGGCCAAAGAGCTTGAACAGAAAACTGGAGGGTGGCTTCAGACCAGCTGCTTACAGCACTCCAAGTAGCCCAGAGATTTTAAAAGACTTTACCTACAGAAAGAGGCCTGACCCAGAAGGGGTTGATACAGGTGTGAGTGCTGATTTCCTAGTTTCCAACGCAGACCTAATGCCCTCCAGGCGTAAGATATGTCTGTCAAGACAAAGCCTGAATTCGGCGCCCCTGCTCCAGAGAATTCTCAACAGGGGCAAGGTGATACAACAGGCCAAGACAATTCAAAAACCCATTTTATAATTTATGAACTAGTCCTAGACATATCTGGGCCAGAGCCAAAATGTGTCCTACAGAGTTCCCAGCAGGTTTTTGCCAAAAGGGATTTTGCTTAGCAGCCCTCCTTGACTAGGTTCCAACAAAAGATACAGCTTCCAACAATCCCCCTTGGGCTGGAGGACAGAGCTGTTGAGGCTGAAAGAAAAGAATGTTTTACAGCCCCCAAAATGAGTGCCTTCACCATCCCCAGCTTACAGATTTTCACTCAGTGATATAAAGCCTGGTTTTCATCTGGAGGACGGTGTGCAAAAGTTACTCAAGGGGGGGGGGAGGCTTTGAGGTTTTTGCTAACAACACAGTATTGAAAGAGACTCTTTCCATAAAGACTGGACTACAAAATCAAAAACTTGAAGATAGAAGACCAGCCAGAAAAACTGTTAAGTTTATTAAAAATAAACAGACAATGTGCCTGCTTTATCACTTAAAAAACAAAGACAATGAGATCTGGGATCCCAATTGATCAAAGATATTATATGTTTGGGGGGTTCTAAAGTGCTTATGGTTATATAATTATACCATTTGTTGAGCTATTGCCTGTTAAAACAGATTTCAAAAGCCGATTGATGCTTTTACCATACACGTGTGACCTTTTATGATTTAAATAATAATTTACTGTTAAAAAAGTGATTTTGTTGACTTTATGATGTGATAGACATGATTATTATTGTTGTATATATTCTGTGTTATACGTTTTCATTGTTTGTTTTATTATTTCAAAAAGCTGAGATTGTTATGTTATGGTATAGCCCTTACAAAATTGATATAAAAGAAAAACCATTAATATTAGGTGTTTCACTTGATATGTTAGGTTAAGATATTTTATGCTTTGTTTAAAATAAGGTTTGATATATTTGTTTAGTGGTGGTAGAGTTTGTTTTAAGGATTCAATTTATGGGTTAAATTTTCAGATACTGATATGATACTTATTGATGTGTTTGATAAATAAATAGACTTTAGGTTTTGTATAAGATATTGTCTTATATGGATTGATAGATAATATGTTTGCTTTAGCTAATATGATGTTATTGTTTTAAGATGTTGCCACTTTTTGCCTAACAGATACATACCAATTGTTAATGCTTTGATTTTATTTGTTTTCCATAAAAAGGGGGAATAAATTTTGGGGAAGCCATCTGTCAGGAACGCATTAGCTTTCCTGCCAGAATTTGTTTTTCAGTTTGTCTGGACCCAAACCATACACTTGGCTTTCACAAGTTAGGACTGAATAGCTACAAAGATAATAAAACCTTTTGAACAACAGTATTTACGTCAGTACAGAAAACTCAGATGTTTCTATTCAGTTAAGCTAGTGGTGTACCTGAGCTGCTAAGCCGGTTACGGATTCCAGCAGGAAAGAGTGTGTTACTTTCTTTTATTGGTTGACTGCTCCCCACCAGGTCAAGACGCCCCGCAGCAGCAGCCCATGACAACCGCATGAAGCAGGCAACTGTAGATGTGAAATCATTTGCTTCCATTGTCTGGGGGGGGGAGGGGGGGAGATAAACAACATTTTTCCTAGTCCAAAATATCTACATAAAGGCAAGGATGCAAGGATCCCAGATGCACCCAAACCCAAGGAATATCACTGGAAAATAGCTACTGATAAGGAGACTAAAAGTGAGCATGCTGGGGTTACATGACAGTAAGAGTTGTATAACAACGGGGGTGGGGTGGGGGAGGTAATAAAATTCTGCATACAGAATGCAATCTGATTCCATGCCAGGGCTTCTGCTACCACACTGGCACTACATACCTGTATTGCAACCCGTGCAGCAGGAATGATTTCCTCAACTCTAATGGAGGACCTGTCTGAGACAGACAGCTGGCGATAGGAAGACTTCTCTGGAGTTCCACAAATTGACATCTGTCTGCTGGTTTGTCGGCTCACATTACGGAATGGGCGTGAAGACAATGTTTCCACTCCATATTTAGCAAGATCCTCATCAAGTAAGCTAGGCATTGTTTGGCCAACAAGCAAAAACCTAAACATAAAAAAGGTCTGCAACTATGAATAATGAAAGTCACTGCAAATGGTAAGAAGGATTAAACATCAATTACTGCCACATGCCTCTACTTTTGATAAAACCAATCACACACCTTGCCAGCTGCAGACAGATTGAATAGACTCCCTGCCTTGTTTCATAGTCGACCTCTGATGGGATGGAGTCTCTCTGCATGACGTTTACTACCAAACTGGAAAATAACATTTATCGGTGAGTTTTTTTAAAATAGCAACTAAGCAAATCTGCCAAGAAAACTCCCTGAAAGGCTTGCCTTAGGGCCTCTGAAAGCCAGAAATGACTTGAAGGCACACAGCAATAACTAACATCTATTGCAGACTGCCAGAAATAGTGCAAACTGAGTCCACTTTAACTGCCCTGGCTCAGTGCTAGGGAATCATGGGAACTGTAGTTTATTGTGGCACCAGAGCTCTCTGACAGAGAAGGCTCAATGTCTCAGAAAAAAATACAATTCCCATGATTCCCTAGCACTGAGCCAGGGCAGTTAAAGTGGACTCAATTTGCACAGTCTGCAAAGGCCCTGAGTTATCATATCCTATTTTACCTTGTAGAAGCAAAAAGCTCAGCATCTCAGTATTTAAACTGAACATTGACATCTCAGACTGCATGGAAAACTGTAGGTACTGTACTTAAAAGCTACAGCTTGTGATTCCAGATTCTCATGTAGCTACTCTGGACATAGTTAATCTAATCTGAATGTCTCCAAACTATCTACTCTCACTGAAAGGTAAGTACAGATTCAGGGGGCAACAACAAAATAGGCTATATATTTTTTTGAGATAGGATCTAATTCAATAGTAAACCTGCGACTAACATGGATTTGCAAGCAAAAAAACACAACAACTGTGATGTGTCAATTCCTGCAGTTCTGAAACTGATCTGTGAACAGAGCTAACAAAAATTTCTTTCTAATCTTCCTGTGGTCTCGTGTGAATTTATGAGGAATACAAGCATAAATCCCACTGTCCTGCTGATTATTTGGACAGCTTTTTCACATGACAGAAGGGAGTCAACAGTAAAGAACTCAGGAGTACATGACAACTGCTTCTGGACTCTAACAAAGAAAGATCACCCATAAGATTGTGGACTGCTTCTTTGCACCACCCAGAGAATTGACCTATAATCTAAAAAAAGTTATCTGGCAAACTATTTTCTGAGAACAGCTAAATACAGATTCTGAGAGGACAGAACCAATCACAGAGAGCAGTGCTGAAAGCTCAGGAAGCCAAAATTCACAGAGTGCACAGCAGTTGTAGTACTGCTGTAGCTAGAAGTCATATGAAGAGAGATTTGGGAATGAAATAAAAATATAAATACTTTCTCCAAATTTAACTAAGCAGATAGCAGCAGCTGACAAGATAAGAACTGGAAAAATACATGGTTTTAGAAAGATAAAAATAATTAATGTTCTCACAACATCTAGAGCACTTGCTCAAATACTACTACTGACAGTGTGATTTCCAGTACTGGGAAAGCTCAAAGGTAACCTGTCACAGTTTTATAAGTTTCTAGAGAATGATGAAGTTGATATTTTTAAAACTAACCTCAAGCCACCAGCTCTGAGGAAATTTTCACAAAAAGATTTGGCACAGTTTCTTGCCATTTCATCATCTGCTGTAGGCATTAGCTTGGAACTCAGGACCTGAAAAATATCACAGACTTCAGAAAAGGGATTGATTTTCAATGAAGCCATGAGCTAAACACATCTCATCTAAGGACAGTGAATGGTTTTCTATTCAAATGGGCAAGAGTGTGTACTATAATACTGCCATTCAGGATTAACCCATTATGCTATGGCATTTTGTTTCCTTATCAACTGATTTCAGTTATGTCCTTTCAATAGACAGCCAGTATAGTTAACATTGTTCACTCATTTAAAAACATTGAATTAAGTCAAGATGAAGATCCTCTGACAATTAAGACTATGAAAGTGTTCAATAAAGCATATTTCAAAGTCAGTCCCAATAAAGAGCTGTTTGAGGTAATGTTAACACCAATAAAGCATTAAAAATGGAAGGGGATTATAACATGGTGAAAGAATGCTATGTGGCGTCTGAGCAGCTGACAGACCAATATTTGGATGGCTGTCAGAGCACCATTTCCACAGGAACAACACAAGATTTATGAACATTGTGGAGAACCCCAAGCTTTGCTAATACAATAAAATTCCACTTTAAGCTAATCAGTTTACTTGCATACTCTGAACACTAAAACAACTATACTTTAGAACCCACTTTTAGTATCAAATTAATTGAGATCAAAGCAGAAATTGTTCTGCTATGACCACAAGCACTGAGTTACCGTATTGTGTTTTATTAGGAAGATGCTTTAATTTACCACTGAGCATAGACAGTTCCTCATTCTGAAATTTATTTTACCTCAAGATTATAAAGTACTCTAAATGTAGACATTCCTGGAGCAAAAGACCTGAAAAGACTTTCAAGTATTGATGTAGCACTCAGCTGGTGTTGATGCTTTGTAGACAATGATGGGGATTTTGAAGACTGAGAGTTTGATTCAGACAATAATGTTTTCTGAAAAAAGAGTAAACATACAGAAATACATGCAATTTTGGTACAGCCTCATATAATCACTTCCACTAGTACAGACATTTTAAAATCAGTAAAATGCTCAAGTATACATTTTTTCATTACATTCTTTCAAAGATGAGTCCAACAACTTTTTAAAGAATATATGACACCATTTACTCTCTGCTCCCACCAGGAAAAGAACATGTTGTAGACAACTCCTCTCTCTCCTCAAGAAGTATTTTGTAATCTGCTTATCATTTTTACCCTCAAAATTAAGTCTGAACCATTTGAATGCCCTTTCTACTACAGATTAATTTTCCTGACATTTGCTACTTTCAAGCATATATTTCAAGGATCTAGGACCTGTTTGTTACCATTTTGCATAGATTAGCAGTTTTAAGATGAGGGTTAAATGAGCCTGTGGCTTAAATGGAAGTACATTAACAGATTCTGCTGCATCTTCAAGGGCTGTAGAATGCCAGTTAATATATAGCTGTGCTAACACTGCACTATTTTCCTGACCCAGTGAGAGTAAGCGCATTAGCCATGCTATGTCAATCATTACAAGGAAAATGTGTACAGAGCAAAGGAAATTTCAAAAATCAAGAAACAGTTTTACTCATACCAAAAATCAATTTAACTTTGCCAATGACTGTCCAAGTTTTATTCCACTATGATCTGTGATTCTGTAGATTTTCTGTTGTTTACAGCTCACTTTATTTGGCACTAATTCAAACGAGCACTGAGAACTGTACCCAATTCTTTCACTGCTTATTTCAACCACAATAGCAAGATGTGAGTAGAACTAGACAATCATGACTTCTAAACTTCACTTACCAAGAAACAAAAACAACAAAAATCCCCAAATACCTTTCGTCCTAGAGAATCTAGCTGATCAAGAGCTTCTTGAATAGCTGGATCAGTAGGAATCAGCAGAAGAAGCCTTCGTACTCTCAAAGTAATCCTGAAGAGCATAGAAGATACCCAGTTTTTACTGAAGTGAATTCAGTTTTTACTGAAGTGAATATAGCTATTTCATATTGCAGCCACAGCATTTCCATGCTGTGCCAATGCTACATACCTTGGCTCCTCAAGGTTAGCAAGCTGGTAAAGCATGTCAAATACATTACACACGAGAGCCATCACTACTCCAGGGAGGGATTTTTCCTGAGGATTAAGAACATACAATTAATTCCCCTATCTCTTTGAAGTAGTTTGGTAGGGTTCTCAAGTTGTGTGTGTGTGTGCTTAAAAGCAAAGCAACAAATTAAAAACTTAGCTTGGAGATGTCAAATGCTTGCTGGGGTGGTATTTTTAAACTAACTCCTGAGTATGAAACTCTGCCAAAGAAATTACAGCTTCGCCCAGCCAATCCTGCATTTTAATACATTTCAAAGGAAGTGAAAGAGTCAATAATGTGTCTCAAAAACTGTATCACTGACTGACTCAAGAATAATTAAAAATCAATGAACCTGAAATAAAAATATTTGTTCTTAACAGTTTTAGGATAGGAAAATACTCTACTTTTTTTAAAAAAGTCTGAATTATTTCAAAAATTAGATGATTTCATTTCTTCAATCATCACTCAAGTTCTAGTTTAGAAGAAAAAATTAACAAGAACATGAAGAGACTAGCTTTTGTTGCTAGCATTCCCAAAGATATCAGTTAAACAGTACTATGTACAGAGATCTTGTAGTACCTTTGAGACTAACTGAAAGAAAGAAGTTGGCAGCATGAGCTTTCGTAGACTTCAGTCTACTTCCTCAGCTCATGTTGCCAACTTCTTTCTTTGAATTAGTCTCAAAGATGCTACAAGATCTCTCCACATACTGATTCTACAGACTAACATGGCTATATCTTTGAGTAAGTGGGTGGTGGGTGGGATTCGTTGAAGTGCATTTCAATTTCTGTCCAGCACATCATATTTGTTTCTTTCCTTCTTTAATTTATACCCTGCTTTTCTCCCAGCACAGGACCCAAAGCAGCTTACTTAAAACAAAATTCATCTTTAAAAAATTATGAAAGTTAGAAACAATGAAACAATGTTATATTAAAAAGCATGTGGTAAAAACAGTTTAAAACAGATCTAAAACATAATTAGAAAGGTAAAATATTTTTTAGAATGTCAAACCATATTCAAACACCCCACTGCCACATCATCTTGCTGATTTTTAAGGTTCATAAGGAGTTTGTGGCTTATGAACAAATGGAATTCTGATATCTGATAGAAACTGCGGTGTATGCAAAATATACGTTTTAACAATTATTTCTGTAATATATTATGCATATGGATAAACAGAACAGCAAGAAGAACCTTGCAAAGCAAACCATTTATTTCATATCCCAAAGATCCTAATGTGAAGAAATCTATTTTGTGAAGGTTTTAAATAGCTGTTGATAACCAATGCAGGGCAGAAACTGGCACATTGGGGAACTTACTGTGAGTGTCCATTCTAGCCAAGGAGAAGGAGCCATCTAAGAATTAACTGCATCTGTGGGTTAATTCTAGGCAAGGAAAGGAATCATGTTATTTCTGAAGAGTATTTCTTATCAGATTCTTAGTTCCTTCTTAGTTCAATCCCAAACCAAGAAAAGGAAGAGAGAATAGAAAGAAGCTTCTGTAAAAATAAAAAATAGTCTTGCCACCCATGGGTGGGGATGGATGGTTCCTTCTCCTTGGCTAGAATGGTCTTTCACCATAAGTTTCCCAATATGCTATTCTCAGCCAACAGAGGAGCCATCCAAAAAAAAAAGGAATAACCCTAAAGTAAATATATACAGCGTTCTGTGCAATCATGCTGGCCATGTGATCACAGAGTAGTCTCTGACAAAGCTGGCTCTTCAGCTTAGTAACTGAGATGAGCACCGCCCCCTATGGTCTGACACGACTTGATAACCTTGTCAACGGGGAATACCTTTACCTTAAACATATCCTGGGGAGAGTAAGTGGCATGAAATTCAATTAGTTCAACAAGACTTGCTAGAGCAGCCTTCTATCAAAGGAAGCCTCAGCAGAGGCAAATTTGTCTAGCCCGTAATGCTTTATAAAAGTGGAAGTGGATTGCTGCTCCACAAATTTCCTCCAGAGGCGTATTAGTTAAGAAAACTGCTAAAATAGTTGCTAACCTGGTAGAGTTTGCTCTCATACTGTGTGGCTTAGGAAGACCAAGGAATTCATAGGCTAGGAAAAGATACACCTTGATCCATCAAGTTAATGTAGATGGAGACCTTCTTGCTTAGCGAGGTGCTCCTGATATACACGTATGTCCTTCTGAGGTTTTTCCTTGGCTGGGGCAGCAAAGAAAGTTGTCTAGATATGGGAAAAATGTTATACCTTGTTGGTGGAGATAGGCTGCAACTGGAGCCATGCATTTGGTGAAGACTCTCGGTGCCATAGAGAGTCCAAAGGGGAGGACCCTGTACTGGAAGACCTTGGTTCAAATGACAAAGGCAAGGAACCTCCTGTGATCCTGCCGAATTTGGATGTGGAAATAGGCATCTTTGAGATTGAGGGTCACAAACCAGTGTCCTTTCTGTAAAAGTGGTAAGATATTAGCAAGGGTTACCATGCGGAAGCAATGGTAAACAATGAAGGAGTTTAATTGCTGTAGGTCCAGAATGGGCCTGAGGCCAGAGTCCTTTTTAGGACAGCAAAATAATGGGAGAAGCACTGATGGGCCCGAGAGGGGTCCACGGGCTCGATAGAGCCCTTGTGCAATAAGGTGTGCACTTTGTCAAGTAAGGTCTTTGAGGTTCTGATGGAGAGAACAGCTCTGGTGACCGGGAGGTCCTCGAACCCAAGGGCATAGCCCCTACAAACAATGTCTACTACCTCCGAGTCAGAGGTGATTGGGGCCCAGGTGTTAAAATAGGGCCTCAGTCTGTCCCTGAAGGGAGTCAGATTGAAGTGCACCGCCCCATTTCATAATCTCCTCTTGTCTGGTTCAGTACCTTTTTTCCGGTAATCCTGCCGGTACCAAGACTGGGCTGGTTGATGGCAGCCCGAGGACAAAGAAGATGACGGGGACAGCTGTCTTTGCCTTGACTGATCCTGTCATTGGAACTGCAGCTCCTGAAGTTGGTAGGACCTCTGTTGGTACATGGGGTACTACTGGTGATGACCTCCAAAACGATGCCTGGGAGACTGGAACGAAGATGAAGACATGCTGTGCTTCTTGGCAGCTGGACTCATGCAGTACCTAAAGCTCAGCTTCTCATCTGTCTCTTTGCTGAAGAGACCAAAATCATTGAATGGCATGTCTTCAATGGCCATTCTGGCCTGCGGTGTCAGGTCCGAGGAATAGAGCCAGGCGTGTCTGCGAAGAGCCACCAAGCCCTATAGGATCTTTGCAGCACTGTCAGTGGAGTGGCAAGCTGAGATGATCTGCTGTCCTCTCATGGTGTGTGTCTCACCCTGTTTAGCCATAGCCAAGGCTTTGTCGTCGTCAGGGATGGAGTCTAGCAGGGGCTCCAGCCGCTCCATCAGGTGCTGGATGTAGGCTCCCATGCAGGCTGCATAATTAGGCACCTATAAGTCCAGCACCGCTGAGGTATAGAATTTCTTCGCCAGGCCATCAAGCATTTTGCTCTCCTTGTTGGTGGGGGAGGAAGTAGTCCTGGGTGTGAAGGCCAGCTGGGAACCTTCTACAATAGCTGAGTTCGGTCTTGGATGTTCAAAGAGCCATGTTGGGGCTATGGAAGAGATATGATAAAGATTTTCAATCTTCCTTGATGTAGATGTGACCATGGCTGGGGATGAACCAAGAACACTTGGCGATCTTCTCCAAGGAAGGGAGGTATGTGATGGCCAGAGGTGTTGGAACCTCCCCATGGAACTTCTTTTTGATCGAGTTGACCATCCACAAAGGAACAGCTGAACCCGAAGAGCTT
>CM034706.1:191885690-191899305 GCA_020142125.1 Phrynosoma platyrhinos | reverse complement strand
ATTATTATTATTATTATTATTATTATTATTATTATTATTATCCCTTATATAAAATACCAAAATAAGATTTGCTTTTTGGATATAATTTTTCCCCCTAACTGTGGATGGTTGAACTGAAGATGCAGAATCTATGGATACAGAGGGCCTACTGTTCAGTGTCACTAGAAAACATGGCCACCCTTTCCTGTAGATAATTTAGGAATAAATTTACTGCTCTCAGTACTGATCCTTGGCAGACTCTAAATTTTAGAACTCTCCACTGTAAGAGCTGTCCATCTCTTGTCACTCTCCCTGGAACAGTGTAGGAGATAATGCTGGGCAGCAAGTAAAAGGAAGAATTACACATCATCATCACTCCACCCCTTTCTTTCAGTAGGATGCCTTACCCCTCTGCATTCGCAGGTTAACTTGAATCCACCACACAGATAATTATTACAGCAGTATAATAATTATATGCGAGGTACACACCACTGATATGGGCATTGCAGTATCTTTCACAGGATGTGGGCTTAGAAGAGGGAATGGAATTGTGGTCCTTTGCTGTATACTGGTCTCACCTCTCAGTAAATCAGATTGGTCTCAGCTGGCCTGTGTGTTGG
This sequence comes from Phrynosoma platyrhinos, assembly GCA_020142125.1. Taxonomy (NCBI): domain Eukaryota; kingdom Metazoa; phylum Chordata; class Lepidosauria; order Squamata; family Phrynosomatidae; genus Phrynosoma; species Phrynosoma platyrhinos. Next base: position 191,898,706 of record CM034706.1, on the reverse strand, counting down.
TAGGGTTTAGGGAGTGTCAAGAAGGCAGAAAAATAAAACTGGGGAGAGTTGGCATTTTAGGGCAACAGTTTTAACAGTTTAAATTTTTTCTGCTCTGCTTCAAGCAGTTGGCACACAGAAACAACCTATGTGTAGTGGATTGCTCTTTCAGCCTAACTGAGAATGAGCCTTCATTCTGGGTAGAGCACAGTGTTCTTACATGTGTATGTGGGTGGGATCTGATTAGGTGTTTTCACAGAGGGAAGGTCCTTTAAGCAGCCTTGTGAAAATATGGCTTCTGGAACAGCACAATTCAGAACTAGAATGACACCTACGCTATGTGCTGGTGGGTAGATGCAGGCTGCACTAGGTTATGGCATCACACATCAGCCATTTTAAGCTGGAGAGGGAATCATGTGCCCTTTACACCACAGGCAGCCTTCAAGGATATTTTGCAGCTTTTGAAGCCTCAAGAACTAAAATAAGATTCCTTTTGCCACAGGAAAACTGCACTTTCTGGGGTGTAATTCTCCTCTAAAAAGAAGCCATATCCCCCAGTAGAAGACACATAGTGCCCCCCAACCACTAATCCAGAAGCAAAGAAAACTTTTAAATCCTTCTTATTTCATGCAAAGAAGCTACAGGAGCCCCTGGAAGGTCCTGGAGGTGGAAAAACAACTACAGGACTGATGGATCTTGCAAATTCATTTCAAATCATCCTTATTAGAAACAGAAGAACACTTTGTTTTTCTGCCACTTTCATAAAAGCGATTATAAGCTGCAGCCAAATAAAACTGGGATGTTAACATAAACCTGTACTAGTTCATGCCTTCCTCCTTCCCGTATGATTTCTACTGCAGGTAACTTTGTTTACAGCCCAGAGGAGGGGTGGATGTTAACAGATACTGACTTGCTACTGATACTACCACAATTAATCTATCAAAGAAGTGGAACTTAAAGTCTGGTTTCCCTGACAGAAAGTTAGCACTCCACTAACTGGTCCACTCAGTGGCTCAAAATAAAGAGGTACAGTGACAAATATGACTTTTTTTTTTACCTCTATAGTGATGACGTAGCGTTCAGCCAAGAGTAGCAATCTCTCAATTATTATGAGTTTTGTTGACCTGAAGATTACAGTCAAGATAAATGTTATGACATATGCAACTGACACACACAAACATGATTCAAATATTATATTTCAATACTTAAGAGGATGAGAAACATGGTATGGGCTTGCATATTCCTCCTCCGTTTCTAGATCTCTGTATCTTGTCTGATGAACAATCTGGCAAGTTATGGTCACATCTAGCCTCCAATAACAGTTTAAAGCAAATCTGCATTCCATGGTTTGACTGCACCAAGTGAAATTTTCCTGACTTGAACGTTGTAGAAAGGTGCACTTAGAGCAGCAGTAGGGAAAGAGCAATCTGTGGGCTGCATGTGGCCCTCAGGACTGGATTTGTAGCCCCAGGATCCCCAGGGGTTAATTTTTTTTCAAGCCATGGTTTCTTCCAAAATGAATACCCTCTAGGGGTGTACAGGACATTTCTCTCATATTTTGCGGTTTCCTGAGCCTCCCTCAGGGGTTAAACTACATTTTTTGTAGTTTAAAAAAAAAAAAAAGATTTTGCACCAATATGTTCTCTCAGGGTGTGGGGAACATTTCCACAACGTTTGGTGTTTCCTTCCCGGCCAATTTTGGCTCAGGAAAGGCCTTTTATGATACAGGAAGTGACCTAAACATTTTCTGTTGTTTAAAAAAAAGTCCTCTTCTGGGCTTAGGGGACAAAAAGTATTTTTTTTTTGTGGAAGCAGATGTGGTGGAGGGGTGTGGCCCTCCAAGTTCTCCAGGTGGCAGTTAATTTGGTCCCCTAGCCTTCCACAATTGTCCACCTCTGACTTATCAGAAAGATGAAAAAGAAGAAGGAAATGCGTGACAATTCATCTAACACTTGGTTTGGATAACTATTTAGATCATGCTTACCTGTAGGGAGACTGTACTGATGTTGCCACAGTAGGCATTGCAGTTGCTGTTAGCATTTTGGTAGCTCTGGTAACAGCATGTGTCAGTGTTGGGCCACCAAGTGCTGAACTAGCTGCCTAGAATAAAAAAGATCTCATACTATTCCTAAGACATTAGAATGAGCAATCTATTCAGCTCTGAGATCCACAAAGGAAATATATACATGCAGATACAAAGTTGCACCTGCATTTGTTTTGTTATTAATAAAATAAACATAGAAATGCAAAACTACAACAGGAAGATATGATTTTATTTTAAAGCCACTGGTATAAATATCCAGAAAAGTGGATTTTGTACAACATAAACTTCAAAGAACCTTTGGAAACGACATGATAATTATACAAGGAACACAGAAAAGAGATTTCTTTTTAATTTTAGAAAATACCATTTACCTCTAATCTTGTGTAACAATCAGCAATAAACTTCTTATGGAGTGATACAGAATCCTGAAAGAAATACAATGTACAAATTTATATTAAAACTTGTAGCAATTCACATATACTGCTGCCCTCCAGATGTTGGGGATGACCTAACATGACTGAAAGTTGGATTATGGCACTAACATCTGGACAGCACCAGGTTGCCTACCCATAACATACACAAGAAGCACAGTACAGTGTTATTATTAACTGAGGTATACCTGCAGTTTTATATAGCTTACAATCTTATAGCTTGTCACTGCTAGAGGTGTACAAATGGAAGAGATCAGAAGCATACACTGCTAGTCAGAGACAAGTAACCATTTACTTTGGCAAACTCTAACATGTCATCAACTACAATTACATGAAGAAAGAAAGATAAATAGAAGAATGGAAACTTGAGGCTTCTCTGATCTCAACTGTGTTTTTGATAATTATCTGATTATGGTCTATGTTTAACTTCCGGGATGACTATCTCCTATTTACGCAAAGCACTTAAAAATACTTACCTTTTTCAATCTTGGATTTAGATTAATGTAACTATAGTTTATTATTAGCTGGATGGCTTCATTAGCTATTTCTTCATCAGGTGATTCCATTGCAATTTTCCAAATAAAATCCATTCCAATCAGTTCCAGTTTTTCTACATGCTACACACACACAAAGAAACAATATTTGGATCAAGCAATACAATTCAGGATACTATTGAAATAGTTTTTTCCCTTTCTGACAGACTAGCAGCTAGACCCTCCTTAAACAAGGAATAAGAATTGTGACAGAAAATACCATCTCCTGAGCAAAGGATTTTCTTGACCACACTTTAATATTTGCCCTGTCATCTACTTCAATGCTCCCTTCTTCTCATGACAGCAATATAGATTTTTTTCTTTTCATTCAGTGGGAGAACATGTCCTATAGCACTTTGCTTGCAATCACAACATCACATCAGGATTACATAATGATTTGACCTGATATGCCTATCTAACACCAGAAGTGAATATAGTCTCCCTACCAAAATTAATCCCATGGATCACTTGGCCTGTATAGATGTCTTAACATTCTAATAAGTGAGAGTCCAAAAAAAGGACTACTCTAGAGTGGGGCGCCTTTTTCCAATTCCTGATATGCCACCATCCATCATGCCCTGTCTTGCTATGTAGATGCAGAAGTCTAGTTGTATGATCAAGTATACAGGCATAGTTTCCAGTTAAAGCATAAAGATGGCTGATCTCATACACATCAAGCACTTGATAAATGTAGGTACCACAGTGTACATTTTAAATGATTTCTCTGCTACCTAACAGGCTTAGCAGAATTCTTCTTACTAATAATTAAAACAATTCTGCTTTATTATCTGCCCTAATGGTATTATTAATATTAATGTTTACTTATTTAAATCAATATCCTAACTTTCTCCAATAAACTGCACTCAGTGTGGCTTATTAGAAAACAGTACAAATGCTTAAAATGAAAAAGTATAAAAATGAAACAGTCCAATGAAAAGCCTGGAAGTTATGTCAGTTACCAGGCCCCCTGCTTCGGGAGGAAAATACATTTACCTACCCAGACAAAGATAACAGGGAAGGATTTATTTTCGTTTAAAACAAATAGATTCAGAGTACATTATCTTCAAAAAAATCAACACAGAAACATAAAACGATGCATGTTCTAAGCAGTGAAATGAAATAAATACCCTTTTAACTGCATTTTCATGTGCATTATAAGAACAAATGAACTTATACAGCCTTACACAGGTTGACTTGTGGAAAATCCATATACTTGACTGTAGGACAAGAGTGGGCAACTACTAAGGGTTGTGCGACTGTACTGGCCCACCATAGAACTTGGAGGCAACATCACTGTCCACCACACCTTATTATTACTTTTTACTTCCATTTGCCCAAAATGGCCTCCACATCCCCTGGGGAAATTACGCCTTTTTTTTTTTTTTTTTGGTCCAGGTCATCTAAGGCCCAGGAAAGGTCTTTCTTCAATAGGAAACTAACCATAGGGGTATGAGGGGGCATTTGAAGAAAAATAGAAAGGTAAAATTAGGTGCATGAGAGGGCATTTGAAGAAAAATGGGAGGGGGTTATATGCAGCCCACAGACCGCACTTTTCCCACCTCATTTTAGAAGATCTAGCATTTAGCAAATACATGTAATTGATCATCATTCCTATAACATACCTCTTTCCCAAATAAACTTTTGGCTGTGAACTGCATACTGATGTATGGTTATACATAGTAACTTACCAACTGGGTTCCTTGTCGCTTCAACCGATGATCGCAGAGGTTCACATTTTCAAAAAAGGTCTTAAACAAACCAAAACCTGTTTTTAAAAATTAACATTTTAAAGGGATTTTTGCTATTTTTATTAAATGATAATCAAACATATTGTTTATACAACAAAGGGTTCAAGGCAAGTGGAGAATGCTCCTGTTGTAATAATTGAGAAATTTATGTGAAGAGGGTGATAACAGGTGATTTTCTTGTCTCTATTTCACCAACCCAACTCCTTCTCTTGAGTTTCTGCAGAATCAGGGAAGGAGTGGTCTGTGGCACAGAGGTCTACAGAGAAGGAAGGCGCAAAAACTGAGTGGAGACATATTCTGCAAGCAGGAGCTGCATATGTCTTTGTCTAATCAGTGAGTTTTCCCTTCCTCGCACCCTGCCCACCTCATTGGAAAAGGTCTCTCACCCCAAGAGATGTTTATATAGTCTGGCAGGACATGTTACAAAGTTATCAAACCCTTTTTGAGCATTTATTTTATCCCTTCCAATTTTTTGTAGCTGCAAGTTCTCTTCTAAAATCTGACATATGCAGAATTAATTTATGAATGAGAAGTTATGAATAAAAAATAAACAAAATGTACCATTCATAGTGATTTCATAGGATTCCAATTTAAGAATTTTTTCCTTAAAAAGCTGCTGTTGCACATCACTCTCAAGATCATGCTGTCCTTTTGTAAACCATTCAAAACACATCTGTGAATAAAAATGTACAGTATAGTTCAACTCTGTACTAAAAGTATATTTAATTTCATACTACCTTAAAACAACAAAATTTGTTCGGTTAACTGCTACAAATCCAAGGGAAGTTTAATATTAGCACAGATGCCAGTTAATATAGTACTGATATATTGTTTATTCATATTATGGCATAAATCAATAGATATGCTATCACAGTTAACAGAAGAAATTTTGTTTTTATGCATACCCAGCATTCATGCATGCATGTGCACACACACACACACACACACACACACTTGTGTGGCCAGATTTCAGCCCTATATCACATCAACACATAATTATCTTAACTATCATTTTGGAGGAAGAAGACAATGTGATATGAATATAATCTTCTGGGAAAATTAGGTGCTTTTGTTTCTAAATGCCTCACCATAATGCCAAGAAAGGATTCATTTTGAGGTATGTTACTTTTAGTGCTCCATTACACCAAGAAAGCATAATTAATAAAAAAATACATATTAAATTTGTTAAATAGATAACATTTTATATATCAAAACTCATGTTGTCAGCTTCCCACCTCTCGATCTAGCTCACAAACATCTTGGCCTGTTACAAGGCATTCCCAGATTTCTCGAGCACGATTCCATCCTAAATAAAGTGTTGCTTCTTGAAGGAAAAATGCCAGAAATTTGAGGTGTGCCTCCAAGTACTGGGAAAAGAGCAAATGTAACTGATTTTAGTTGACCCTCTTTGAAGAGATAAATTCACTATAAATTTCAAAGTCTTCTATTTTTACACCACCAACATCATCGCAGTAAAATTATACATATACTCCAAGCCTCACCAACTATTTTGGGAGTATTTGCACAATTCTGCTTACCTCTCTATATGTGTATCGGCCATCCACTAATGTTGCTCCAGAGAGACCTCCAGGACCTGCCACTGAGGCAGCCAATCTGTGACATGCTATCAAGCTTCCTGTCACCAATTTCACTATCTCAAAGTTTTTCTTCAAATCCTGAATAATGCTCTTGGCAAAAAATAATGGAAAAGAAGTGTTATGCACTACACTGTGATGTGTTAATCACAGAATTACTATTAACAACAACAACAACAACAATTTATTTATACCCTGCCCCTCTGCATTTATTATAATAAGCCAATCAGCTTTGGAAATGGAAGCTAGTATTCTCTGTTGAGCTAGCTGGTGAAAGTGTTTAATACAAATTTGAAAATGCTTCATAGTGTGGTGGTATAACTAGAAATTGTGGTAAATAGTTCAAATCACAGAAATCAAAAACCTGTGGGCTTTTATGGAATGCATACCTATGGAATGCAAACAAAAACGTTCCAGCTAACTATTCAAAGTCTAATAGGGAACATGGGAGCTGTAGTTTGTTGTGTTTATAAGTGACAGTTTTCCTGCTAAGTACCTGCATGACATAAGCATTTGAATTAAAATTACCATACTGAAATCATAACTGATTTTTTTAATTTTTATTTGGTGTGCGTTGGAAGAGGAGTTGTCTTATACGGCGAGTATATCTCAAATTCTATATTTTAACTGGAAAAGTTGTGGGTTGTTTTATATGCCAGAAAATACAGTAATATATAAAATGAAATAAATTTGTATTTATTTTTTTATTTACATCACAGCTTTCTCTACAAAATGGGAATTGAGATGGTTCACACTAAGAAAATTAAAACAAATTTGTATGTGAAAACAAACTAAAAATCACAATTTTATAAATAATTAAAGTGAAAATAAAGCACTCAAACAGTAAAAAATGTCCTTCCACGCCATGAGTGAGCCTAGCAGAATAAAAATATTTGCCTGCTGCAAGAAGAACAGGCAGGAGGGGGAATCCTATTAGTGAGGATTCAATATCCTGAACTATCAGATTCCAAAGTCCCCACCTCAATGCAGCTTATAAATATATTCTGTCATAAATTCATTTCAGGACATATCTATACTGTGCTCAATTTAAAAAAAAATCCAAGTGGGTCATACTATAACCAGATACAATACAATATCAGCCATTAATTAAAAACCAGATGACACTGGTAAGAATTAATAACTAGGAACATACTTGAATAGACAGATGGGCCTTCAGTTAACAGTAAAACTAACTGCTCAATGCTTCTCACTTTCCTTTTTACTTTTTCCTCTGTTGATCACACAAAAAATGTAATTTTGTCTTGAAATGTTCTTACCTTATCTTGTTTTTGGTAGGTTTGCTTAATAAATGAACGCGTAATTTCATGGAGCTGACGTAAAGCTGGTACCACCCATACAAACTGAGGGTTATGATGCTGGGATGACTGAAATGAAGTTTGAATACTTTTCAGTAACAATGTCTCAATGGAATAAACTTTCAGTGATTTTCCCCCCATTCTTGATTATTTATACAATCTGTACTACCACCCCATCAAATCCATTTTCTCTTCAGACTCTTTTCTTAGTAAAAATATATGGACAATTTAGTTAAATTAAACTTGTAAAGACAATGATGGTGAGACAGAAAGCCAATAATGTCTACAGAATTAACACATTAGATAGTTCATTCAGATGCTTGATATGGAGTCAAGATTGGCTCAGTTCCTACTGCATTGCTAAAATATTAAGGCATATTTTGTATCAACATTGTACTTCCTGACAAAACACAGTATGGGAAACTGTGGTCACCATTAATTATACTTATAAATAAGAACTGAGCAGAAAATGTCTGGGACTTTCATGGTTTGCATATCTGCATCCAGGTGAATTTGGCCACCCACTGGATGGAAGAGCAAGCTCAAATCTACTCATTTTTCAAAAAACTTTCAAATCACCAAGGCAGTCTTACTTCACTACCATCTGAGATTGTTTTGCTTTACTCCCTCTAAGTAAAATACTTTCTAAATACAAAACTAACCCTCTTGATATCTTCTATGCATTTGATGATGTAGCTTCTTTTTATTGCCTCCTTCACTGCATAGGCATCACTAAGGATTGTCAAGTGCTCCTCCAAAGCCTGTTGAATTAAACTACTGGGTAATGTTGGAAGATGGGCTAAGTCCCACAGAACCTCAAGAACCTACAAGGTTAAAAACACAGAGAAAATTAACGCTGTCTGTTACAGAAGTTAGTATCTGTATTCAGTTAACAGTTGAATTTATTACTCATGCCTTTCCAGTGGTTGTATCTACTCGTGCTTCCCGGCCAATACGTCCTATCAAGCTTAAGAGCTTCTGTCTCACTCTATCACTTTCAGACTCCCAACTCTGTAACAGAAAAAACAATGGATAATACAAACCAATAAACACAAAACAATTATTATAGTTGCCATAATTGTAATGAGCAAATGCAGATTTCAGTTAACCAAGGACCAAAAAACACATAGTAAGAATTAATTTCAACAGAAGGCTCACCTGATTCTGCAATCATTTTTAATTATGCTGGCAACAGAACTTTACTGGTGTCTGGGAGTATCTGATACAATGAAACTGGATTTTAAATAACTATAGGACAGCACAGTTTCAATTAGAAATTTCAACTACTCAAACTGGATTAATATTAATTTAAGGGTGTTATTTACAATGGAATAGTTGAATTATCGAGAGTCAGTGTGGCATAGTGGCTTGAGCACTGAACTATGACTATGGAAAATAGGGTTCAAATCCTCACTCACCATGGAAACCTACTGGGTAACCTTAAATGAATTGCACTCTCTCAGCTCAAAGGAAGACAAGGGCAAACCCCTTATGAAAAAATCTTGCCAATAAAATCCCATGATATGTTTGCCTTAGGATCACCATAAACTGGAAATAACTTGAAGGTACACAATAACAGCAACAATGTTAAACTATGAATTTACATTTTTCAACAAATTAATCCACCTTAAGTAAAGCTAATCAGATAGTAACAGAAAATTGGCAGGCCCCTTAACATGTTTACTATAAGCTAAGGTGGGCTTGGTATGAAATCTAATTTAAACTATTCCATACTACTAGCAGCCCTCTTACGCTCACAAATACCTCTCAATTTAAAGAATGAAACTGTGGCAGGTAGTCAGATGCTCCCTTCAGCCAGCACATCTTGCCCCATCCACTTCCTTAGCATGATGTTTTGAAACTTATTTAGTCCATGTTGTAGATACCAACTTCATATTTGGTTGTAATTGGATTAGACCTTTCTATATTATGTTCTCTAGTCTCATATAAATAATTGAATGAATGAATAAAAACATAAAGTTTGTGCTGTAGCTGCAAATCGAGAAATAAATACCTCACCTTTTGAATAAGGACAAAAAGATGACTGAGCTGTTCTGAACTGAACTTCACAGCTGCTGCAGCAATAATACTATGGATATTCTCTATCACAGTTGATGGCTGTCCTGACTTTGAAGGGTAGGTAGGAGGGAAAGAACACAATTATGGAGAAAGATATTAAACAGGCAAACTATAAAAGAAATACACATTCTCATTACTGAAAAATGCACACTTTTATCTTGATGCACATTTCACTGACAACAAAGATCATCATCAAAAGTCAACTGTAAGCTGATTTCTGCTCATCAAACAGAAATGGTCCTTCTCCCTACACTTAGTTCCTGTGGATGAATAAAGAACAAAAAGGGGTGGGGGTAGAAGCATACGTGTGCATTTTATCTTTAGGTTTTGAACAAGATGCATAGTATATGTATTATGTTACAAATTTTTTTAAGGGTAGATACTGTTTTTAGGTGGACTATTACAATAATGATTCAGAAGTTCTTTCAGGCTTTGTGCAAGTAGTTTCATATTTTGGGTATTTAAGGAGCATGAGGAAAGCAGCAAAAATGCAGCAATTAGACCAAGTTTCACAACAGGGGTGCCCTACTAGATAATTATCCAAATACAAATCACTTGTGCATTTCTAACAAGGACAATCATTCTGATAACCTTAGAAAGTAGAACCTTAGAAGCAAAACTTTCAGAAACAAATGCTCAGGCCATGTCAGAAATTAGCTACCTTACTTACAAACCTTCAAGAATGCAGAATTTATGTATCTTTAAAAAAAAATACCTCTCAGTTCATTAGGATCCACAGCCATTATCTGAATATTAATTAGCACATCTGAAACCAGATTTGTCATACATAATGTAGATGAGAACAGGGTTTAGCACATGGACATGTCAAATTATCAACCAAATTATTGGTGACATATACTAAAGTAAGAAGTACTGAATCAAACTGGTTAATAGTCATTACATACATCATACTTTATTGTTCTGCTAAAATCTAAAGATTCCAGGCTGTGGAATTGCCTTTCACGGCAGGTTCCATTGCTGCCTCCTCTTTCTGCTGGCAGGCAAGTGCCTTTTTATTTAGGCAGGCGTTTGGTGATTAGATTATGTGAGGGAAAGGTGTTCTTAATGCAGTTTGCTGAGCTTTTTCTTTTTGTTTTTAAATTATATTTTAAACATGTTTTGAACTATTTTAAATATGTATTTTTAAAAATAGAATTGTTAACTTTTGTAAAATAAGATTTTAGCTAGATTTTGTTTTAAATTTTCATAACCCGCTTTTGAGTCACTTGCTGGTAGAAATGTGGCATACCTATAAAATAAAATAAAAATTGACTAAGGTCCAAAACACACTGTCGAAATAATCCGGTTTAAGACTGCCATGGCTCAGTGCTAGGGAATTCTGGGAACTGTAGTTTTGTGAGCACTTAGCCTTCTTAGTCAGAGAGCTCAGGTGCCACAATCAACTACAATCCCCAGGCGTCCCTAGCACTGAGAAAGGGCAGTTAAAGTGATCCCAAACTGTATTATTTCAGCAGTGTGTTCTGGACCTAAGCGCGTTATGTCATCTATTGATATAATCTTGGATCACAAAAGAAATCTGATTGGAATGCAGGAAATGATGTAGTTAAACAAGCTGACTTCAAATGTCCAGAGACAAGAACACATTGTTAACTCCAGAGTGTAACATAGAACCAATCCCTCTTACATCAGTCTATGGCAATGCAGGTGTACTCAGCTTAGTATGGCACAATCTAATAATGGCCAAAGGCAGGGGAGTATGCACTTCAGGAATCTACTTTGTTTTAATTTAGGACAGCAACATCCAGCAACTGGAAAAAGATGCCAAATGCTCAAGGAGTGGAGGGGCCAATGATCTAATAAACCCTACAAGCCATAAACTGAGATGATCAGTAATACACAATATTTCAACCAGCGCATGTCAGAGATTTTAACAGTCTAATTCATTATTCAATCAAAATATATTTATTATTATTATTATTATTATTATTATTATTATTATTATTATTATTATTATTCAGACATCAAGAGAATACTGTTGAACAGCTGGGAATTTGAGATCATTGACAATCTACAAAAGGGGTAAATATCTGTTAGATCTCAACCTATCTTCTGTCCATCCTTGGTCTAAAGAAAAGGGAAAGACTATGAGGGCATTGTATGAGCTGTGAAACTGAAAAGCACAAAGTTTTAAGCTGTAGTATTGTTTTTCAGAACACCCCTCAGTTTTGCTAGCAGGATCAAATATTGAAATGTGTCAAATTATTGCAACCATGCCTAGAATAAAGGGCTTTGTCATTATACTGCAAAACACTGCATATTTGTAAGCTTTTTGCCTGCAAAAAAATCTAAGGAGTTTATAAGGTAGTTATTAAACAAAAAGGGGCATCTCTGGTGCATCATTACAATTGTGTACACTGATTTCAACAAAACATTTTACGCAGAATTTTATATTAAGCTCTTAATAATAATAATAATAATAATAATAATAATAATAATAATAATAATAATAATAAAATTTTATTTTATTTCCCGCCTCTCCCTTCGGATTGAGGTGGGATTACAGCATTAAAACCGCAATATGCCAATAACATCAATAAAATAAATACAACAACAGCAAAAATCAATAAAAAGCCCATTTAACATAAACTTCCAAGCCAGTTAGACCATACATATATAACAATTAAGTCCTGTTAGGGAGGTCAGGTGGATAGGCCCACCGGAAGAGCTCCGTCTTAAGTGCCTGCTTGAAGGATTCTAGAATAGTAATAAGACGGATCTCCTCCGGCAGGCTCTTGGATAATAAGAAATTGAAGAAAGAATTAATTCTCATCTATCAAGGCATTCCTTGCATGTAAGAGAACTTGACTTAGCCACCTGATGTACAAGTACTAAAATAAAGTTGTGGCGGCGAGAAGAGAGAGAGGAGCAGCAGGCTTAATACACTTACATGGAATGAGAACAAAATTTATATCTGAAGAAATGATCTTAGAAGCTCCACTAAAAATTAATACAACGAAGAATGAGATTCCAGAGCTGTAACCTTGTATCAAAGTGCTCTAATCGTGTATCCAAAGGGCAATGATTAATTCAAGTAACCAATAATGTATTTCTGTGAGGGACAGAATGAAACCTAAATAGAATGAAACCTAAGTGAATAATCTGTCTGCTGGGGGAGAGCTTGATCTTCGGAACCCATGACTGGCCAGCTAAGTGAAAATAGCAGAGAAGTTGCTCTTGCCTGTGTTGAGAGATGAAGAATGGAGAAGCAGATTGTCTAAATAAAAATAGATGTGAATGTACAGTGGGCCTTTCCTATAGGCCGGGGGGGGG
>CM034706.1:191870545-191884454 GCA_020142125.1 Phrynosoma platyrhinos | reverse complement strand
CAGATTTTGCAGGTTAAAAAGTAGTCTTATACGCCAGAAAACAAGGTATTCAGTTGACAATTAAGATTGTTAATACCTTAGTACTGTTCGTTGATAGAGATTTTAAAGCCTTGCTAAAATAAGAGCCTTTGTCAGAACATCCATTTCAAAATATTTTATAAATATAACTGGTTTAGACATAACAAGAACCATAGTTTGATATTAATTTGGTTTTACAAGAAAGAGCAGCAGCAAGTCTTGGTACAACCAAGAGTTTGGAAAGTGAAAGCTGCTGTGTCATTCAAACACAGATAAACCAAGACTACTCTTAATTATGGTTGGATAAAACAAGTCACTTTCAAATGAGTTTATACAGCTGGTTTGTTCAACTAATCACTGTTTAGAATAATTACAGTTTAACATTCAGACAGTACACTAAATTAATCTAAAGCAAAAGCTTCCACTCTTTAGTCTTCCCCTTGAAGCAGCACCAGAGGAGGAAGGAGAGGTAAGCATGCATAAGTATAAAGTTTACTGAAATTCATTCTAAAAGCCCTAAACCATGGTTGAACATTATGTCTAAACACAATTACTATCAACTCATAATTTGGTAAGATGTTCAAAAGCCTACCTTCTAATGCAATTGATAAGACAGAATTTTCTACCAGCCAGTTTAGTAATCGATCTGGATCTATTGCATTCTTTACTGATTTGGATACTGTGCTGTCTTCAATAAGTTTTGTTACCTAAAAATAAATGCCAACACTATCAGAAATTTATGTATAGTGAAAAATAAAAGGAAAAACTAATTACAAGGGAAATATCAAAATTTATGGTCTCCTAACTTTGAAAGTCTGAAAACATCATTAACTGAAAATATGGGAACTAAGAAAACATGTATCATGTTTCCCTTACATGGAGAGAGTAGAAATCTATAAAGCATTATTTTTATTAATTCCAAATAATATCTTATGGCCATCTTTTGCCACATTACTATACTTAATGTTGAATTATGGCATTGGCCAGAGTATACTATCCTATACCTTTGTATTTTCTATCTGAAAGTTTGTGGTCTAAATCAGTAACTTAAAATACTAATATTTAAAGAGAAACCATACAGATAATATAAAAATTAAGTTACTGATTTAACAACAACAAAGATCAGCATCAGTATTCCTCTATTCCAACAACCCAGTCTCATTTAATTTGAAGCTATTAGCATAATGAACCTACTTCTTTGAGAGAGTTCATTTTTGCACTGAAGTGTGGTGATTTCAACATACGCAGTAGGATATCTAATCGCAAATCATCCACAACTGTTACTAAATCAGGTTGAAAATGCATACACAGGAGCTTGATGGCAGACAAGAGTTCAGGGATACTGACCAGCCTCTGTGAAAGAAAAGTATTATGAATATTCTGTAGATATATTAATAATGAATTCTAAAAGCACTGAGGTTAGCACATAAGCTAGTGAGTGTAGCCTTATCTTTGAAACTAACAGTGCAATCCTACACATATCAAATCTGACCTAAGCCCCATTAAATTCAATAGAAGCAAGTCCTAGGTAAGTGCATGGAGGATTACAGTCTACAGACTTATACATAGTTACTTCAAAGTCAATCCCACTAAAAATAGCACAGGATTTGGGTTAAGATTTCATTATCTTATGCAGCAAATAAGAATACTTGTTGGTATTAAACTAATGTATTTATCTGTCACTTTATAATATCGCAGGAAAAGTAAGTAACATAGGTTGAGCTTCTTTTATCCAGAATTCTGAAATCCAAAATACCCCCTAAACCAGCTTTTTTTCATGGGTGGCTGGGATAGTGATACTTTTGCTTTCTGATGGATGGTCCAAAGTACACAAATTCCAAAATAAAAAATTAAAAAATAATCCAAAATCCCAAACACTTTTGGTCCCAAGCTTTTTGGATAAGGGATACTCAATCTATAATGAGAGCTCTGTGGGTATTGGAATGAAATCTGAGGAAGTTACTTCTTTTATATCTGCCTAATGAATTTCTGAGAAGCTAAGCTTATAAACGTGTGAACCAATCAAAAGAATAACGCAGATCTGCAACTGCTGTGAATACAAAAGAAACTGGTTCAAAATAAAAATGGCCAGGGGAAGCAATAGACTCATTGCAACTGATGCACTAATAATAAAAACTCCTAATATTTATAGATGGTGAGGCTATAAAGGAGTACCTGTACTAGTTGTAGGCTGCATCCACACTGCAGAAATAATCCAGCTTGAGACTACTTAACTGTCATGGCTCAATGCTGTGGAATTCAAGGAACTATAGTTTTGTGGGACATTTAGCCTTCTCTGTCAGAAGTTCTGGTGCCACAACAAACTACAATTCCCAGAATTCCAAATGATTGAGTCATGACAGTTAAAACGGTGCCAAACTGGATTATTTCTGCAGTGTAGAAGTAGCCATAATGGGCCACCTGCTTCTTACATTTTATTGAATGTTTGGGAACACCAGTGGGAAGTTTGTGGTCTTCCCATAAACATCAGGCTGGCCAGAGGATTGGATAGGACTTGAAACTGCTGCAGCACAACTATTGCTATGTTCATTAAACTTTTCTTGAGTATAAACACAAGCAGTTTACCATACACTAGTTAAATCTATACATTAGTAATATAGGGAAAATATAATTAGACAATGACATGTCAGTTACATAAACATTATTGACTGTTGCTAGGAAATAAAGTTCTACCTTGTCTTTCAGATCTTTCTCTTCAACATTCTGCACATACTTAATCATACTGTGAATTACTGGATCCAGCATGGGCTATAAAACAAAAAGACAGTAATTCAATGTGAGAGAAAATAATATTTCCAAAGATCTAAACTATAACAGATTGCTGTAATTACTGTACCCCTTTTGAAGACCAGAGGAAAGGGGAAATATCCCACCAAATGTTTAGGAAGTCCATTCAAATATGTTTTTCCATGATCTAGGAGGGGGGTTGGTTGTGCAATGGGCCTGCTGCTGATGCAACTTTTGGATATCATCCAATATAAAACATATACTCTCATCCCTTCACATTCACTGGGGCTAGGGGCACAGGACCCCCATGAATATGGAAAAAACGCAAATAACAAAAACACTATGTTTTTGCCTGAGAGAACACCTCTCTAGGAATCTATAGGTCCTTCAGTGCAACTCTGTGGTCAACATCTGCCAGACATTGACCACAGAATTGTGCTTGAGGAGATACATACGCCTATAGCAGTGTTCTCTCTAGGAATCTCAAGGGCAGGGGTCGGCAACCTACGGCCTGCACCCGGCCCACCGACCCCATGTGCACCACCGTGCGCATCATGACCACTATTTTGTTTGCCAAAATCACGGCTGCGACTCGTTTGCGCATGCGCAGTACTCCTGCGCATGCGCAAATGAGCCGCAGCCGCCATTTTATTTGTGGTGGCGGTGGCAGCGGCAGCGGGGATTGGTGGCAGTGGCAGGGGCCACACGTGTGCGCACCACCATTCCCCCCCCCCCAGCCCAGCGGAAGACCTGGGGACCAGCGACTGGCCCCAGGTAGGAGAATGTTGCCGACCCCTGCTCTAGGTCCTTCAGTGAGACTTTTGGTTAAAGTTGACAACAGAGTTGTGCAGGAAGAACTAGATATTTCTAGAGAGAACATATTTATAAAATCCATGAATAATCAAATCCGCAAAGTCAAAGCCATAAATGTGGAGGGATAAATATATATCACTATCATATCTGCCATATTATCATAAATTATTCCCATAAAAACCAGGTGGTGCTATTTCTGTCCTACAACAATTTGTAAATTGGAATACTACTGGTTGATGCAAATCACTGTTTACAGTAATTTTTAAAAAATCAGCATCAGCCTGCTGTTTTGTAAGGTTGAAGGAATGGATATTGCTTGGAAGATTTGGTATGCTATATTTAAGATGCATGTCAAATTTAAAAATCATTGGTATTAGGAGCGTCTCCTAGGAGTTTGTACCAAACAGAGAATTTTTCCTAAGATAATAGTCACTTCACTGAAGGAAGCCCTTTTTTGAGAGAGAGAAAGAGAATGGGTTAAAAATGAAGTTGATTGCTTTATAATGATCTTAAAGAAGACAGCTGAAAGTTTAAATCAAGAGAGATCATTCTTATGGATTGCAAAGATATTAATTTGCTTGCTTATATGCAACTTAAGGCAAATTTAATCAAGACAAGAGAAATGCAACCACAGCGGTTAAAGAAAATAATCATGTAGTTTAAAAAGTTTATAAATGAAATTAGAGATAGAAAATTAATCAATAAAAGAGTATATGATAAGGTGAACTCAAAATTTCAGGCATAATGTTCATGAGGCTGTAGGGGATATACATTGTGCAATGATTTAAAAGAAAACCTACCTAAGATGATGGATAGATGGTATTTATCTCCAAATAAACAATCAAAAATGTTTCAGAATGATTCAAATCAATTGTGGGGATGTCAAGATAAAGAGGGCTCATTTTTTTCAGATATGGTGGATTTGCAAGAAGGCAAAAAGTTACTCATCTAAGATTGATATGTTAATCTAAAAGATGTAAAAGTCGATTTTGTAACATTATTAAAAATTTTTGTTGGGTATTATAGATAAAGAATTGGAGGGGAAATATGGATTACATTTTTTATATATGACAAGAGCAGCAAGAATATTATTTGCTCAAACTTGGAAACAGATTGAAGCACCAACAATAGAAGAATGGATTGTTAAGGTCACTGAGGTTCAAAACATGTTGCAGAAATAATCCAGTTTGAGACTGCTTTAACTGTCCTGGCTCAATGCTAGGTAATTTTGGGAACTGTAGTTTTGTGAGATATTTAGCCTTCTCTGTTAAAGAGCAATCGTGCAACAATAAACAATTCCCAGGATGCCTTAGCACTGAGCCAGGGCAGTTAAAGTGGTCTCAACCTGGATTATTTCTGCACTGTGTTTTGGACCTGAGTTGGCCCAAATGGTCAAATTAAAATGGGTTCTGAAAAATAAGCCAATCAAAAACTTTTTGAAAGATTGGAAACTATGGATTTTTTTGAGCAATATTAAAAAATCAACATCAGTTGACTACATCTGTTAAGTCCTAAATTAATGCAGTCACAGAGAAGCTCATTACCTGTACTACTGAAGAGTTGAGATATTCTGCACAAACTCCTAAAGGCTGTACTAGTGAAGAGACTGCCTGTAAAAAACATGTTGTACATGTTCAAGAAAATGCACAACAAAACTGAAGCATTTCCAACATGATGACTGCTCAAACCGATGAATATATGACAAGTGTGGCAGAAGCGAACGGCATCTGCTAAGATGATCTATTGCAAAACACTGAAGACAATATAGCGTTTTTGACCACCAAAATGGTACAGACAGCTCATGGATAACTGAACAAGACCTTTCTCATTACTAAACAAGAGCTGAGTGTATGGGCCAAGCAAACAAATGTCTAAAAATAATATTTAGCCCCCATATGTAAAGACAAGAATAGTACTTCAATCAGTACATATAAAGACAGAAATACTACAGAAAGTTCAGAAGTCTTCACCTATAGGAGTCTAATGCAGGATTAAAAAAACCAAATTTTAAACTTACCCCAAGTTCAATATCTTCTGAATGAAGTTTAGACTGAATTGCAGAAAACCCACCTAGTTCTGCAAACTAAATGAAGACAAAAATCATCATAAAGCATAAAACTTTAAAGCAGGAACTGGTTAGGGGAAATGGGCACGATATCGTCCTAGCTCACATAACATTAGGAGGTGCAACCACACCCCCAATATCACTGACTCCCAGGTCAAAGTAACTTCTTCAGCTGTCATTTTGGTCAGGGAACCAGCTTCATACAGGGAGGGCAAGGTTGTGTGTGTGTGTGTGTAAAGCAGGAACACCCAAACAGTGCTTCGTGAATAAGCCAAGCCATGTTGGGACTCAGCTCCTGAAGTGCCATCACTATGTAGTCTGCTCTCCCTTGCCTTCAAATGGATGCTGATTAAATCATATTCATCCTTCTAATCTTTTATCCCCCAAATTCCCTCTCTCCTGCCATGCACACACTGTCCACACTAGATTGGATGTTCTTTGTCATCACAAACTTTTTTTAAAAAAGAATTAAAGTCTGCTACATACTGAAGATATGCAGTAATATATACTAAAATTCTATACATTGCAATATATAAAGTAATATTTTCCCAATTACTTACCCTGTTCACTAAGTCTACTAGCCATCCATGTGGTTCCTAATCAATTAAGAAATTAATAAATTAGTTTTTTTGAAGGTAAATTAATGAAATATTGATTATCTAATTGCCTATTGCAATAGGACACTAGAGTACCTGAGTGGTTATTGCTACTTGAATTGTTGACAAAACTATCTGGGTAGTGACTTTGGGTGAGTCACACTCTCTCAGCCTCAGAAAAAAGCAATGGCAAACCTCTGATCAAACTGTGCCAAGAAAGCCCCATTACAGGTTTGCCTTAGGGTCTTCATAAGTCAGAAATGACTTGAGGGCGCACAACAACAAAAATACTATACACTTATCAGTAGTATTATACAAGCATCAGTATTTTCCAATGCATATTATAAATGCTATATGGCATTATTATGCTCTAGACTTGTTGACTCGGAAGCTAGCTAACATACCATGGAGAACCATGTTGTTAAAGTATGCTCTTGCCCTGAAATTCTGAAGCAATTTTGCAATAAGAACAAATGAAATGCTGTCAAAGTGTCTGAGAGTTTCATGACCAAACCCTCATTTAGAAAAAAGAAAGAGAAAGAAATGATATCCTTTGAACCACTACCCAAAGCTAAGACTGACATTTATTAAACTCATACTGCAATCGAAAGCACATGAATTCTGTAAGGATGGCCTTGCTGGACTATAGCTATCCCTAACAAACTTATCTGTGAACATCAGGTTTCTGGGTGTGCTTAATGAACCACTATAATATACAAATTGGCAGAAACAATAGTATACCAGAGGTTGCTGGCTGTAAGACAGACTGAAATCTCTATGATTCTATGAAAGCTTTGTCAGATGACTGAGAGGGGAAAACAGCTGTATTTATCTCAGATGGCACATATATAATAGTCTGTTAAATATAATACATTCTGTATTATTTTTAGCATATATTTACCTTCTGGAAAGTGGAAATGGGTGAGACAGCATACATATTTCCTTCCCCAAACACTTCTGCCCAGTTCCTTTGGCACACTTTCATTCGATTCTTGAAATGGTACTCATTATCAGGATTAAGGGCCTTGATTTTAAAATGAGTACAACAAAACCAAAATAAAGAATTATCAATCTAAAGCAAAACACCTTTGTCAAGGAAAGAGATAACAATGTTTAAGACCCAGAAGTATACAGACATTTATAAAGTATCAACTAACTAGCTCAACCTTTCAGAATAAACAGATCTCTTGTTTTAACAGTCATGTTTTTAGTATATCAAAATCTGTATTCCTCAATACCATCTACAGTCAACCCACCATTTGTGGCTTTCACTTTTTCAGCTTTGATTATTCACAGATTTGATTACAGCGCACTTGCGCCATATGCAGACTTGCCATACGCTGCTTTGATCTTTCATGGACGACAAGCCTGGGTGTCTAAAATGGCACTGCACATGGGAGCTCATGCCCATAGAAAAACACAGGACTTGAGGTCCTATGTTTTTTCCCATATGTGGGGTGTGTATGTGTCCAGAATGGATCCCCCACGTATACTAAAGAGCACACTGTAATATGTTCTCTTTAGGAATTTCTAGGTTCTCCAGTGCAACTCTATGGTCAACGTCCACCAGAGGTCACGCTAGAGGACCTAGAGATTCCTAGAAAGAACACATCTCTAGTCATTTGTAGCTCCTACAGTGGAATTCTATGGTCAAATCTGGCAGATGTTGATCATAGAGTTCTATTAGAGGACTTAGAGAGTCCTAGAGAAGTGTTCTCTCAGTTTAAAAGATAGTAATTTTTTTTATTTGTAGTTCTTCCACTTTCACAGGGTCCTGTGCCCCTAACCACAGCAAATGTGAAGGGCCCACTGTATACAGAAACGTACCAAAGCTATATAAAGAAATATAAAGAAAGACTATTTGTTCATTCAGCATAGTACTATTCTCCAGCCTCTCTTGGTCAGGAAGAAGTCTTTCCATCACTGGACACAAGATATTTTTTTATTGGAGATGCCACTTTATTCTAAGACCTGTGCATGTGCTCTGCTAGAAAGACTTACAATCCATGGCAAGAAGGAAAGCTTGCACAGAGGGAACAGGGCTGTGAGCTGACTGCTTGCCAGTCTTGCCTGCATAACAGATGCATGGGTGTAGATGATCACACAGGTACTACTTGGCAGCAGGATTCCTGAACCTCTTTTCAGAGTACTGGCTAACAGAAGAGCAGGATAAGAAATGGGTACTGTTGTACACATGACCCTGGCAATCACAGCTTTTGAGTTTGGGCTTGACTTAAAACTGTAGGTCCCTGCGCATAAGTGCTACAGGTTGAGTCTCTCTTATCCAAAATCCTTGGGACCAGAAGTGTTTTCAATTTCAGAGTTTTTTTGGATTTTGCATTATTTGCATACACATACTAACATATTTTGGAGATAGGACCGAGGTATAAATATTAAATTCATTTATATTTTGTATAAACCTTATGCACATAGCCTGAAACAAAATTTATATGTAATGAACCATCAGAAACAAAGGTGTCACTATCTCAGCTATACATGTGGGCAATTTTGGAGTATTTTGGATTTCTGGATAAGGGACACTCAAACTATACTAGTTAATATTTCTGACATACTAACAAGTAGCTGCAACCCACTTGCAGAATTTTATGCAATGAAGCAGCTGAAAACTGCAATCTATACACACTAAACTGGATTCAGTCCCACTGAACCCAATGAAAATTATTACTAAGTAGACATTTACAGAACTGCTCCATTTTTATTTATTTTAATAAATAAATAAATAAAAATGGAGCAGAATTATTATTTATATAGTATATTCCATGAGCAATTAACGCATTTCAGCAATCAGATGAATTATGTGAAGCATGGCTTCGCACGGTGGAATATAACTAAGTTCATCAGTTTTATCACCACAATATAAATGGGTAGACTAAGGGGGCAAATCAGACGGTCAAAACAAGTAGGTTTCCAGCTGGCTTTGAGGTGGGGCATTTAGACAACATACGTCTTGAAACCAGCTGGAAAGTGCACCCAAGCCACATTAAGGGGAGAAAAGCCGGACTAAAAAGGAGCTGGATGTTTCCACTTCTTCCCAGAAAGTGCACTCCTTCACATGTACGTATAAATGCACCAATGCTAGGGCAGCAATAAAGGAGTGCTCTTTCCAAATCCTAATTGTGCACATAAATGCACCATCACAGGACCGCATTTAAAAGGGACGGAGCTGCCATACCCAAGCAATGCAGAAAAGAGAAACTGTGACATCTCTCATGAGATGAGTACAACATACACAAAAGAGAGGGGCATGGGGTGAAGGGGGGCATGATTGTACCATGCAGGCATCTGCATGGGCACGCCTCTGCTCCCATGCCTTCTCCCGGTGAAATGCTGCACATGCATGTGTACAAGTTCACAGGGATGGCCATCCAGTGGGATGGCAGTCATTGTCGAGTCGCTCCTGTGAAGGTGCACAGGGATGGTGCAGGGGGGGAACAGTTAAAAAAAAGTACCAAGCTTGGGAGCAGGCGGTGTGGTTGGTAAAGTTTAATGCAGTTTCAGAAAAGGCAGCTTCAAGCTGCTTTTTCCTGCCTGTCTCACCCCTATAGGTCCAAACAAAAAGTTAAAAATAAAGTGAGACTTGACAAAACTATACCAGAAATAATGTCAATGCCTTTGACAAGACCTAATTTGTTTATCTTTCCTGAGGTCAGTAAAAACCATAGGTGACATAGGTGAATATAGTGTTATTAAAATAAAGAAATCAAACTAATACTTCACCAAAAGCAAGTACCTTGTGCCACTATGAACACGTGCACAGCAAAGTATTGCAAAACTCAACATTTTGAAGTTACAATTTGATTCACTGCTACATTTTGGAAGATGTGCCCTACATTAGAATACAGAGTTTAAAAAATGCAATCTATGTAGTAATAATAATAATAATAATAATAATAATAATAATAAATTTTATTTCTATCCCGCCCCTCTGCTAAGCAATCAGGGCGGCTCACAGCAATTAAAATACAATAGTTAAAATACATTCTAATGTCCCAATCCCTCCCCCCATCCCTCCCACCCCTTAAGACAAAATTAAACTTAAAAATTTTAAAACAAGAAATCAATAAATAAAAACAAAGTTTTAAGATAATGGTGGCAGGACAACAGGGAGCATAAGGAGGAGTGGACTATCCAGCATGAATATGCTACCTCAGACATTTGTCAAACAACCTTTATGTAAACGGCTAAAGCATGGACTATAATTCCACATTTACAGGCAAAACATGGTGTAAGGTTCCTTGTCTTCTGGAAATGGAAAACCATGCCAATTATGGCTTCTTAATTCAGATATGGTAAACTGGAATCAGTGTAAGACAAAGTTCACAAATCCATGTGACTATATGGTCTCTGATTCTGGTTTCCTAAATGATAATTTTTGTTAACTGAGACTGAACCACAGCTAAAGATTTCCTTAACCATTGTTAAGGAACCAATGTTTGGCATGAGGTCTCAAAAAAGTAATTTTGCATATGGAATGTAGTCGATTTCATTTCTAGATTTTAAATAAAGATGCGCAGTTATGTTAAGTCCTAACATTTCCATGCCAAACAGTCCCAGAGAGATAAAACAGTTACAATACCATTGTAAGCACAGCTAAAAGACCAACAGGAATCGGATCCTGCTTTATTCGCTCTGCAGCCAGATCTACTAGCAGCATCAACATGTTGTAGATTCCCTCATGGATTTCGGTACCCCATTTATGAACAGCACTTGATGTCAACAACTGTAAAAAGAACACAATAAATGTTAAAATGCTGGCATGAGTCAAGAGATATATTTTCTTAATATGTGAAATATTTTTATAGTTTCCTATTTAACTACAGTTAACTTCTGAAGCTATTCGTGAAATTTCTTTAGAATAACTGGCCAGTGTTCTTTAGAAACACTGGCTTTGGTGTTTCTTCTTACACTTAAGAAGACTGCATCCTCAAGCCACACCATATTTGTGAAAGAAATGTTGGTACTTACCTGTGATACATTCATTTCCAGCAGATAAGGTCCCAGCATATTGTAGAGTGTGTAGCTCCTCCCATTTACTGCTAAATAGGCAGGAAAAACACAAAAGCCACACCTGCCCCCCTGTGGGAGGGGCTATTCCCCCCCCCCCCTTAGGAAGCTAGCCAAAGCGAACATCATCACTGACCAAAGTCAACAGTAACACTCTCTTAAATTATATTACAACCCACAGTAGCCGACCATAGAGAAAAGACCCTAACAACAGACCAACAACTAAACCAGGGAAAGAGATTAATGAGATGGTATCCAGATCCTCTGTCAGAACCCAAAGGAGGGTAGATGCTGGAACCTTATCTGCTGGAAATGAACTTATCAAAAGTAAGTACCAATGTACCTTTTCCCAGCAGACAAGGTCCCATCCTCCTGTAGAATGGGATTTACCAAAGCCCCCCTGAAACACGGAAGGAGGTGCAACTACCCAACAGAGGATTGTGGGACCTCCTGCAGAAACACCCATCTCTCAAGGTCACCTCCATGTCCTGGTAGATGTCCCACTTGAAATGGCTGATGAACATTTCACACCTGGTGTGGCTCTGAGGGCTACACCAGAGATGGGGAGCTTGCGCAGCAACTTAAGAGAGTAAACTTCTCCTCCGGCTGTGTAGAAATCAGGCATCATTGGCAATGCACAGGGTAAAAACAAACCCTCTTCTGGCTGTGCCCATCCTCCTCCTCCAGAGCCGGTAAACAGCCTGCTGTGCTCCCATTCCCGGAGCCAGCAGAGGCCTTTGTCCTGGCCTCATTCCTTGATTATGGTCCTGCAACTCAGTAGAGCCCGGTTCCCACCCTAGGGAACTGGTAAGGGGGGAGAGATGGTAGGAGGCCAGGAAAGAACTTTCAAAGGTAAATCAAGCAGCAAATCTTTACAAGACAAAAAAATTCGGCTGACTCGAAAAGTGTCCTACTAGGATCATAGGCAAGAAAAAGACTGGCTTCCTAAACGGGGATAGCCCCTCCCACAGGAAGCCAGGCATGGCTTTTGTGTTTTTCCTGCCTATTTAGTAGTGAATGAGAGGAGCTACCCAATCTACAGGAGGATGCGACCTTGCCTGCTGGGAAAAGACTTTCAATAAATCCCAGGAGAGCAGGAGATATAGGTAGTTTTCCCAGTGAACATGAAACAATCTTCAGTCTTCATTCTTCACTGTCCCAACTCCTAAAGTTTTATCTACCAGTTTTAACTGATGTCCCTTTTTTTTCTTCTCCATCAAAATATCTCAAAAATAACAGCCAATTTTACAAAATACAAACTCCCTATAAATATGTACACTACAAGCAAATAAGCAAATGCAACTGTTCTTCATGCTACAGATCTTAAGAAAAGGGAATGGTAGAACAGCAGCACCCAACATATTATTAATACTATTTCCCATGGGCTGTTATTTGCTTCTATCCAAATACTTAACTGCTCTGAATGCTGTATTTTCTGAGACAACTTTTAGAAAGAAACAGACACCATTTTAAGTCATACACTACATCTTAGTGATTTCTCTCTTGTACCTACCTTTTTAAAAGCTTCAGGCATACATCTGTCCATAAATCTCCTGCAGTTTTCATCAGAATCAGAAAGCCCTTGTTGAAAGGGAGAAAGGGAAGAATTAAGATTCTACAAACTTCTGGATGCCATGGACTGAATTTCATAGGGCTACCTATAAAGATAGCAGACACAAAAAAACACTAGGGAGTTACACCAATGGTTAATCTTGAACTGGACACCCAAAAACTACAGCTTAGACTACTTGGCCACCACACCATTCTGTTTGGTTTTATTTAAAAATATTTTCCCACAACCTAAAATCTTTAATTCTTTATTCTAAACAGTAAATACATCTACACCACCCTAAAAACCTCTACAGCTATCATTCAGAACCACACTGTCATTTTTATTAATAGTGAGACAGAAATTTGATGTTTGAAACATAGGTAACAAAAAAAAAAGTTGTATGAAATATGAACTGGGATCCCACAGGGACACAATGCTCATGTAACAGATTGTGAGTGATTCATCTTTCTCTGCATGTGCAGTGAAAAGAAGATGGCAACAGAAGGAAGCTGCCAACTCCAGTCTATTCCTCAAATGTCAAACTTCCAGGGAGTGGGGCTGCTCTACAGAGCCAAGGCAGTATGAGACAGGCAGCTCCAAGCTTAACCTATGAATGAAGGCAGAAGTGGACAAAGTGTGGCACTCCAGTTGCTATTGGATTGTAACTCCCATAAACTCTCATCAGCATAATAGGTTAACCAGCACTTCATGATAAGTAACTGACATGGTGTTATCATTTCATGTTTTTGAGTGTGTTTTTGGCATTCCAACATTTTGGAGCATCACACAGAAGGAATCACTGCATAATGCACAATGCTACAACCCAGAAGAATATAGGTAAGGGACAACATGAACTGTCTATAATGACAGAACTCAGTACTGGTGCTGTAAACAATGTAGTGTAAATAATACGTGGTACAGTCAGCCAGCATCCAAAAGGATTACCTTCCAAATGGAAACTCAGTGCATATTGTGTGGTTCACTGATCTTGCACAATATGTAAAAACCAGATAAAAGAGCAAATGTCTGTGCGGGTAGACCATATATAAGGACAGGTTGCTTACCTGTAACAGTATTTCTTCGAGTGGTCAT
>CM034706.1:191858081-191870445 GCA_020142125.1 Phrynosoma platyrhinos | reverse complement strand
AGTGAATACCCATTTGTGTGATTCGCAGAGACCACGAAGAAGAATAATTATTTATAAGCCTTGATGTAATGCAATTCAGATAGCCACATGATATAATATACCGGTACTGACTTTTTTTCAGCTACCATGAGGCGCAAATACTGTCTAAACAATGGAAGGTATAACTATAGAAACAAGACCAAAAGGGGAACATTCCTATACTATACTGAAAAGCACTGTACCATACTTTTATTTTTAAGATTGTCATTCTCAAACTTATTTATTTGTGCTCCCTCCACCCCAAATTATTCCATATTCCAGGGCCTTACTTCATAGGAAATTTATTGAAGTATCTTCATATGTACATTTGTTTTCCTTGCTCTTTAGCAATGACATCCTGTGTCAATACCCACTTGATTAAGAGTGTACCTGCACACATCGGTTGTATTGGACATTAGATCTGAGAGGATAACTCTCATCAGGCCTGAACCTGACTAATGCTTTACCATTCTTGGAAGATTTCTGTGTGGTTGGAGCAACGATTCTCTGCAATACAGGCATTCATTTCCTCCCACACCTCTTTCATTTCTACTCCAGACAGACCTCAGCAATTAAAATGGGTACTTGGTAAGTTTATTCTCTTGTGAATAAACAAACAAAAATGTGAAATGAGCTTTCTCTTCACCTCCTAGCATTTTGAAGCAGTTTCCACACAAATTTGGTCCAAACAAAGAGAACAGGGAAGAAAGAGAAGGATTACAGGAAAAATGGCATCATTCTCACACAGGTCACAGCCATTTAGCACTTTTTTAAAAAAAGCAAAGCTTACAAATCCTTTGCCAACAATGATATTGTCTTTGTGAAGACAAAGAAAAATGTGTCATAAGCTGGAGTGAGTTGGAGGTAGTTTGAGTCTATCTGGCTCCCTTGCCTTGTATCAGGTAGAAATAAGTAAGAATTCCTTCATGTCTCTCAGAAGCACTAATACAACTGCAAAAATGGTAGGCTCAAGACAGATGAATGACATGTGAGTCTTCTTTATAATTCTATCAGTGCTTTTGGAAGGCATTTTCAGAGTGAGCCAGAGAAGAAACATATGCCCCATGCAACTGTTTGTGGTTAAAAAAACATACAAGTATCAATTATTGGCTTTCAAGAGTGGGGATGAATGATAAGATACAGCACACAGACAACAAGTTACAGGCTTGGGGGTGTAATTTAGTCTTGGGACCCAAAGAGGTTGACCAACTTTCCCACCCTGCTTAAAAGAAGAGAAATAGTGGAAGTGGCAAAAAATACGGCCTGAAAATAACACTCAGAACAGCAAGTGAAGGTTACTGCTATAATAACCAGTAATCTCATGAGTAATAAAATTATTACATTAAGGGTAATGACATTAAGCATGTAATTTCAAACTTTGCTGCATACACTTTACTTTTATCTTCACCATACATGGTTACTATTTTCATATCAAACATTCTAATAGCTACTTGCTTCTGTTGCAGATTAGCACTGCTAAATTCTACATACCATGTACTTAAATGTATAGAAAAATGCACAGAAATTTATATATAAGCTAAATTACACATAAGGAGGTAAATGATTTTTTCAAGTTAAAACCCTGCTACCAGCATGCAAAAATTGAAAAAAATAAGCCAGCAACTATTTTAGTAGCAAGTTTTGAAAAATCCATTTCTATTAGCAATATGTCAAGTTAATGTTATCATTAACATTAACAGAAAACAGCATTTAATTCTTCAAGAAATGCTTTTGCCGACTTACCTAGCCTTGCAAGATAGGTAGACGCAATTAAACATTTGCCAAGAGATTCTTCTCGTTTATATGGGATTGACCAATGGTCTGTTAATACTCTGCTCTCCAGTTCATAAAGATTAGTTGTAGGAAACTCAATGCCTTCTCCAGAGCAGTTCCCATTTTCATCATTTTTCTGTTGAGAGAAGAATTATATATGAAGTCATATTTAGCTGTTCTAGTTATTAGCTATTATAAGAGGTACATCATACCTATACTTGAAAAGGGTACATTCTAAGTGCAGTCGGTCCTCCACATTCGTGTCCTTGAGACTCGCGGTTTCAAGTATTTGTGAGGTCAAGGCCGTTAATGCAGGCATTCATCCTCCCTTTTCCTGCCCGATCTCTCCTTGGGCAGCCCAGGGAGAAATTGGGGAGGTGAAGGCAGGAGGTGCCGTCTCCTCCCCAATCCTCTTGCCTTCACTTCCCCAATCCTCTCCTTGGGCTCTCAAGGGAAAAGCGTGGAAGAGAAGGGTCTCTGAGGGGCCAAGGCACCTCTTGCCTTCTCCTCCCTGATTCTCTCCTTGGGCTGCCCAAGGAAAGGATCGGAGAGCAGAAGGGGCAGGGAGCCAATTAAAGGGATGGGATAGGATGGGATGGGAAAAAGGCGTGCACACCCCTGCTCCTCTTTCTCCACCCACCCCTCCATTTAATTGACTTTTGAGTGGGGAAGGAGTTATTCACAATTTTTTCACATTCGCGGGGCTAACCCCCACAAATGTGGAGGGAGGACTGTATAAGTCAAAACTAGTACCTTTTAACCAAAATAAATTAGGTCTCACTTCCTACCATTTTCACACCCAAAAGAAAAATAACAGAATGCCTAAAACATTATGAACAACAAATGTTGAATCTAGTACTGCAAGTGACTTACACATACTGTGGTAGGACAAATGAACTACCATCATTATTTACCTAAGATTTCCATAGATCACAGACCAAACTGGTAAGGACCCCAAGGGCATTTACTCCACTCCAACCCAAGAAAAACAAATCACCAATGAAAATAACTCATGCTCTGTCATAATTCAGGTGGGGAGGTTTCAACTATTTTTTATTTTCCAGGCTGAAAAAAAGTTTGGCCACCTTGGGTCTCTAAAGGCATTTAATTCAACTCAAAGCAATGAAACTATGAAGTATTCCACTATGTACAATGCTGAATGGTAAGTGTTTGCCATTGTTCAGCTTAAGATTTAGCTTTTTTAAAAGATGCCAACAGGATGCAAAGTGGTGCCAAGCATGGTCTCAACAATAAAACACGCATAAACATAGCTACTAGAAAAAGATCAAAACCATGACTCACTGCACACTGGCTAGTCAGTTGTTTAAGAGGCTATTTTTATTGCTGTGTGTACTTGGACAAGATTCAAAATCTGCAAGCTAGTAATCACAAGTTCTCTTTCCCTAGCACCATGTACTGACTGGTTTATTGCTTTTATTTCATGGTCTAAAAGTACCAGCTCTGTATTTAATAAGTGCACATTTATAAATTAATGTTTCCTGTCGTTGAGAATGAACATTAAGAAGAATAAAACAGGAAACTCTTATCTTGAAAAGGAACAATAATAAAATGACAAATAGTGTAATTAAAAAAATACAATTTTCTCATTACACGGGAGCGCTAAAAATGTCATTATGATTACAGAATTTAATCTGAGTGTCAGCTAGAATGGTATGAGAAATAAGAACAGTATGAACATTGTAAGGAACAGAATAGCGAAAAGCTCAAATTCTTGCTCTATTGTTTTTTAAAAAGTCAACTCTTTCAAGGAGTAGATTTCACTACTTCTGAACAGTATTGTTTATGATTTAATGGAATAGAGCTTAGTGCACATTTTCTTAATGTGTGTCTAGTTTGTTTTATTTGCCTTGCATCTTTCTTCCAATATGGAACCCAAAGTGGCTTACAATTTAGGTTAAAACAAATGCAACGAACACAATATATAACACTTTAAAAATGCAGTCCTATTCAAAATAATGTAAAAACATATTCAGGACATAATAAAGATAAACGTCCATTATTAAAAAAACAAAAAAACCCTGTGCAATCATTTAAAAACTAAACACATGTGTAAATTAAAAGGTCTTTGACTGCTGTGGGAAAGATGGGTGGAGGAGCCAAATGAGTCTTCTTGCTCTATTGTTTTTTTCCATAGACTGGAAAATACCATTGAGAATATTGTCTTCCTTGTCTCTTCAAGAGCACTTGTGATGGTAGTAGGACTGAGAAGCCTTCCTGTGAAGATCTTACAACTTGGATAGGCTCAGGTAGGGATAACTGATCTTTCAGTGTGGATGCAAACCATATAGAGATCAATAGGTTATAACCAGCACTTTGAACGGTGCCTGGAAATGGACCAGTGCCAACAGAACTGTTTCAACAAGGGAGTTATATGTTCCCAATAACCTGTCTAGATAAGATAATGGTATATTAAGTACAGCAAGGAGAATTCTTGACTGCTGTGCTGTGCTTCATATCCTCCATAATAAACATAATCCTAATAAGAAAAATGATGTATCTCTGTAACATGAAGCTTATTTTATCCTGTGTCAACAGTACACAAGGTATTG
The DNA here is from genome assembly GCA_020142125.1 of Phrynosoma platyrhinos. Lineage (NCBI taxonomy): Eukaryota > Metazoa > Chordata > Lepidosauria > Squamata > Phrynosomatidae > Phrynosoma > Phrynosoma platyrhinos. Next base: position 191,866,084 of record CM034706.1, on the reverse strand, counting down.
GGCTCCAATAAATTTTACAATTTTGTTTTTCCAACACAAAGAGTGTCATTTTCAGCTCCTCAAAGTTTCTTTGGAAACAGTAATCTGTCTGGGGAAAATGATGCTGTTTGCTGTGAAATGGCTTCCCCCCTCCCTCCCCAATCTTATCAGGAACTACTTGATGAACCTGCAGCATCACAATGAGCACAGAATTGCCAGCACATTCAACTGGTCAACCACAGCATGCTAGGATCAGGAGTGGGCAATGTGGTCCCCAGTCTGTATATAGCCCCACCTCCTTTCTAGTCCCACAAAATCATCAAAAGCCAAAGTAGGCCAGCACTGCACTTCAGCAGTGTGCCTGGGTGCCTGTGCTATTTCTGCTGGGCTATTACAGCCATTTCTAAATAGCTGGGGGACAGACTTTGGGACATGAGACACTGCAGACTGGCTTGCAAGGCAGGCAATGCCACTATCTTCCACTCCACTCACAGATGTAGGAGGAGAAGCTACTGTGCTTCTGCCACCAGCAGAAGCTCTGTAACCTGGTTGCTTTCTGAATACCTGCCTCAGGGTCTTCAAAACCTGAGTTCCTGGGGCTGGGGCCTTTGTCCTCTTCCATCAGAGGAGCACGTCTGTGCCATTATCTTATCTAGACAGCCTTATCATTCTTTTCTTGCCTAGGTTGTGTCAGCTAACAACTGGCAAACAAGTAGGTAGGTGAGCAAGTGGCGAAGGCCTATGTTGTGACAGCAAGGGAGCACATCCCCTGCATCAGGCTAATCCAGCTCCAAACCAGAAAGAACAAATGAGGGTAGGAAGAAGATTAACTTTACTAAAAAGTGAGACCATTCTTACTCTATTTGTTGTATTTTAGTCTGTAATAAAGTAAGTGTATGTGTGATGGAGTCACTGGGCAAACTTTGCTTCCTGACAGCCAATCACAGTTTGGGCTGACTGTGAGGGAGGGGCTGCAGGGGAAGGAGAAGATATAAAAGCCAGGAGTGAGTAATTGTGAGTTGAGTTGAGAGGGAGTTTATGAGTTGAAAGGAGTTGAGTTGAGAAAGGGATACTGACTGGGAGAGAAAATGTGTTGGAGATTGTAAAGAGGAAACTGAAATGTCTGCAACTGTTATATTGATGTAATCATACCACTTTTGAATTGTTCTGCCTGAGCTACATTCTTGATAAGTGTTATTCAATAAAGACAATGTTTATTTGTTATAATAGAAGCCTCTGAGTAAATCTAAACCATATAGGCATAGACGAGCATGCTACCTAACAAATAAGTTGTAAGAGAAAGACACTTGGGACCCTAGCCCCTATGCATTTAGGGCAGGGGTAGGCAACCTTTCCCCTTTAAGGGCCGAGGGACTTCAGCTCCCAGAAGCCTCACCCATGTTGGCCAATAGTCCCATGTTGGCCAATAGCTCCTGGGATTCTGGGAGCTGAAGTCCCTCGGCCCTTAAAGGGGAAAGGTTGCCTACCCCTGATTTAGGGAAAGTGTATAACGGGTGGATGCTGGGCAGGTGTCATTGATGAGAGTCCTATAAGAGAGAGGTAAAAGGTAACCTCAAGGCAAATAGAGGAGGTCACAGTAAGAAATCATGTTGCAGTATGTTACCCAAAAAAAAAAAAAAAAAACACCCAAAAAAACACAACACTTTAGAAGATTTAAGACAGAAACAAAAAAAGCAAAAAAACAAACAAGAATGTAGCCCTCAAGGCCCTGATCCACTTGAAAAGGAGACTTTGGCCTAGCTCTAATTGTCTAGCTCTGTCTTAGAACCACACCTCATTTGTTGTGTTGCTCTTTCCCCATCTAATGGTGACTTCTTCATTGCTATTACTAGCTTTGCCACCAACCCCAGGATCCCCAGAAGCACACACATTTTTTAAAACAAGATGCATACTCCCAACAAACCTTGTTTTGAACTGGAAAGTTTTTCAAAACCTTCATGATATAGCTACCATACAAATCCCAGCAATTTGGGGGGATGTGTGTGAAATCAGCTCCCAGCGCATCAAAGTCTCCTGCCCATATACACTGCCTGTGGGACAAGTTTTTTTGGGTTTGCAAGTATGACTTGCAATCATACTGTCCCAATCTAATGCCCAACGTTACTCTTCGTCTTTTCCATGCTAACCACTTGCATACTTTCTAATGTATATTCCAATCCAGTATTAAAATTCGAATGTATATCCCAATCCAGTATTAAAACAGCTATAGCAATCCATTTTTATAGCAAATTAGAACAGTCACAGCTCCTTACTTAACATGTAAAGCAGGAATAGGCAATTTCCAACAGATCTTGGACCATATTTAATTCCCTGAAATTTGCTGGGCCACACAAAATATGCATTAAAGTTGCTATTACCAGGGTACTTTATCAATTTCCTCTACTCACTCACTCTCTCTCTCTCTCTCTCCCCCCCCTTCATCTCATTCCCCTCCCCATTCCTAAGGGAGGGGGAAATTCATTCAATGCACTTCTTTATGGACTAATGAATCTTGAACATTTATTCAGATATCACTTTTCAGAATTTTATTACAATATCAGCTAGACACTGAACCTAAATTGAAAGAAGGATAAATGGTCTTGACATAGTGTAAGGGATACTAGCTTATTTTTTACCATAAGCACTAGCATCCAGATTAAGATATGACTACTGACTGAACATATTATATTAACCAATTTTTATCTACAGGATAAAGGTTTTGAAACTTATGGGTGTATTACAACAACAGATTTACATAATGATCCAAAATTTACTTTAGATTTATATCATATTTCCTTGAATACAGATCTTTTACATCCTCTTAACATTAATTAGTTAACAATGAATCTGCAGAAATTCTCTACTCATTTTTGTAGACTGTGTAAACAAGAGGAAGTAAGCATGGCTAATAAGCAAAAAAAGAAAGAAAGAGTTAACATTTAAATGAGGAACTGAAATTTGATGTTCAATGTCATTCTCAGACCTACCCACTCCAGCCTTTGGTTCAAATAAGTACAGATAAAAACTGGAAGAAAAGAAGACCTTCCCAGGCTTTTTCTTATAAAAGACTACTGTTCTTAATCCAAAAGCATTTAAAATGCTTTATCTGAAATTAACTTCTAACACTGACATTTTTTGTTTAGCTCTATTCTCCTCCGACATTTCACTTCCTTATTAAGCAGCTGTCATTGAATAGAACTTCTGACTGGGAAGTTGACCAGAAAATGTCTCCACTGAACATTATCTGAAAGAAACTTCCTGCCCAGCTGAGCTGCTGTTTGTTCCATGTATAATGGTCTTCCACTATCACCAATTATAAAACATTTCTATCACACCAAGTGTTAACCTTCATGTGGAGCTTAGTTCAGTGAACAGAAAACTACTACTCATGAGATTTGGAAATCCTCTAGAACTACCAGCTAATGAAACCAGTAGGCAAGCTACAAAAAACTACGGCTGATGTTTTTCTAGCAGCATAACACTTCCTAAAAGTGGCAATACTACCTGTTGTAGTTTCCAAAAAACTAAGGAAAAGGTGTAGAATCCAGAAATGTCTCCCACTTTGAAAAACTGAGCTATTGAGAGCTGGCCAACTACAAGAGTTTAAACTTGATTTTGGCCAAATATATTAGCATCAAAATAGCAACAATAAACCAACACCAAAAGCCAGAAGAAATCCCTGTCAAAATACTGATGAAACTTTTCTATACACATATTTCCTATAGATGCCATACTGAGGATACTTACACAAAATCCTTCACATGCCCCTAACACACAACCCTTTCACCAGTAAGTTCTTAAAAACTCCTCCTTAGAAGATCAACAGAACATGGGTGTAAATACACAAAACACACAACAGAATAAGAGATTAGGAGAGCAGCAGAAATATAAAATCACCAAGTAAAACAGTAATCACTAAAAATCTTAAATGGCATGGCACAAAAAAAAGTTATTTGCTGGACAACAAAAAAAGATATTGGTGGTAGGCAAATCTAATAATAATAATAATAATAATAATAATAATAATAATAATAATAATAATAATAATATATTTTATTTATATACCGCCCCAGTGGAAAACCAATCTAGGCGGTGAACAATAAAATTTGTAAATCTTAAATTTTGTGTGTTTCCTTTACATCGATACAAGTATTATGTACTGTTATGGTACTTTCCTGGTGCAAAGGGCACATTGGCAGCTGGTGGCTCAGGGTAAAAAAGCTCAAGGTTTTACAGCATTCTGACATTTGAAGGAGCTATCCAAAGTGCTGAAACTATTTGTGTAGAACAGAGTTCAGCATCTTGGAAAGTTTCTTCAATGTTCTGAATCAATTTCATTCACCATCCAATAATGCAGAAGTCACCAGCTCCTGTCTGTTAAATTCCCAGATTTGGTACACACATTCTCGTATTTTTTCATGGTACAGAACATTAGTGAATGAGCCCTGCAGAGAAAACATTAAATATACATTATGCATTTGACACATAACTGATTTTTTTGTTTTTGTTTTAAATCACTTTTGTCTGCATATATTCACTCCACATTTTCTAGCTTAAGGCCCTCAACATTTTTTAATAAATTAACCCACCTGTTTTTTTAGTATGAAACACTAAGCAGTGAAAACTGAATACAGTACTAGCAACTATTACCAGCTTCCATGAGTAATCACACTGAAAGTAAAGCAGCGCTCTTAGGGGACTCTTGTTTGAGTCTTTGGCTGTGGCCTATAGGGTCCCACAGGGCTCTGTTGTCCCCCCTCCCCCCCCATGCAATTTAACATATACATGAAGGAAAATTATACATGTCTGGAGGTTTGCAGTCATCAGTATGCTGATGATACCCAGCACTATTACTCCTTTGCACCTATTTCTAAGTAAGTTAGACCAGTGCCTGGCAGCTGTAATGAACTGGATGAAGGCAAACAAACTGAAGCTTAATCCAGACAGGACAAGTGCTTGTGGTTGGTTAAAAGGCCTAACAGGAAATAGGGATTCCGCTTGTGTTCAATGAGGTTCACTCCCGCAAAGATGAAGGTCCACAGCTTGAGTGTACTCCTGGATTCAGCCCTGACCCTGGATGCTCAGGTTTTTGTGGTGGTCAGGAGTAGCAGCTGCACTCATTTCTTGGAACATGTGACTTGTACGTGGTGACACATGCCTTACTCACATCCCAACTGGATTACTGCAATGCAACCTATATGGGACTGCTTTTGAAGAGTGGTCTAAAGAATTGCAGCCAGATTGCTAACAGATGCTACTTATAGACAGCACACAACTCTCTTGTTGCCACAGCTATACTGACTACCAGGTTCTTTTCTGGACACAATTAAAGTGCTGGTTTTGACATACAAAGTCCTATACAGAGGTCCAGGCTATCTGAAGGACCATGTTCTTCCCATATGAGACTGCCCAAGTATTAAAACTTGCAGGGGAGGCCCTTCTCTCTATCGCACTGCCTTCACAGGCATGGCTGTTGGGAATGTAGGAGAAAGCCTCCTCTGTGGTTGCTCCCATGCAATGGAACTCCCTCCTTGGGGATTTAGGAAGGCTCCTTCTTTGTTTTCCTTTTGCCAGCAGGTTAAGACCTTTTTCTTAACAACAACAACAACAACAACCAAGAAAAGGAGGGCTTTTATGGTGCTGTACTGTTTTTAAATCTGTTTTAAAGTAAGATTTAAATTGGTGTTGAATATGTTGTTTTTTAATATTGTTTTAATTTTAATCTTAATTTTGTATTTTTAAACTATATATGTTTTATTACATCCTCTGCCTTTTTGTAAGCTGTTATGAGTCTCAGTTTGGGACAAAGGCGGGATCTAAATAAAGTGACTGATGTATGGAAATGGAAATGGTGCCTTCCAGATATTTTGGGTTAGTTTCCATGATCCTCAACCTTTATTCAGGTTGGTAAAAACTAAGGGGAACTGCAGCCCCAAATCCTGGAAGACCTCAGGTTGGGATTTTATTTGAGAGACTACTTGAAATCACACTTAAATACAACATTTTTCCTAATTTTTCTGACACTATATGTTAAAACAATTAGGAAATTCAAATTATGAACAATTCTCTTTGTGAAGGAAACCAAACACAGTTCCCTGAATGCTGTGAAAGGTTGCCTGGGGTGACAAATAAAAAAACTAAAGGCTTATTTGTAAATGGCTAGAAATGGAGTAAAAGCCAGTTAGAAAGAGTGGAATTTGTAAGATCAGAATAGGGTTTTGAGTGCTGAGACTGTTGAAGGAATAGTGGTCACCTTAAGCTCAAGGGTATGGGGCCAACCTGGCTAGAGGTTCCATCACGCTCCTACTATTCCAATTCAAGAGTCAACAGACCAAGTAATATGTAATGTGGCTTTGAGAATCTAGTTTAGAATCTAGTTTAAAACAGAAACTGGCCTAGGTCCAGAAAAATGTCTGAGGAACAAGTTTATCTCAAAACAACAGTAGAAAACAGCAGCTCCAAACCCCTTTCCAGCTCAAATTAAAATCTTACCTTGAGAGGTATTTGGCAGAATACTCTACACTAAGGGACTAATTCCACCAAAAATATTTTGTGGGAGGGGGGAAAGAAAGCCAACACTCATGATGGCCTTTCTTGCTCCAAGGACATCTGTCCCATTCATCCCAATTTCCCAAGGATGAAGTCCCCAACTCTACTATTTTTGTAGAGCCACACCTTCCGTGTGATTAGATTGATGAGGCTTGCTCATCAATAGCTAAAAATTCCAGTTTCTTTATTTCCAAAGCAGGGTAATAACCTCCTGTGTGATAAGGGTATTTTGCAGACAGAGAATTTAAAAAAATCCACTTAGCATTCTAAAAGCACTATATCTTAAATTATTAATAGCTCTACAAGGATTAAGCATTAATGAAGTGATTTAGAATGTGCTGTGAATGATGCAATGCTCTTAAATAAAAAGCTTGCATGAGCAGTTTTCCAGAGCAACTGCACATACATGAACAGACAAAGGATACAGCACATGATTTGAGCAGGGGATACAGTACTATAAAGTCTTCAATCTTCTAGGCTGGGAACACTGGAAGGGTCAAAAGCAAAATATTCAGGTCACAACAGTCAATCTGTGGAGGATAAGTGTGGCATATATAAGCCCTTGTATTAGAATCTGTGCTGAATCCTGTGCTGAATGAACAACTGCCTATGTTTCTTACAACAGGGAAAATAGGATAGAATTTAATTTAGGGTATGTTATTGTATCATTGTTTACATATGTACACATGTACATGTCTACATGTCTGACCAATGAAATACAGCAAACCCTTTCACAGATGTGCCATATAACAAATCACGTATTGTACTTAAGGGGGAACTAGACTCACTAACAAATGTTAACAGTATTAACACCCTTATTTTAACATAAATGTTTACAAACAGAAAATCTTATTAGTATAACAGTCTACTAGCATGAAACTCACAGAAATACTTCACTAGCAATAAGAGAAATAAAGGCATGGAATTAGAATTTACCAAAGAAAGTAAAACGATGTGTGAGGCAGGATTTAGGAAGCTCTATGCAACAAGGGTTTCTTAGGGCAAAGGCTGGGCTACACAAGTGACAGGATAGACAGGTCTGTTTTCAGTAACAGTGCTTGTATTCATGTTGTTTCTGAGTAAGTTGAACATTAAAAACCTCACTTCCCTGTTGATCGCAGAAACTCGCTGTATACACAAAGTTGCCTTGTTGTCAACAGGCTTTTGATTAGCTCAACAGGATAATCACACATCCTGATCTGATATATCCAAAGAGAGGTTAATCTGATTAGATTCGTGGTCACAGAAGCATAAGTGATGACAAGGAGACCAAATGGAAAGCCCCAAAACAGGAGAAGAAAGGTTGGCCATCTAAAAGCATGTGCATTTATTAAATCGCACTTAAGTCAAAACCCTGAAAAATCCAGCATCACATATCATGGCAGACCAACTCCTTTGATTAGGTTACAGTACATACATCAATGAACTACAAATCATACTAATGTCAGGCAATAGAATCATAGAATCATAGAGTT
>CM034706.1:191805151-191821039 GCA_020142125.1 Phrynosoma platyrhinos | reverse complement strand
TTTCCCTCGTGTGATAACGTCCTTAGGGTCTGGTGGAACTCAGTATAAATCCCAAGGTAGGGCCTTTGCAGACTGCCAGAAATAATTCAGCTTGAGGCCACTTTAACTGTCCTGGCTTCATGCTAAGGAATCCTGGGAACTGTAGCTTATTGTGGCACCAGAGCTCTCTGACAGAGAATGCTCAATGTCCCAGAAAAAAAATACAATTCCCATGATTCCCTAGCACTGAGCTAAGATAGTTAAAGTGGCCTCAAGCTGCATTATTTCTGGCAGTCTGTAAAGGCTCGTGCTCTTCTACTTCAGGCTCAACATTCTGAAAATACATATGGAAATACTTCAACATTGCATCCCTGTCCCAAGCCCCTCCAGTTTAAGCCTACATTTGTACTACACATTTAAAAGGGAAAACTTTCCAAGCCCTGAGCAATGTACATACTTCAGTAATACATGAAATTCAATGCTGCACATTAATCACAGTCACGTTTCAGCTTTGGAGTGGAAACTCTGGATGTTGCTTGTACTTTGTTCTATGGTTAAGTCAAAGGGAGATTTCCAGCCTCTGGAAGTCAGAGTTCATGAGCTGCCTCAGGTAAAAAGTGAAATTGAGTTAGTGGTCTTCGTCATATTTCCTCTCTGGGGCACACTGCAAAGTCTCAACTAATTTTAGAACACAAATAAATTCTGATCCAGTCTGGGTCCCACTAGTTAACAGAGTGCTTCAACCTGGCTTGGCAACAGTGGTAGCAAAACAGTGCCTGGTACATTTAGAGAGTCATACGACTTGCTTCGTCTATAAGTGAATCAATGTTTTTCTAAAAGACTGAATTCATAACTCATTGAGTCTTTGTGGTGGATGCTAAATAGCCACTATAACAGCTGGATAGGTAAAGAAATAATTTGTCTCTTCAACCACAGGCTGCAACAAAGTACCAAAATATAATTATAGTTACAATTAAAGTTAGAATTAACCATTGAAATAATTCTGACTTTGGTCTAAAGTGAAAGTATATACAATCAGTACTGTTGGGGAGTTGAGAGAAAATATTTGGAAGATCAGACTTTGCATCCAAGGGCAGTGGGGAGATATGAATCCTCTTGTGGCATTTTTCCCCCCAGAAGCCTTATATTATCTTCATGGGATGTTAGCAGAAGATGTTTAACATGTTGTATTAATTATTAGTGCATTCAGACAAGCAATTCATTTATATTGATATAAGGTGGAGACATTTTTTACATATTGAGTTAGTGGTACATTAGCAGTTAATGGTGAAAATATAAGATTAAAATCAGTTGGGGATTCAAGATGGGAAAATTCTTGATCAGAATATTTTCAATGCCTCTGAATCTCTTCTGCACCATTGAATGTAATTACATTTGCCTCCCTGCTTGCTTACAATCAGGAAGTGTGGTCGGCAAAGATCTGTGGTAGAACAGATGTTTTGCATGTAGGGACCAGAAGCCTCAAGATCAATCCCAGGTTCAGACATTTGGACTGAAAAGAGAATGGCATAAAACTTGAATCACTGATGTCCCGTTTGAGAATAATTAGAAAACATCAGTTAAGTAATTTTGTTGTCACTCATGTTACTTTGGAAATATAAATTGATAGTACCCTCCTTGTCAAAAAAGAAACTAGGTACAGTTAAAAACTACTGTCAGGAGACAGTGGGTTTTCTGCATTTGCCTTACTTCATCATGATTGAAACCAAGCTCAATAGGATCAGAACTGGTTTCAAGTGGGAATGACAGTCATATAACCCGATCAGCAATTCACTTTAAATCCTAGTTGGAACAAGGCCTTAGAGTGGTGTTGAAATCCCAGGGAGAGGGGAATAAAATCCTCATGTCTCAACTGGCCTCTTCCCATTTAAACCAAATTATGGCTCTTGTCATTTTCTAAAGGCATTAGATAAGAGGGAGGAGACCCTTGACAGATATGGTTCCTTTTCTGTAATTTAAAAACGAATGGGGAAGGAAAAAGGGAATGTAGCAGAATCTTTAAAACTAATTACTTTATTTTCCTGCATATAAGACTACTTTTTAACCTGCAAAATCTGTGGTTAAAGTGGGGGGGGTCGTCTTATACGCCGGGTATAAGGATAAGGAGGAGGTCAATGGGGGGAGGGATGATACCATAAGTTCCTGCACTGGGTGGATTAGGGTGGTGGTCCATTGGGTGGACGATGAACTGGCAGACTGCATACTACATCCAGAGCCCTATTGTCCTGTGAGATGATAAATCCATCTGAATGTGGAAGAGTGGGTGGAGTATAACATTTCCTCAGGGAATATTCATACATTCTTTCAAGTTTCACCTGCTAACCAAAGATAGGAGAGTCTTTTTTTAAAAAAAGTTCTCCCATTATCCTTCCATTCAAGAGCACATACCATACTGTCTCCTGATGGCCAGTTCAGCAGCGGTTTCTTCACTCCCTCTGTAGGGGGGTTGCAGACTACCAGAAATAGTGCAAATTGAGTCCACTTTAAGGGTTAGGGTTAGTGCTAGGGAATCATGGGAATTGTTTTTTCCCCCTGAGACACTGAGCCTTCTCTGTCAGACAGCTCTGGTGCCACAATAAAATACAGTTCCCATGATTCCCTAACCCTAACCCTAACCCTGAAAGTGGACTCAATTTGCACTATTTCTGGCAGTCTGCAACCCCCATAGTCTCCACAACAATGTTTCTTAAGCCTTCTGATGTGAACAACTAGCAGTCCCTCCTATGAACCAGAGGCTGGTACCATATTTGTGAGCATTGTCTACAACTATTTCTTGGAAACTCTCCAGGGATCAACCCATTGGTTCCTGTAAAATGTTTTCAGTATAAAATGAACCACACGCTTAGGGGCCCACACTGAACATGTGCATGTTTAAAACAATACTTGTGCACCTATTAAGTGGAGATACATTTTATATCCAATATAGTGAATGATGGTGATGATGGGGAGTATGCATGGAAGTGAAAGCAATCTCTCCCTTGGTGCACTTCAGTGCTTTTAGATCTATACCTTTGAATTTGGCAGTCCCAATTAATCCCCAGTCACACCCTGATTTTTCAGCTCCTTTCCTCTTTTCCTCTTTGTGCTCAGCTTACTTCAGTTGCTGCAAAGTGCAGAGGTAATTTGAACTCACAGTGTTCAGGGACAGAGGAAAGGAGTGGGTGAGTCTTCTCTTCCAAGTAGGCTCAGGCAAAAGCAAACTGCTGCAGCCTCTCCTAGCTTGTGTGTTCTTTCTCATTAATACCTTCTGCCATCTTGACCACATTCTGATGTTGTTTCCTCACGTATATCTTGGCTTTCATCTGTGAAATGTTGGAGGGCATGTAGATCTTTGCCTCTAGTACATTGGTTTTCAGTCTTTGGCCTTCCAGATGTTTTGGACTTCAGCTTCTAGAATCTCTGACCATTGATGGAGCTAATTGCAGCTTTTAGGAAGTGAAGTTAAAAATACCTGAAGCACCAAAGTTTGAGAACCACTACGTGTAGCATGATTTCCTGTTCCATTAACAGAACTAGGCTGTTGGAAAGCAATGATATGCAGTGGGTCAAGACAATAGGATGGGTTTACATCATTTTGATTCTGTCCCTGACCAGTGTCAGCTTCTGCTTAGCCTCCAACAGATTACTCCCCAAAGCCAGCAGTCCTTAACTTAAAAATAATAATAATAATATAAAACCACTCACCCCAATATAAACAGGAGATTTCCTGTACTCCCACTTTATAGCCAAATGGGCCAGCTTGTGCTTCTTTAACATGTACATCTATTGCAGCTGTTACAATGAAGGAAGATGCATGAAAGATTGAGAAATTTCACTTGAAATTATTTTGTGTACAGAAGATCTTCTTTTTGATCCGACTAATGCAAGCCAGGAGGTCTTTATGCAAGAAAAATGCTTTCAATTAAAACTAATAAGAAGTACAATGGAATAACCAAGAATTACTATTTAATTTAAAATGTATGTTTAAATACTCTTTGCCCACAAATTTTCCAGCATGAGGTGGCAGTGTTTGTGACTAGCTTGTTAAACAGGGCTACTTGGCTACTGGCCCACACACATTATTCAGCAAGTTTCTTTTCATGTTCTGTGTGCACTTCTTGATTTCCACTGCTACACTCCCCCTGCGTCCAACCATAATGTTATACAATCTCTTTCAGTCAAGCAATTGACATTTTTATGTCTGGAAGAACTTTAAAATTGAGGAGAGGAAGAATAATCAGCTATTTTCAGAGGAAGAAGATGCCAGATCCTTGTTTAAAAAGAAAGAGAGGCATTGCAAGAAAGAATCATATGTACCAAACATATTTGCTTTTTTAAAAACTGGAGGAATTTAGGTAATGTTGAAATATCAGTCCCAGATTTCACTGAAATTTTGATACATCATTATCATGCTGTTGTTGTTGTTGCAGTAATTGTTTCTATTTTGTTTTTCCTTTAAGGAGTTTAAGGCAGAATATGGCTTTCCTCCTCATTTTTATTTGCATAAGAATCCTGTGAGGGAAGTTGGGCTGAAAGGCACTAACTAGCCCATACTAATCAGTGAGTTTCAAAACCCAGGAGGTGGTTTATAAAATCTCCAAAAGTACATTGGTTACATTAAATTTCTACAATGATAATAGAAATTAACTTTAAAACACAAGGCATTTGTCTGGTTTTTCTGCCTAATTTTTTTTATCTGTATGTTTTTTTCCTGTCTTTATTTATTTTGAGTATTTATACCCCACCCTTCAACTAAAAGGTTCCAAGAGCAGTTTACAATTAGATGATTTCACAGTTTCCTGACTGCAGGTTTGCAATCTAAATAAGACATAACACAAAAATAAAGTGGGATGATGGGGTGGGAATTAGGTTCATCAGTTTCTGGCTGCTCTCCTTCATCCCCAGAGTCTGCAGCAATGGCAGGTGGAACATTGAGGGAAGGGCTCTCACCAGCCACTGGGGCCCAGGCATGATGGAGCTGTGCCTGGATGCACTTCTCAAAGGCCACTTTAAATCGAAGGCAACCTACATAAAGAAAATACACAAAATAGTCACACTTGCCATAGTGTATTCTCATTTTAGAACAGGGGTAGGCAACCTTTCCCCTTTAAGGGCCGAGGGACTTCAGCTCCCAGAATCCTAGGAGCTATTGGCCAATATGGGCTATTGGCCAACATGGCTGAGGCTTCTGGGAGCTGAAGTCCCTCGGCTCTTAAAGGGGAAGGTTGCCTACCCCTGTTTTAGAACATAACATTTTGGCAAAGACTGATGTAAAGTTTTAATAAGTCTTGATTGTGGATCAACATTTGAGATAGTGAGGGCAATTGGCACTTGCACAATTGAACTGGAGTTGAAAATGATCCTCACTTCTGACGTTTGAAAGGTGATTAATGTTTTACTTCTTGTTAACATGAGTGCACTTGACCCCTTTCTCTTACAATGTACATTTCTTTTCACTAGCTTTTCTTCTACAGCATTTCTGTTTTACATTTGTTCACAACAGCATCATCCAGTATAATTATATTGAATAATACCCATAAAGAAATACAAATTTTAAAAACTACAGGAAAATTGCTTTTCTCTGGGACCCCTGGAACAGCCAGAATAATATCACATTTTTTGATCTTGCAAAACCATCCGTTTATGGGATAGTGTGTTTGTCAAGGTTGTTTTTGGCAAAACTGGAAAAGCACATGGTTTAAGTTTTAGCCTGCTTGCTATACCAATGCAAGACAGTCTTCCCAAATGAAAACACCAGGCTACAATAAAAAATGTGAGGGTCTTGTTGCCATTTGTAAGACACTGTAGCAACCTAAGAAATCAGTGTTCAGTGCCATTCAACATCTTTATCAATGACTTGGATAAAGGAATAGAGGGCATGCTTATCAAATTTGCAGATGACACCAAGGAGCTTATGGCATTGTTAAATAAAGCGACTTACCTGACCCGGCTTAAGATTTAAATCAGGCAGCTTCCTGATCTTATCACAAGGATTTTGCCACCAAATCTGCCACCCGGGTCTATCCCAGGTCCATCCCTGCTCCCAGGGGCGCTCAGTGCAGCTCTTTTCGAAGCCAGGAGTTTTCCAGCTTGAGAAAATGGCTACCGGAGCAGCCCTGGGAGTGGGGATGGACCTGGGATAGACCTGGGTGGCAGATTTGGCAGCTAAATCCTTGTTATAATATCAGGATGCTGCCCGATTTAAATTTTAAGCCAGATCACCTAAATTGCTTTATTTAACAACGTAATAAGCTTCCAAATTAGGAAGGGTAGCTAATACAAAGGACAGGATCAAAATTCAAAATAACCTTAATAGATCAGAAAGCTGGCCCAAAATTAACAAAATAATTCAACAGGGAGAAATGTAAGGGAGCCCTGGTAGCACAGTGGTTAAATGCACTGCACTGCACATTCAAGCCACAAGGTTGTGAGTTCGATCCCAGGGCTCTGGGGTCTACTCAGCCTGGCATCAATAATGAATGACTTGAATTTGGGGAATTACTAAAGTCCAAGTCTTCTATGGGATCTTATATTCTATGTTTATGGAGGTGGCTAGGGAATAGACTGATAGAGAGAAAGCTTTCCAATGAACTGTAATTTATTTGGGGGATTCAAACATACAAAGACATTCTATCATACACTCACTCATACACACAAGAACTCAGGAATAAAGTAGTTAGCTTGGAAAGGAAACACAAAGCTTTCTAATTGTGATAATTGCCTGAAGGAGGATACTCCAACGATGAATGAAGATGAACCATTATGAAAAGGGAAAGGACAACGGAAAGAGCCTGAACCCTAGTCAAAGTTCACAATGGTGCAGTGTCACCATGAAATCTAAATGGACCCAATGTGCCTGAGAATTTGGGGATCATTTCTACCCTTAAACCTAGCCTGAGACAAAGAGTTGCTATTGTATATCAAAGGATTCCAATTACTATGCTTTGAAGTAAACAATTTCCAAGGAGAGGAGATAGGATGTTAATGTTATCTCATCTTCAGCCTGGCTGGTACTCATAAATCTTCTAGGTATGAATGTTCTGCATAGCAGCTCCTAGGCTTGGCCCTTTTGATCTGCAAATTGTTGCAAGGGCAGATGTGACCTTTCAGGTGCCTATGTGATGTGCCTATGTGATGTGCTCACCATGAGTCTATGGTGATCTAGGGCCATGGCAGGGACCCAAAAGGGGTCTTTATATTAAACCAACCATCGTAACACATCCTTCTGTAGGTCATTAAAATGAGTACCCAGCTTGTTGGGGGCAATTACCTTACACATTGTAAACATTGTAAACTGCTTAAGTGCACTGATAAGTGGTATAGAAATGTACTTGCTATAGCTATTGCTATAAATGTAAGGTACTACACTAATGCACAGATATAGGATGGGAGACACCTGCCTTGACAACACTACATGTGAAAGGGACCTAGGAGTCCTAGTAGATCCCAAGTTGAACATGAGTCAGCAGTGTGATGCTGCAGCTAAAAAAGCCAAAGTGATTCCAGGCTGCATCAATTGAAGTATAGTATCTAGATCAAGGGAAGTAATAGTACCACTCTATAATGCTTTGGTCAGGCCTCACCTGGAATACTTTGTCCAGTTCTGGGCTCCACAATTCAAAAAAGATACTCACAAGCTGGAATGTGTCCAGAGAAGAGCAACTAAAATGGTGAAGGGTCTGGAAACTATGTCTTATGAGGAGCAACTTGGTGAGCTGGGTATATTTAGCCTGGAGAAGAGAAGGTTAAGAGGTGATATGATAGTCCTCTTTAAATATTTGAAAGGATGTCATACTGAAGATGGTGCAAATTTGTTTTCTGCAGCTCCAGAGAACAGGACCTGGAGCAATGGATCCAAATTACAGGAAATGAGATTCCACCTAAACATAAGGAAGAACTTCCTTATGGTTAGAGCTGTTTAGCAATGGAACATGCTGTCTCAGAGTGTGGTGGAAGTTTTTTTTTTAAAGTCTGGGTGGCCATCTGTCAAGAGTGCTTTGATTGTGTATTCCTGCATGGCAGGGGGTTGGACTGGATACCCTTTGAGGTCTCTTCCATCTCTTCAATTCTATGATCCTAAAAGCCATAATTCCTCATTTACTTTTCTATCTGTACGTCAGGGTTAGATGATGTCTCAGAAGGTGAGCAGAATATAGTACAGTTGCCCCTCCATTCTCATGGACTTGTGAATGGAGGGGCACAAAATGGGGTGCATGCCTCCATTCAAGCCTATGGGGCTTGAATATATGTGATTTTCCATTCTTGGGTGTCTGTGTCTGGAATGGATCCCCCGCGAAAATTGTAGTTATTAGGTTAGAACACCTTGCTGGTAAGTCTATGCTTATTTTTTTTATTATTATTTACATTCATATCTTGCTTTTCCTGTAATGACCACAAGGTGACATACAAGGCTGTCCTTCCCTTTGCTCACAGCTCTGTGAAGTTGGTCAGGTTGAGAGAGACAAAGGGGCAGTACAGATGGCCCCTAAGGGGCGGCTTTATGCCGTTCCTGGGAGTGCCAGATTGGGGCTGTGGTAACCGCATGCCACAGCCCCGATCCGGCTCTTTGACACATCAAAAAGATCTGGCAAATGCTGCTCTTTTTTGGAGAGGCAAAACGCTGCCCTTAATGCCACTGCCATGGCTCTTCTGCACTCCTTTGGTGCAGCTTGT
Organism: Phrynosoma platyrhinos; assembly: GCA_020142125.1. Taxonomy (NCBI): domain Eukaryota; kingdom Metazoa; phylum Chordata; class Lepidosauria; order Squamata; family Phrynosomatidae; genus Phrynosoma; species Phrynosoma platyrhinos. Next base: position 191,812,387 of record CM034706.1, on the reverse strand, counting down.
GTGTACACTGCACCAAGGGAGCGTTCTGATGCCAAGCGCTGTGTGGTGGGGTGCATGGCATGACAGGTGGAGTTGGGGCAGCTGGCATGTGGTCTTCCCGCCCCATCTCCACCCTCAGGCCGGCCCTTTTGGCTGGTCTGTACAGGCCCAAAGAGATCATCCTAGGAGTTTCACAGCACAGTGGAGACTAGAAATTGGGTTTCCAAAATTTCAGCTGAGCACTTTTAAACTCTATGTCACACTGGCTCTCAGATGATTCCATTGACATGTGGCAATGTGAAACGTAGTTACCTTTTCTTCCTATTGTTTTCATTGCCATTTCCAGATGTCACAATTTCAAATAGTAAGCCAATGAGCTTCCCTTTCTTTTACTTCTAAATTTGGAGTCAGTTCCAAAATTAGTATTTGATCCATTCATTCAGTTCCAGCCCATCTTTTCTTTGATGAAATCCACAAGGCAGCTTGCATAATAAGGTCAAAAACAATACAAATCAACAGTAAGACAATGCATGTACTCAAAGTAATACACAGTATCAATAAAACAATGCACATACAGAGCTAAAAAGGCACTGCAGATTAAAACCAACTATGAAAGTGCATAGTATAGCAGCATAATTTAAAAAAAAAAAAACCTGAAGCAAAATCACATTTAAAAGTGCAGGAAACTAGATAGCCTTGGCTGGAAGACATGTTGGCATCCCTCTCTTTAGATAGGTTCTGTACAAAGATTGCCAAGACACAATGTTTAGATAAACCTTTTACTTTTTAAGGGTGAAGTAAACATTATTTGGATGGGCCGTTATTCTCTCTCCTTTGTTATAATATCCCAAAGAAGCAGAATGCAACAGAGAACACAGCCGAGGTCAGTTTCCTTCCTATTGTTCCAACCATCTGCAGAATTTTGAAGGGTTCTTGGACCTAACTGTCAGCCAAAACTTTTCCACAAAAGTAAAACAAGGATGCTTGAAGCTGTCTCCAGTCCCTAGCCTGCAACACTGGAGTCAAAACAGCTGTTTAGGGCTTTGACTAGGAAGTTGCACCAGGCATTAGGGTTTCTGCCCGACTAGTCTTTCAAGGGTTTTAAACAAGACCATAGTATTTCAGGGGTCTCAAGTAAGTGGGTTGGGAGCTAGAGCAGTTTAAATAATAATCACTCCCAATGCATGTGTGTGAGCTACTGTGACCACTTTTACATCTATATGTGCATGTCGCCCTCTATATATTATATGAATAAACATATTTTGTTTTTTAGTGTGTGTATTTTCATTTGCACATTCATTTATATTAAAATTTTAACATTTTATAAGGAAATAATAATGTTTAAATTAGATCAGTTTTATTTAAGTATTCAATTTTTAATTGACACATGTGTGAATTTTACAAATAAAAAAAGCTTGGGAAGAGGAGAAGGGATCAGGACCTCCATATTTCACGCACCCCCCTTGAGCAACTCTTGTGCCCACCCTGGGGGTCCTGTCCCACAGTTGAGAACCACTGGCTTAAAGAGAATTTGTAATAGAGTTTACTAATTTAGAAATGAGCCTTCCTTACTTTTATTTCTGCATGTTAAATCAGCAAAGTTTGTACTGTTCACAAGCATTGTTTCTTCAGTGCCAAAGAGTTCATTTGTGACGGAAATTTAGAGAGGTATTTTCTGAAGTCAAAATAGCTTTACCAATGACTGACACCAGAATAATAGGCTACTGGGAGCAATTGGAGGCTACTGGGAGCAATTGGAGGGTGTGAAGATAGCTCTGCAGATGCCATGTATGTCAGTATGTTCTCATAAAGCTTTACAGTGGAAAATGAAATAGGTGGATGTCATTAAAGAGTGCTGAAATATTGCTTGATATGATTAGACTGCATGACAGAATTGCCATTTAGGCTCCATACATAGACATTTTTCTCAGAGCAGGCTCTAGTCAGTCATTTCTCTCATTAATTCAACATTGAAAGAAAAATAAAACTGATCATGTTTAAAAAAACAGGTCCAGCATTGTCTAGTGGTTTGAGTGTTAGTATAGGCCTAAGCAGACTGCCAGAAATAGTGCACATTAAATTGAGGCACTGCCCTGGCTCAGTGCTAGGGAATCATGGGAACTGTAATTTATTGTGGCACCAGAGCTCTCTGACAGAGAAGGCTCAATGTCTCAGAAAAAAATACACATTAAATTGAGGCACTGCCCTATGTGACTCTAGAGACCACAGTTCAAATCCCCATTGAGACATGAAAACACATTGGGTGACCTAGGGCAAGTCACACTCTCTCAGCCTAAGAAGAAGGCAAAGGAAAGACCCCTCTGAACAAATCTTGCCAAGAAAACCTTGTGACAGGGCCTTTGCAGACTGCCAGAAATAGTGCACATTACCGTAAATTGAGGCACAGTGCTAGGGAGTCATGGGAATTATATTTTTTTTCTGAGACATTGAGCCTTCTCTGTCAGAGAGCTCTGGTGCCACAATAAATTACAGTTCCCATGATTCCCTAGCACTGAGCCAGGGCAGTGCCTCAATTTAATGTGCACTATTTCTGGCAGTCTGCAAAGGCCCTCAGTCATCTCTGGCATTATCTCAACATCTAAAGGAAAATAAAACTTTGATCATGTTGTAAAAAAAACAGTATTTGCAAGGTACCAAATTATATTTCAATAGGGTTCCACACAGAAGGTTGTATATGAAGTATCTGGAGCAACTTGATTTCAGACGGGTTTTGTTGCTGTGTGCCATCAAGGCATTTCTGATTTATGGTGACCCTAAGGTGAGCCTATTATGGGGTTTTCTTGGCAAGATTTGTTCAGAGTGAGTTTGCCTTTTCTTCTGAGGCTCAGAGATTATGATTTGCCAAATGTCACCTAGTGGGTTGCCATGGCTGAGTAGGGATTCAAACCCAGGTCTCCAGAGTCATAGTCCAAAACACAAACCACTACAAAACACTCAGACAGGTTAGTGGTAGGGATTTTGGTAGTGGGTGCAGGAATAAGCCCCTGCCCTTATGTGACTACATCACATTTGGAATAGGAGTGATTTAAGACTTTATCACACAAGATTGGTAAATCAGAATTACAGCAGGACACAAGTTCCTTTGGTCAGTACTTATCACACACTGTTGTGTCTCTCCTGTTCGTGCTTTGCATTTCAATCCTTGGTGGAGCACATCTTTTCACTGACAGGTGTGGGTATTTTCCGGACACTGCGTGTAGTGGAATTTGGTAGTAGTATTTTGCAACACAGTATTTTTTTTATTTTTGAAAAAGCAATTTTTAAATTCAGATATTAAAACATCCCTTGGTGGGGTATAATGGCCATAGAGCTAGGGTATATAGTGATAACAATACAATGCAGGCATCAAAACAGATGGGAAATGATATTCTACTCTGCAAAACTGTAAAAACTGCATACCATGTGCTTACACAGTATGTATGCAAATATCCTAAAGTTGTTGCTTTATATCTAAAGTTTTCTAACAAGATGGTGCCATTTGAGAACCTTGTGTTCAGTTAACATTGGAACTATGTCTTTTCCAAGATGGCACTGGACTAGAGTCAGGGAGATATGAGGTTCACACATTCCTTACATTGTAAGCCTAAATTTGGTGTCTGAAGACTGTTTTTTCCAAAGTTCCTTATGAATGGCCTGATTTATTTTCTGCCCCCTCACATGGGACAGACCAGTGGGATGCTTGAACCAGTGGTGACAGTACTAAGGTCAGGTGAAAAGCAGTATAATTGTGGCAACAAGGCAGTGGGTCCAACAGCAACTTGCATTTTTCATTTTCAGAGCCTCATCTGGACAGCAGTAGGAAGTTCTTATGGGAGCCCTATTTCTTACAGGGCCAACAACTGCTTCTCTCATACCCAAACAAAATGGTTTTTTTCTAATTTAATCTTTAGATCATTGAGGTAGCTGTGCATTTGGTGCTCTGATTTTTGTGAAAAGCTTGCTGCTAGAAATGCTTGGATGTTCTGATCTCGCTCTTTGTTCATGAGTCTTGCAAAATGAACTTGGATCTTGGCAACTTGAAGAGCTTGATATCTTTACCAGCAAAGAGGACCTGCAGCACTGCTTTGCTATTGTTGTGTTTTTGCTGGTAATTGCATTCCAGCCTAAGGAAGTTTTATGAAAGATTGCTGAGGTTCACTTTTACTTTGACTTCAGAATAAGAAGTGGGAAACAGGACTTGTCAGTTGTCATTGAATTTGGCCTTCACTCACTTTCTGGACTTCTGTTTCTCATTTGACAGAATTTACCAACAGTTTTCTTGTGATTTTGAAATACTGTTGTTTACTTTTTAACAATCCAATGCATCAAACCCTTATGTGCTAAATTATAGGAATGTGTTGTATAGGGGGAAGTCATTGAGGACTTGTGACTATTGTAATAAAAATCTAGAAGGAGAAGACAACAGGGAATATGAGGACAGCCCGCACACAACTATTGTGATGTGTGTATATGGTCAATGGGGATTTCAGCTCCATGTTGAAAAAGATGTTTCAGCAGGAATAATTTTCAACTAAAACAAACAGTTTAAAGGCGTAAATGTCTCAATGGCTGTTTTGTCTTAACAGAAATGGATCGCTTGACACAAATATCCCTATTTAGACACCAAAACCACTTTCTTGGGAATTTGGTAAGGCAAATATGTTAACATTACTGTTAGATGTCTACACTTTTGCATATTTCAATTACTATTTTTTGTTGAAACTCTGATTTTTTGCTACCTTTCCTTCTTGTATTTTTTATTGAGCAAACTTCATACTGACAAAAGGAAGAAACAAATCAAAGCAAAAAAATTAATGAAAAACAATATGCCAGCAGATCATAACTTGAAAATATAGATTTACACATCTTTTTAGAAAATAGCTAAATATGTGTCCATGAAAAGTTGACATCTCTATGCAATATGTTCATCAGATGTTGAAAGGGTTGGGAGTTCCTCCTTCTGATGGAGTTGGAGTGGCCTGGTTGCCATTTGTCTTCCCATTGTTGCAATAGAAACCTTTTTGCCACTGAAAGGGTACAGAGCATCCTTTTCCATTGACCAAAAGTTAATTTCCATGATGGTGGAGGGGATGTATAGTTCAAAAGCACATGTAAGTCTGCAAAATTCAAAGACAAAACAAAATGAATTTTACTGATCACATTTACCCCACCACACATCACCAGATCATATGTTTAAGAGATGCATGTTAGCTGACATACCCAAATGTTTGTTAAAGAGATGTGGTGCAGTGTAGTCTACCTGAACCAAAAGCTTTCTTTCTTTCTTTCTTTCTTTCTTTCTTTCTTTCTTTCTTTCTTTCTTTCTTTCTTTCTTTCTTTCTTTCTTTCTTTCTTTCTTTCTTTCTTTCTTTCTTTCTTTCAGCATTTAAAATCCATAGTTATACCAGGCATGAAGACCAGAATCATGATCCATCCATTGAGCAAAATGGGGTTATCTAAGGGTGCATTTAGACTGCAGAAATAATGCAGTTTGACACAGCTTTAACTGTCACAGCACTATTTTTCAGAATCCTGGGATTTGTAGTTTTGTGAGGCACCAACACTCTTTGACAGAGAAGGCTAAAGACCTTGTAAGACTACAAATCCTAGGTTTCCATAGGATGGAGCTGCAACACTTAAAGTGGTGTCAAATTGCATTTTTATTTCTTCAGTATAGGTGCACCCTAATTCATAATTCCAGGCATTCCTAAACAGTGAGGATTTCCAAAAGTAGAAGAGCCTGTGATACATTCAAAGCTGCAGGGCCATGGCTAGAGAACAATATATCTTGTGACTGAAGATAGCACCACTCTGCAGAAACCAGCAGGTCATATCTCAACTTTAATTCTGTGAATAGGAGAAATTCATCATCAGAACCAATCCATTGTTACTTTAAACCTTCTACATAAATCTTATTTTCAGTTGTTAAATCTGGATTATCCCATAATGTAGCATGAAAAAAAATTTATACTGCATGAGAAAAAAAGAAGAAAAGAGATCCAAGCACAGATGTTGTGATATTGTATGCCAAAGTTACGTAACTGCTAAAGCTAAATTCTGGGAGGAGCACAGCCTGGTGTGGCATAGACCCCAATGCTGACTACTTAGAAAGATCCCACTGACTAGCAAATAAATGGTCAATAAAAAGGCCTAGTGATACAGTGGGCCCTTGGTATCTGCTGAGGTTTGGTTCTAGGAGCTCCCATGGATTCCAAAATCCATGGATGCTCAAATCCCATTAAGTACAATGGTAAAATAAAATGGTGTCCCCTTATATAAAATAGCACAATCCAGATCTGTTTTTTGGAATTTATATATTTTAAAAATATTTTCAAGCCATGGATGGTTGAATCTGTGGATGAAGAAATCCATGGATATGGAGGGCTGACTGTACAAAATGAAGTCTGGAAAAACAAATCCACTATCATTAGAGGGAAGCACAGATTTTGTGTTTGTGGTGGGCTGGCAGGTGTAATCTGCACTAATCTGCACTAATGGTAGAAGCGTTAGGGCTGGAGAAGCAAGAGTCCAATTGGATAGCATGTGGGTTGGAGAAAAGAGGGAAGGAGCTAATCAAGTGTGGCAAAAAAGGAACCATGAGGTATATGTGTGTGTGTTGTACACCTTTAAGTTGTTTCTGACTTATGGTGACCCTAAAGTGAAGAACCCCTATGGGATTTTTTTGGCAAGATTTGTTTGGAGGAATTTGTTTGCCATTGCCTTCCCCTGAGGCTAACAGCATGACAAAGGTCACCCAGTGGACTTCATGGCTCAGCTGGAAATTGAACCCTGCTCTCTAGAATTGTAATCCAACAAACCATTAGGCCACACTGGCTCCTCCAAGAATCATAGAGCAACATAATAACTACTTATAGTGGTGCATTGGGAAAAAAAGGAAATGTATATGTGTATGTGCATGAAAGAAAGAGTGTGCATGAGCATGCAGTATGGACATAAAATTGGAAATCTGTATAACTGAACAGAGCAGAGTGCTTTTATAGCGATTTGAAAAGGATCTGCCTCAATCTAAATACTGAATGATCCTCTTAGGACCTTATCACACGGGGTCCAAAGCAGACAGAATCCAAAAGAAATCCCGACCTAGTACATATTATTTTTCCGTGTGTTCACACGACGTCACACAGAACTGCACAGAACCCTGACAGAACCCCGAATGAATCCGAAACAAATTGAGATCTTTTGAATTTCGGTTTCTTTAGGGAGTACAAGTGCGAGACGGGAATCATTTCGCATTTG
>CM034706.1:191776607-191789904 GCA_020142125.1 Phrynosoma platyrhinos | reverse complement strand
GGGCTGCATCCGGCCCCCGGGCCTTAGGTTGCCTACCCCTGTTTTAGAAGCATCTCTAGTCTTGAAACACTCTCAGCTCTAAAACAAAGCCCCCCAAAGCATAGAAAAACTTTTCCTATCTCCTCTAAGAGGTACATTTCAAGCAAAGAAGTTTTTTTTTGTGTGTGTGCACAGAAATTGTCTGGGGGCTGAGCGCAGACTACATTTAACTCTGTTTTAAACTGCTCCCATAGTCCCTTGTTAATGGGCCTAATGGGAGATGCATACCCTCCAACATTTCACAGACAAAAACTGGGACACGTGTGAACACTGAATCTTATTTCCATTTGAAAACCAGAAAGTACAGTTGGTCCTCTGCATTCACAGATTCTACCTTCCTTTTCCAACTTGAAAATATTTTTTAAAAATTCCAAAATGCAAATCTTGATTTTGCCATTTTACATAAGGGACATCAGAGATTATCGCAGCGCTAATTAAAGCAACTTGCCTGAGCCGGCTTAAAATTTAAAACGGGCAGCATCCTGATATTATCACAAGGATTTTGCCACTGATATCACTGCCTGGGTGCAGCCCGGGTCCATCTTTGATCCCAGGGCTGCTCCTGAGGCCATTTCCTTAAGCCAGAAAGCTCCTGGCTTCAAAAAAAGCTGCACTGAGCAGCCTTGGGACCCAGGCTGCACCCAGATGGCAATTTCGACAGCAAAATCCTTGTGATGACATCAGGATGCCACCTGTTTTAAATTTTAAGATGGCTCAGGTAAACCACTTTAATTAGTGCTGCGATAATCTCTATCATTTTACCATGCCATTGAATTTAATGGGTCACTTGAACATCCACAGAATTTGGCAATGAAAGGGGTGGGGTGGGGAATCCTAGAACCAAACTCCAGTTGATATCAAGAGCCCACTATACCTGGAACATGAAATATATTCCAGGAAATATTTTGACTTTTAAAGTTGGGATGCTTTGTTAAATGATCCGCTAGTAGTTTTTTTTAAATAACACAGAAAAATGTGAATCAGAGTTAAATGTCTCTCTTCTGACATCACACACACAGATGGGAGTAGTGGTGATGGCCCAGACTGGGATTAAAACATGGGGAACTTTTTTGAAAACTTTCTTCCTACAATATTCTTTAAACCCACTATTAATCCACAGAGAAGCTATTTGATCTTTCTTTGTGGGAGATTAGGCAGGGAAACAGTGGAAAGAAAACAGATTACACCTTCTCTTCTGTCCTTGGGTCCTGAACAATATGACTCCCCCTGGCTGCTGTTTTGAAAGATGAAAACATGAGAGAGAGCTAATGAAACTCTGGGGGAACAACTGTCACAATAAGCCAGGGATCTGGAAGAGCAGAGTGTTAGTTCTCACTGTTGAATCACTCTGCTTGAAACAGGAGTGGTTAAACAAACCATACCCTACTCACTTCCATGCCAGCATTCTCTGAAGATGCCAACCACAGATGCTGTCAAAATGTCAAGAATAAACTGTTCTAGAACATGGCCACATAGCCTGAAAAACTCACAAAAAATCATAGACCTTTGGTCCATGCTTTGTTTATTCTAACCTGGCAACAACTGTCTGTCTGGCCTGTACCAAGCCAGAGAAATTACCTTGCAATAATCCATATATTATGGGAGAGGCAAGCCAGGGAGCCAACTGCTTCCAGGATTGGATATCATGCTAAAGAGACCATGGATTGCAAGAAAATTGAAATGATTCAACAGTGCGAGCTAGCATGCTGTTTTTGTCCACAACAACCTAGAATTCAGATCTGAGCCACTGAATGTCAAGCCTAGTCACAGAATGTTGAATCTAGTCTAGTACCTTATTCATCTGTTTGGTGACAACTGCAGCATTTTTGGGATTTTAAAAAGCCCTCTTATTTTATGATGACAATTCTTTGTTGAATCAGTAAAACCTACATGCACTCATTCTTTACTATTCTCATCTGACTCCAGTGGTTCAACTCTAAAGCAGCTGCAATCTAAGCAATGGGGATCCTAGATTTCTATGGCTTAATTAACTCAGGATAGATGAGATTTGAAACCTTCTACTTGGAGATTTAGAACCCTTTCTTTGTCCTCTAAAGGAAGAAAGCTGTTTCTGGAGATTAATTTCCAAGGACTTTCTTGAGATTCACTTTCAGAGATAATTTCCTTTCCTTGCATAGTCCCAGGAGTGACCTCCAGCTGTACTGGAAGAGACTTCCTGCACTTCCATTATCTACTCCTTCAAAATTAAGTAATATTTAAGTTGTGTTGAACTGGCTAATCTTTAGTGATGCATTTGTCTATCAATTTCTCTTTTTTATTTTAAGAAAAGTCTTTCATTTTATGTAGCAAGTTTAAGTGTGATTTAACTGGTTTCTTTCTTATTTATTCTTACAGGATGATGTGTGGTATGCCACTGTTATTGCTGTTTTATACCAAAACAAACTAAGAGTTAAGAGATAGTGTCACCCCTAAGGCTATGGGCCTTTGCAGACTGCCAGAAATAGTGCAAATTGAGTCCACTTTTAGGGTTAGGGTTAGTGCTAGGGAATCATGGGAATTGTTTTTTTTCTGAGACATTGAGCCTTCTCTGTCAGAGAGCTCTGGTGCCACAATAAAATACAGTTCCCATGATTCCCTAACCCTAACCCTAACCCTTAAAGTGGACTCAATTTGCACTATTTCTAGCATCTGCAAAGGCCATATGTCATGTCCTTATTGCTTATCAAATAACTGAACTCAGATTTCTCAAGTCTAATTTAAACAGCAGACTGATGGAACATTCATACTATCCATTGGTTTCATCATAACCATTCACAACATGAGGCCAAAATGGAGTAGTAATTTTGTTAAGCAAAACATCATGGGTTGCATCCAAATAACCACAAGTCAAAGGAAAATAGATGTTGGCAATGTTCTGCAATTTCGTGTCAAGAGCTTGCAGACAAGTTCAGTAGAGCTATACTTAGGTAGAGGTCCTATAACAGTTTCCATGTATCTAGTCCAACAAACTCTTGAAATAATGTTGAATTTGTTTTCAGTAGGTGGGTACACTGGTTAGTTCACTGGAAGAGTATGGCCCCTGAGCTGCCTTGAATTCCCCACATTACTTCTGCACTCTGGAATAATGCCAGGCGGCTATCTGCACACACATCCCGCCTGGTGCAGCTGCTTCTGGTGCAAGCCGCTCCCTCTGAAGTCTAAAATGAGGCATCCAACATTGATCACATGGCTGGGCACTTTATAGTGACCTCAGAGGGAACAACTTGCACCAGCAGTGGTGCTGGTGGGCAGCACAGTGGGATGGGTATAAACAACTGCCTGACATTGCTTCAGAGTGTCACTGCAGATTAAGTCTTTTTAATCTGATTTAAGGGAGGGTTGGGCTGGGTTCAGTGCTCAACTGGCCACATGTCTGCACTCAGCCTGCCTATGGCCCTGTGTCATAAAAACAGGGCCTTGTGAGGGCAGGGGAAATTGGTTTGTTTGGTCCATGTAGACAGGCCCATTTTCTCATGCAGTATTGTCCTGGAGATTCTTCTCCAACTTCCATTGAAAAGGGAAGAGGAAGTCTTCCTCTGCAGGACCTCTTTGGACTGCCCTCACTACTGAATTAGGGATGTAAACTTTCATTTACTTTATTCTTGTAGATAAGAGCAAACAATTTCAAATGTTCTTTCTCTTGAGGAAATGAGTATGAGAATGTTTGTTCATTTTTGAGACTTATTTATAAAAAGATTCACATGAGGAGGAAAACATGCAGAAAACAATGGTCAAGCTCATGCATCCAGATGTGCAGAGCATCCAGACGTGTGCAGCTCTGAGCTTCCTTCCTTTACCATCAGCATTTAAGCTCTGTGGGCTGCTACTGTAGCCATTTGTTAACTGAGGGAAGAGGGAAGAGTTGACCAGCAGTGTCTGGCTGCTCCTGAGTGGAAAAGATCAGGTCATTCTTACACATTCCTAGAACTGAGAGAGTAAATCAATTCCTTGCTACCTTGGATGCAGCCAAATGTTGTTGGTCACTTCCCTCTTCTTCAACCAGTAGAGAATCACAGCAGTGGCTCCCAGGGCCTCACAGTTGATGGGAGTTGTTATTATTATTATTATTATTATTATTATTATTATTATTATTATTATTATTATTATTGAGGTGGCATGAGGAACTAGTGAAGAACTCCTCACACAACATCCACAAACAAATCTACATGTGCATAACCCTGCATTATTTGCACATATGTCACCAACAGGATTGCAGCCAAATATTTCTGTTTTTGTTTTGTTTTGTTTTTTTACAGTTTTCTGTCTTCTAGAAGCCCAGCAGAAGTATAGGGCCTGGAAATACTCCTCACATGTCATGGGTGAGGTAGATAGAGCCACACAGTATACCCAAGTGGTAGCAACTGCTGCAGCTACTGAACAGTTCTGTTGCCAGTTGATAAATGCTTTGGTGTTTCTTGCTCAGCCTGTTTTGGGACTGCATTATTACCTGGTTAGCTGAGGTGTACCCTAATTCTGTACCTATTTACCTAGCTTGTTCTCATGCCTATTTCCTCAGTCAGCTGATCTAGTAGATGCTTCAGCTTGCCTCCCAAGTGTTGCCTGCTCTCATAGAATCATAGAGTTATTGAATCATTGAGACCAACCCCCTGCTTAACGCAGGAAATCCAGCTAGAGCATCCCTAGCAGGTAGTTGTTTAGGAGCTTATTGCACCTTCTTACCTCTTCTGACTTCAATTTGAATTTGGGCAGCATCTGGATATTATCACAGGGATTTTGCCACTGAATCCGCCACTGGCATTCAGCCCAGGTTGAGCCCAGGTCCCAGGGGCACTCAGCACTCCTCTTTTCAAAACCAGGAGTTTACTGACTTAAGAAAATGTCTGCCAGAGCATCCCTGGGATCCAGGCTGGATGCAGGTGGCAGATTTAGCAGCAAAATCCCTGTGATAGTATCTAGATGCCACCCAAATTAAGACTGAAGTTGGAAGAGATATGAAGGTTTATTTAGAGGTGCAATAAGTTCCTTAGTATTTTTTTGAAGACCATCCAGAGAAAGAGACTCCCCTCCCCCGGGTAATTGGAACCACTCTTACTGTCTGTTGTTGAACTGCTTTTACTGTAAAGTAATGTTCTCCTCCTAATGTTCTGTTGTGTTCTGTTTCTGTGATATTGACTCATCTTGGTGACATCATCAAGGCCCTTCCTCTGATCTCAGGTTTTCACTGAGTTACTACTATAATAATGATAATAATATTTATTTATATTCCGCCCCTCTGCAGAAGCAATCAGGGCAGCTTACAACCATAAAATATCACAATATACAGTCCCAAAACCCACCCACCCCTTCAAATAGTATTAAACACCAGAAAAAATTTAAAACAATAAATGAACAACAGACAATTGGCTAACAGAAAGAGTCATAATAGCAGGCAGGCAGCCAGTCATAAGTTTGCAGAGGAAAGGGGGAAGGAAAAACTTGCTCCTTAGGCCAGGAAAGCTAATCAGGAAAGGCCTGTTGGAAGAGATCCATCTTCACAGCTTTTTAAAATCTGTTTAAGCTGGTAATATGATGGATCTCGTCTGGCAGGCTGTTCCATAATCTGGGAGCGGTTGCTGAGAAAGCCCTCTGGGAGGTTACAGACAGCCTAGTTTTAACAGGCTGAAGCAAATTCCTCCCAGAGGACTAGAGTGCATGGGGTGGGTTATATGGAAGGAGGCAGTCCCGAAGATAGGTTGGACCCAAGACATTTAGGGCTTTAAAGATGATGACCAACACCTTGTACTGAGCCCGGAAACTGATCGGCAGCCAGTAGAGTCTTTTTAGGACAGGTGATATATGGTCTCTCCTAGATGTACCAGAGATCAGCTTGGCTGCCATATTCTGTATTAATTGATGTTTCCGGACTAAGCATGAGGGTAGCCCCATGTAGAGCGTATTACAGAAATCAAGATGAGAGGTTACCAGTGCATGTACCACAGTTTCAAGAGCCCTTACTTCCAGGAAAGGGTGCAGCTGGTGAATCAGCCGAAGCTGATAACAGGCGCTCCAGACCATCGCATTTACCTGGTTAGTCATCTGGAGCGACAGGTCCAGGAGTACCCCCAGGCTGCAAACACAGTCCTTCGCGGAGAGTGTGATCCCGTCCAGGACTGGAGGTTGTATTGCAATACCTAGTTTTGGGGCCGCTACTGTTAGTACCTCCATTTTATCTGGATTCAGTCTCAATCTGTTTTTCCTCATCCAGCCCATTACTGCCTTAAGACGACTGGGGGAGAGACGCTATCTGAGGTCATAGCCGACGACCAAGGCATGGAGAAATATATCTGGATGTCATCAGCATACTGATAACACCCTGCCCCATGACTCCGAATGATCTCTCCCAGTGGCTTCATATCTATATTGAACAACATCGGGGACAGGATGGTGCTTTGAGGGATGTCACAAGCATTTGTAGACATACACATGATCAACTGGCTGCTTCAACAGCTTGTTGTGATGCTGCCCCACTACATGCTTTTCTCTTGGTGGTCATTGAGGAGTGAGTGCCCTGGGCTACAGAGCCCTGATTATCTGCCTTGAAGGTCATCCCTAGTCACTAGGCTTTTCCAATAATTATTTCTGGAGTGGATGCTTCAGTATTTAGTTCCTTTATACAAAGGGTCTGCAGAACAAAATAGTTAAAGAGTTTGGCTGGAAGTTCAGGGGAGGGAATTGAGAGTTGAGACTGAAACACTAGCCGTCAACTCAGCAGATTGTGTGCAAGGATGTGTGAAGTGATTTTAAGGATGGAGTGCCAATTTGAACAATTGCCCAAAACTCAATTCCCAGAGTCTAAGATTCAGAAAAGTTCAGGTGCAAATGTATGTATATATTTATTTATCCCCTACTTTTTTTTTTTTAAAATGTACCTTTACACTTCCTGCTTTTAGCTACAGCCATAAGCTTGAGTTCCAAATACTGTAAGAACATCTGTTTCCAAAGTAATTCCAACAAGATTCAGAAAGCAGGAAGCTATGGCATCCTCCAGAGTAATACAATCACTGCGAGATTTCTGTTTTAATTACAGGGACTCAGGTTTCTAGGTGTTCAGCCAAACCATGGGACCTGCCGAAGTACCCCTGTCACCAGTTACATATCAATTTGCCACTGCTTCCCATCAGTAGGCAATCGAAAATAGTTCTGCAGATTTTTGTGCACACTGAGTTTTCCTACCATTTTGTGCTTGTGATGATTAGGCCTTTTCTCTTCTTACCTCTTAAAATATTTGGTGATCTGGGCTGGTGCTGGAAGCATCTCTCACATGGCCCCATACTCTCCCTGCCCCCACCTTTTTCAGAGTTACCTGCTTAAGATATGTGTGTGTGTATGTGTGTACGTGTATGTGTGTGTGTGTGGGGGGGGAGGGAGAGATCGATCTGCTGTTGCTATCACTTTTTGTTCCAGCTCTGTGCCTCATGCCCCTGTTTTCTGGCTGCTGGGCATTTTCTGTTTCTGACATCTGAGCAGGACTGCTTGGTGCTGCATTTTACAGTGTTTGAATTGGTCATTGATGCTATAAGCTGACTTACTGCTTACAGTGAAGGTAGGAGCTTGTCTCACACTTAAATTAACTGGTTTATCTGATCCAGCTTATAAATAAATGTGGGCAGCATCTGGACCTTATTGCAAGGGTTTTGCCGCCAAAATTGCCACCCGGGACCATCCCAGAGCCACCCCCACTCCTAGAGCTGCTCAGCACAGCTCTTTTCAAAGCTAGGAATTCTCTGGCTTCAGAAAATAGCTGCTGGATTGCCTTCAGGAGCAAGGATGGCCCTGGGATGATCCCGGGTGGCAATTTTGGTGGCAAAACCCTTGTGAAAGGGTCCGGACGCTGCTCACATTTATTTTTCAGCTGGATCAGGTAAACCAGTTTATTTAAGTGTGCAATAATATTTGTAGATAGGAATCCTGGGATGTACTACCACCAGAGAGTGGTCCCAGAAAATTCTCTGCCTTTTCTGTGGTGACTCAAACTGTCTGCCTTCCATCTATCACCTAAGCAGAAACAATGAGAACAACATTAACTAGGGAAATGGAAAATAGTTTTTCTCCTTTAAATAATGCTTTCCTCTCATTGCTTTTTGCCCAATGGTCACATAATGGAAGCAGTACTTTACGTTTGCTGTAAAGGAAACCCCCACTTCCTGTAGACTCCTGCCTTAAGCCCATTGCCTAATGCATTTGATGTCCCCCTCTGAGAAATGTCCACTGAGCTATGGTGGTGAGTCTTGCCTGCTGCTCCTAGGAAATATCTTAGAAGGCTCTTCCAGTGTGCAACAAGGACAGGCTACTGTGTAGACTTCAATTCCCACCTCAAGCCCATTCCCTAACACATTTGCTATTTCCTTCCAAGAAACACACCCCACACTGTTGAGGCAAGTCTTGCCTGCTGCATCTAGGAAAAGCTTTAAAAGGCTCCTTTGATGTGCAGTGGGACAATGCTGCTGACCAGATCTTATCTTTCTAAAATGCAACCTTGATAAATTGTCTATGATAATTTAATTTTTTTTAACCTAACTTTGTGCACATCTTGATTTTCTGCACCCGGGTGGTGATTTTGGCAGCTAAATGTGCCTGATACTATCAAGGTGCCGCCTGCTTCTAATTTTAAGTTGGCTCAAGTAAGCTGGTTTACATACTAATGTGATAGTCTCCATAGAGGAATACTACTTGCTTGATGCTTAGACTCAAAGAGGCCATAGGCCTGAACCTGCAGGAGCTGAGCAGAGCAGTGGAGGACAGGGAATCCTGGAGATATCCTGGTCGCCATGAATCGAGGTTGACTCAAGGGTAATTAATAACAGCAACAAACCAGTTGTTTAATAAACTAGTTTCATAAACCATGACTTGAAGCTGGCATGTTTTCAAACTAACCATTGTTGGTTTAAACTACCATCTCTGGTTGATCAGCAGCCACAAGATTGTCTGCTTCTTCTGGAAGTTGCTCAGTTTATTGTATTGTATTTTATTGTATGCTGTTAACTGCTATTTTAATATTGTTCTAGTTTAATTTATTTTTAAGGGGTGGGAGGGTTAGGGATTGGGTTGAAGGATTGTTTTAACTGTTGTCTGTTTTAATGTGTTGTACGCCACCCTGGTTGCTGAGCAGAGGGGCGGGTTAAAATAAAATTTATTATTATTATTATTAAGATAAAATTCTATTAAAAGTCCTCTGTCTGGTAGCACAAGATAGAACAGGGATGAGTTAGATGTTTGCAGCATCTCCTTCTTTCTTGGGCAGATCTATAAGTTTTTAACATGAGGTGAGAGTTCCCAGTTCCCACAAAAACCTTGTATCAAAATAGTTTAAGATGTGAGTCATTTCCTGAGCCCCAGCATTTTGGACCAGAAACCCCCCCCCCCCACCACACATCTCTCTTCTTTACAAATAAAATGAACAATATTTTTATATGACAAATACAGCAGACACAGCCTTTAGGAATCTGCTTCACATATCTCTGAGCCCACTCTCCCATGAGCCTTGTGGAGGGAGGAGAAACTATTCCTTTTATTAATTCAGTACCTAAACATCACTTCTAGAACATAAACATAAGACTAGTTTTTGGTTTGAAGACTTTATTTGCCCAAGAAAGTGTTTCCAGAAAATGAATCAAATCCTGAGAGCAGATTAGAGCTGATTTAGTCACATAAACCCATATGCTTTGGGGCCCTGCAGCACAGGATATGAAGATGAATGAAACTTATTAAAAATATAAGTTGAGAATAAACCCCTCCCTAAATCTCCCTTATTGTATAAGCTGCTATGAATTAAAGCCTTTTTCAGGCTGATTTTCAGTCATCAGCATAATTATGTAGGAACATTTTCCAGACCAGCCAGGCAGGTCCTCCCCCTCCCCATCTCTCCACTTTCTAACAAGTATTTTAACAACCTGCAAGTCAGGAAATGTAAATCAGAGAAATGAGCTGAAATTGCCAATGATTAAAAAGGCAGTCAGCCTCCTGCTTGTGTTCGGACAGTAAACAGTAACTGTCCTCTTGGCCAGGATTTAAGTCCTGTATAGCTTTAAACCAAACATCATCCATACTTTGATTCAGCATAGTTAAAACTGATGATTAAATAAGGTTCTTCTGCTCTTAGAGAAGCTAAAATGCTTTACAGCAGGGGTGGGCCACTGTGGCAGGTCCTGGGACTAATATCCTGCTTCTGGGACTCTTTCTGGGGTTGTGAAGACTGCCAAAAAATGGGGGAAAGCAAAATATTAGCAGCTGTAAGTCCACTTCAAATGTTGAAAAACTGCCCCCCCCTAAAAATTAGACAGTGTGAAGGCAGCGAGTTACAATTTATTTAAAATGCAAATGAATTACAACTTCTAGAAGCTTCCAGGAAAGACAATTCATTTTTTAAACTAGGAAATGGTATGTTGGGAGAGTCTGAAAGGATTGAAATCTCCAGAAATAGCTTGTTTTAGGAGATGGGGGAGCAGGGAGGGGGAGGTCTGCATGTTGCCTGAGCACTGCATTTTGCTCACTCCTGATTTACATCATAAAATTGCAATTAAGAACAAAACAAATCAGTTTAAAACAGGATTTAAAGACTGTCTCCAAAAATCCATCAGAAAATCCTCAAAAGAGCAACAAAAATCACATACAGGTTGAGTCTCCCTTATCCGGAATTCTGAAATCCAAAATAGTCCAAAATCCAAACCTTTTTTCATGGGTGGCTGATATAATATTTGTTTTCCAATAGGTCAGTGTACACTTACTTTATTTCATGCCCCAAATTATTAAAAAATATTGTATAAAATTGCCTTCTCGCTATGTGTATAAGCTGTATATGAAAATAAATGAATGTTGTGTTTAGACTTGTGACCCGTATCCAATATATACCTCATTATATACATATACACAAAAACAGATATTCCAAAGTCAATAATAATAATAATAATAATAATAATAATAATAATAATAATATCCCCAAATCCCAAACACTTCTAGTCCCAAGCACTTTGGATGAGGGAGACCTTTATTACAAACCTATTGGAATAAAAGTGTATTCAGCCACTGTTGAAGAGAGATCAGAGAAAGCCTGATGAAACTCTGCTTGGAGGGTATTCCTAAGCTGCGGTGCCATCACCAAGAAGGCCATTGGGCCAGCTTTGTAACAACTTCAGTGACTGATTCTGAGCATCTTTTTCTCATTTGTCATACTCTGTCCTTATAAGTTCTGCAATACTAGAGTAACACTCTAGGTATTTTTTGCATTCTAGAACAAAAAAATATCCAGAGAATGTAGAGAATAACTAGGATGCTGCAAGAAAAGCAGAAGAAAATCAAAGCTTCAGTTACTCAAAGCACGTATTTGAAGTGGATGGTGCCAGATGTTGCTCTGAATGCTGCTCTAGATCTGGATCTGCCTCTTTCCAATTAGCTTCCACTACAGGATGCATAATTCTGGCACATCTCTGCATTAGGTGGAATGAGATCAACCCCTCCTAATACAAAGTCTTAAGGGAATTATGCTACTGTAGGAGGGGAGCTTTCTGTTCCATCTTTGCAGAAGTCCTTGCCTTGGGTTTGTCCTCCTCTAACTATTAAGCTGGCATACATATGGGATGTTAATAGCCTTTGGGAAAACTATGGCCAAACTTGTAGCTGGTAAATTATGATGGTGTTAAGTTGGACTAATGCTACTTTCTTTACTGAAAAGGAAACAACCAAAGTTCTCTGCAATACCCACTTTTCATGCAATGCAACCCACACAACATGGCCATTTCTGTGGTGTTGGTGAGCAGGAGAATCAGTGGAAATGCATTCAGGTATTTTCCTGTAGCTGGATATACTGCAACAGGCATCTGGGGCTCCTTGGGAGGTTCCTGCAGATGATATCCTCACAGTGTTTCCAGCTAGGGGAAAAGAGCTGGGCACATCTCCAGTGATCCCCTTGCTCTCCAGTGACATGAAAATGGCCATGTAATGGGGGCTGCATCACTTTAAAGATGGGTTGGAGGGAGCATGGAAAGATGTAGCTATGAAGACATGCTACAGCCTACATGTACATTTCCCAAGGCAGGATTCCACCGAACATTTCTTGTCACCACCACCATCATCATCACCACAACATTGCTACATACAAAACAGTTAGAAGCATGTATGAATTTGTAATGGCTGAGATTGTAATGGCTGAGACTGTGAGATAGAAAGGAAAGCTCTTGTCTGGTTTGGATATGGCATATTATGCCAGTTTAGTAAGAGGCAAATGTATCCTCTTCAAAGCATTACAGTCAATGCTTCAAACCTTAATGGTGTGCCTCATAATGGTCAATCTCCCACTGGCTGTGGATCTTGTACTCCAACTGCTGAAAGAGGAATAATCCCTTTCTGCTCAGCATGAATGAAGCACAAAGAAAACATCAACTTAATAGGAAAAGTATGCTTCGTGTTTGACTGAAACTGGCCTCTTCTAAAAGGGCAGCATTAATCCTTAGAACATTTCGTAGGGAATAACTGCTCCTTGTAAGGCATTAGAACATCCCAATCAATTTTGAACAATTGGGGCTGCATCTTGAAAGAATCCACCACTTTTTGTTGTTGTTGCAAGTTTGAATTACAGTTTTCTTTATGCCAGTGTCACATTCTCATTATTCCAATTTGAGACAAGGATTGCTTGGGTTGCAACATTTTATATACACCTAAAGATGACATGCCATAAAAGTAGGACTGGCTCAAAATATGTTGCTTCCTGAGACAAAAACCAAGAGCACAGGAGCCTTTCAGACTATACTGTTATGGCACTGTGATTCCATTTTAACTGTCATGGCTGCATCCTATAAAATTCTGGGGTTTATAATTCTATGAGAGACTAGGGAGATTATCACACAGTTTAAAAAAACGAGTTACTTCTCCTGAAGTCTCTTGAAGTCTCATTTGGGCTGAATCCAGGTTCTATTGCAGGAGTCGGCAACCTACGGCTCGCAGGCCGGGTCTGCCCCCCCGAGGCCTTTGGACTGCCCCCCCGCCCCCCCGCTGCCTCTGCGCATGTCACAGCCGCCATTTTGTTTTCCAAAATGGCAGCTACACCTCGTTCGTGCATGCGCAGGAGTACTGCACATGCTCAAACGAGTAGCGGTCACCATTTTGGAAAACAAAATGGTGGCCGTGGCATGCACAGCGGTGGCGGGGGTCGGCAGTGGCCCGCGGAAGACAAGGGGATCCCTGGACCAGTCCCAGGTAAGGGGAACTTGCCGATCCCTGTTCTATTGCATGGATTTTGCTGCCTAATCTACTGGCCGAGTACAGT
>CM034706.1:191747992-191763037 GCA_020142125.1 Phrynosoma platyrhinos | reverse complement strand
AGGTGGGGGGAGCTCCCTTTTGGGCCTGCCCCCTGGAAGCCCCACCCCCAGAAGCCCTGCCTCCCTATGCCAGGTGACACTCCAGACAGGGATGCCACAGGCTCCTGGACCTTCCAGTGCTTTGTCCTCTGGTGTCTAGGATGTATTTTAAGATGTGTATGATTTCATGTATTTGTTTGACTACGGGCCTTTACAGACTGCCAGAAATAATGCAGCTTGAGTCCACTTTAACTGCTCTGGCTCAGTGCTAGGGAATCATGGGAATTGTATTTTTTTTTCCTGAGACACAGAAAAAAAATACTTCTCTGTCAGAGATCTCTGGTGCCACAATAAACTACATTTCTCATGCTTTCCTAGCACTGAACCAGGGCAGTTAAGTGGACTCAAGTTGCATTATTTCGGGCAGTCTAAAAAGGCCCTACATCATTCAGTCAATGTATCTACAAATATTGTACTGTGGATGAAAATGTTGCTATTATCTTTAATTTCATCTGCAGTTTGCCCATGATACTTTCCCCCTTTGCTGGTGCATAGAGATCTTTTAATTTAATAGGATGTTTTCCACTTAATTCAGTAAGTATACATTTAATCTGAAATGGGGAACACCTTTGTTTTGGGGGTAGGACAGGAATATGTATTTTTGTCCCTCTACGCCTGTTTTGACAAGTTGCTCCTGAAATGTATGAAGGGAAGCACTCTGGAAATGGGAGTAACATTTAGGCACTTAGAGCATGTTTTTAATGGACATTTCAAAGAGGTGTGTAATTAATGTCCTTTTACTGTTTTCTCTTGCACTTTAAAACATCTGGGCATTAGTGTTGACAGATAGAGTCCTTAATCTTTTTTTCACTCTGTGCTCTAAGCCATATTTTTCTTGTCTACTTTAGTTGCACCTCAGAAAAGTCCAACATGCAATCTACAGTGGTTGAAAAGGAATTGGTCCAGTGACTTTACTGCTAGAGGAACACAGAACAGCAGCCATGGATGCCTGGAAATCAACACTCCCATGGCCCACCTGCCTCCATCTTGGCATCTGGCACTGAAGAAGTAGAGGGGAAAAGTCTCCATCTGTACAGCACTCAAATAATTAGTCACTGCAGGTGAAATGTGGATGGGATTACAGAGACGCTGTCAGTAAATTAGGAGTGAAACAGGGGGTAGATCTAAAAATCTATCTTTGAATTTTCTTAAATAAATTATGACGCTGGAGATTCAATTTCATATGTCTGGAGTAAAATCCCCCTCAATTTCATGAGTGCTGGATGCCAGAATCACTATTTGGTTCTTTCAATGTATGATTCACATTTCGTCTACGAGTGAGAGTCATCCTGTGGGTGATCCTCGTGCAAGAAAGCAATTCTGCCATGAAGGCAGAATGTCTAGTTTTGCACAAAGGTCACACAGTTTGCACAGTTAAACGGAGAAGCAACACATAATAGCAGGTAGTGATTATTTTGGTAGTTTGAATTATTTTATCTCAAAGGCAGAAGTAATGAAAACTCCAGTAGGAGTAAAATTTACTTGTCTGTGAAATAAGGCTGAAGCTTTGAGGAGGATAAAGCATTTTTTTTAAAAGTACAGGAGTACTTGGAGGAGGTAATGCTGGTATCTTGCCAGGAATCTATAGAAATTATTTGTAAATCCAGTGTATATATGGAGGCATTTTCAGTACTTAAGAACGCATGAAGACCCCTGGTGGATCAGATCAAAGGCCTGTTTGGTTCAGCACGCATTTTACACAACATACAATCACAAATAGGATGTGAATGCAAATACATCCTTGAATTTGCAAATTGATATATTGAGGTGTACTATCTTTATTTGTTGTGTGTCTTCAAATCGTTTCCAACGTATGGCAACCCTAAGGTGAACCTATCACAGGGGTTTCTTGGCAAAATTTGTTCAGAGGGGGTTTGCCTTTGCCTTCCTCTGAAGCTGAGAAAGTGTGACTCGCCCAAGGTCACACAGTGGATTTCCATGGCTGAGCAGGATTCAAACCCTGTTCTCCAGAGTTACAGTCCAATGCTTAAGCCGCTGTACAACACTGGCCACATTGTTTCTCACTATCTCTAGTATTGGAGGGAATATATATCCATCAAGAGATAGCTGTATTCTTTCTTTTAAAAGTCTTCCAGTTGGTAGCCATTATCCTCTGGTATTAAATTCCATAGTTTAATTATGTGCTGTATTAGGAATAATAATAATAATAATAATAATAATAATAATAATAATAATAATAATAATAATACATAATTGTATATCCTGCCTTTTGCCTGAAGGCAATTAAGGCGGATCACTTACTTTTATCTGTTCTGGGTGTTCCAACTTGAATCATATGTAGAAAGCATACTTCTGTATGAGATTCACCTGTGCCCCAATACTAGCACATTTGGGAAGCAGGAGAACATCTTCTGCTTTTGAAGACATGTTTAATGGCTAAGATTAAATGTATGTGTTGGGGCTAAGAAATGTCTAGCAGGTTTCCCTCACTGGATGTTCTGCACTGCATTGATTGTATCTCCTATCCCTACAACCAGCAATGGCCACGCTGACAGGTTATGCTAGAAGTTGTAGGCCAGGTTGGAGGTGTCTGATATATAGGTTGTCTGATAACAATCAGACTATTAATGTCCATATTGAGCCTCCAGATAGAGTACAAGGATTATGGAGATCATTACACTTACTAAAAACCCAACTGCTCCTCAACAGGATACAGCTGGGTTGTGGGTTGCTGGTGGTTTCTATCAGATGTAATTCACCACCGATGCCACCAGGCGATTGCGGCTTGGCTGAATCCCAGGTCCCAGCTGCACTTTGGAGGCTATTTTTCCAAGACTGCAAGCTCCTGCCTTTGAAAAATGCCTAGAACCCGGGATGCAGTAGGGTTGCAATTGCCTGGCGGCATTGGTGGCAAATTACATCTGATAGAACCCACCAACAATCTGCAACCCGACTGTATCCCGTTGGGGAGCAGTTGAGGTTTTAGTAAGTGTGACAATCTCCTTCATCACACCAGGCTTGTAAGGCAGCACACATTACTCCAGGAAACATATATCAGGTTAGGGACAGTCATTGCACAGCTCTTCTAAACTGCCACAGTGTTGCTTTTGTCCCAGCCTCTGTCTCTCTCACTAGCCTCCTTAGCCTTACCTCCCTTCCCTATGCCCTTCTCAACATATCTTTTAGGCTGTATTTGTTTTAATTTATTTTTACTTTCAGCACAACAACAACAACAACAACAACAACAACAACTTTATTTTTTACCCACTTCTCCCCATGGATCAAGGCAGGGGACAACAACAATTAACAAACAATAACATCAGTTAAAAGACATTGGTTAAAATACATATCAGTTTAAAATGACAAATAACTGCTTTGGAAGGAACTTTTCACACTTTTAATATACACATATTAAAAGGGTCCACATTTAAAATTCTTCATTTAAAATTCATAATTAAAAAATCATCAGGATGAACCTGCCAGAAGAGGCTGATCTTCTGGAAGATCATTCCAGAGTCTAAGGGTAGCTGAAGAGAAAATTCTCTGGCTGACATTTGCCAACCTAGTCCTGGCTCACTGGAGTAAATGTCCACCCGAGGACCTGAGTGTACAGGGCAGATTATATGGGAGGAGGCAGTCCTGAAGGTATTGTGTGATCATGACAATCCATTAAGTTAAAAATAAATAAATAAATAAATAAATAAATAAATAAATAAATAAATAGAAAGAAAGGCAGGCAGGAAGGAAGGAAATAGGAAAAAGAAAAGAAAAATAGCTATTTTGGAGTAGCAATGGGGAGAGGAGCATAATCGCATCCACTTGCACCATGTGACTGCCTGCATATGGGAAGTGCTTTGGAAAGAACTTATCACACTTGAATCAACAGTGGAAAAGCAGTGCAATTGGGAGGCATTGACTGATTTTGCTCATCAATGAAAAGGCACACTCCAGCACTGGATGGATTACAGACCAGCTACTGGACAGACACAGTGTCATATGGTAGGGCAGCAATGGCGAACCTTATAGACTTTGAGTGCTCAAATGCAAAGGCGGTCCTCCACTGGTTATCACCTGGTGTTGGGGGGACGTCCGAGAGGAGAAAGGACTTCCGTAGGGTAGGACTTCCATCTTCTGGGGGTGGGGCTTCCAGGGCGGGACTTCCTCCTCTCTCCCCCCCCCACTCTCTCGGGCCTTCAGCTGCCTCTCTGCTGAAGGCCCAGGAGGGCAAGGGGAAGAGGAGGATCAGGCAAAGGCCTGGTGCTCCTCTTCATCACTCTCCTGTGCCTTTAACTGTCTCTGGAGAGGCAGTTGAAGTGATGGGAGGGTGGGAAAAGATGAGGAGCAGGCGTGTGTCTGTTCCTCCTCTTCCCCCACCCTCCCGTCTCTGTGTGTCCTCCAAAATGACTTCATGGGCCAGAGATGGCACATGTGCCATAGGTTTGCCAACATGGTGGTAGGGTATGCTGTCACAGATGCTACTGTTTTGCTCTAATTCCACTTATCAAGCCTTGTGTGATAAAGTCTGAAGGCTGAATAAATATATTGTGTCATAACAGCATTGGCTACATGGTAGCAAAGGGAAAATATTTGGAATCCTCCACCATGGCCACCTGGTTTTCTGCATCTTCATGGATATCATCATCAATGTCACTTCTGGAGTGTTTGCCAATAGTACGCACCTGACTTGGCCAGAGGCTACGATCTGAGACATGCAGGACTTTCCTGCAACTCCCATGTGCCCAAGTAATAGTGGGGACAAACCCAAAATCCAGAATTTAGGCATTTAATCTTCATTAACTTTTGGCAGCAAATTGACTGATCTAACACAGCTTATAGAAGACTGTATAAAAGAGACATTTAGCTCCTCATAGTTGCTTCCATTGTGAGACCCACATTTCCATAATCATGGTTTTTAAAACACTTTATTTTAGAACCTTGGCAAGAGCAGCACAGCCTCAAATTGCAGGCCTGATACAGGTGCTTAGACAGGAGAGTTTTAGACTGAGCTAATAGTGTAAATCAGGGGTCAGAATCATGAGACTCTCCAGATAATATTGAACTACAAGTCTGAACAGCCCTAGCCAACATAGAGAAGGGAGAAGAATGCTGGGAGTTGCAGTCCAACAATATCTGGAGGATTGCATAAGTCCCATCCTGGTCTAGAATTAAATAGAGCCAAGCTATAACTTACAACATGGCTAAACAGACGTCTGGATCGGGACTGTGGCACGCCATGGCCATGATCCGGCACTTTGCCACTCCAAAAAGAGCTGGCAAATGCCACTCCTTTTTGAAGTGGCAAAAAGCTGCCCTTGTCGTAGTGGCGGTGGCTTTTCTGTGATCTTTTGGCACAGCATGTCTGAATGCTGCACCAAGGAAGCACCCTGATGCTGCCCGCTGTGCGATGGGGCATACAGCATGACGGCGGCATTGGGGCGTAGTCGGGCTCTTTTGGCCAGTCTGTACAGGGCCAACATTAATTCTTCAAAAAATGCTTTCATCCAAGTGCCCTTTTACACTGTGCAATCAAAGTGCTATGATTCTACTTTAACTGCCATGGTTTCAACTTAGGGAATCCTGGGATTTTTGTTTTAGGGAGTGGTATTCAGCTGCCAGTAGGTGGCAAGTAACTCATTGCAAATAACATTACCTTTAATGAGTTACTTGGAGAGTGGTAGCGAGAGTGCAGCTAAATTTAGTGCAGTTCTTTGCACTAAATAATACACTTTTTTTGCTAAGCATCTCATAATGGGAAAGAGCCCCATTTATCACAACACCTGAAAAGGTGATGCTATTGTATTTTTTCCCATTATCAGAGCCTCCTCAGATAAAAAAAGGGTTACATTTGGCAGGAGGTACAGTTACATTTTAATGAGGCTCAGTATCACAGGTAGAGATAGCAATTTCCAATGAAATGGGCAGTTGTGCAGAAGCGTGAACCTTCGAGATGCTTCTGATTAGAGGTTATATATATAAAAAATAAGCCAGTAGCACCACAAGGCTCTTTGTCTGCCTCTCTCTAATCAGACCATGAGATGAGCTCTAACAAAGGGGATTTGGGGGATGGATGCTTCTGGCCTCCTGAGTAACTGGTCAAGACTGGGCAATGGATTCTAGACTCCCAGTTACTCCCTGAACATCAAGGACTACAAAGCCCATCTGATTTGTGAGTTGAATTAGGAGAGTGTATTAGGAGAGACCCTACAATCAGACACGACAACAACCTTGTCAACGGGGAATACATTTACCTTTACTTTATATTAGCTAGTCAGGAGCCCTGGTGGCACAGTGTCAGTACTGCAGATAAAATGTTGTGAATTCAGTCCTGCAGGGCTCTAGGTTGATTCAGCATTTCATCCTTTTGTAGGTAGGTAAAATGAGTACCCCAGTTTGTTGGGGGCAATTGGTTAACCCATTGAAAACTGCTTAGAGAGTGCATAGCACTCTAAAGTGGTATAAAAATGTAAAGTACTATTGCTATTGCTAGTTGTGTCAGGTTTTTTTTAAAATCTTTCTCCCGATTTGAATGATTTAATCTGTTTGTAATTTATAATTTCTAACTGGTGCCTGAAGAACAAGATGGGTCTTCATGTAGAGAGACACCCTTTTGCTATAGAACAGTGATTCCCAAACTTTGGTTCTCCAGGCTTTTGGACTTCAGTTCACAGAAGTTCTAACCAACTTGGCCAGCAGTCAGGTATTCTGGGAGGTGAAGTCCAAAACATCTGGAGGACCACAAATTTGGAATTGTTGCTATAGAATTTCCTTACTTAGAAAAAAGCCCCTTTTCTTTAAAAGTACACTCTTGCACATGTCTTGGTTTGGCCCAACTCTTCCCTATGATTGGCCAGGGAAATGCCCATGGAATCTCATCAATGTCCTGTTGCGTTGCTAAAGAAGGAGCAGTCAAATCAATGGATGGTGGTGGCAAGAGTTAATTAGAAGAAAAGTGGTCCCAAAGAGTTCCATCCAGCTGAGGTACAAGAAGAAGATCCATCAAATGCAATGACTATCATTTTACTTACTGAGGTTTGGGGAGGAAGGAATCTTGCTGTTTTCCTTAAGATGGTGTGAGGTTTCTCTTTCTGTCTCTCTTCTTCAAAATGAGCCCCATGCTGCTCACAGCATTGCTCTGAAGCCATGCAAACTTCCTGTGGAATGATGCACCATGGCTGCTCTCTAGTGCCAAGTCAGAACTATTGGAAAATATTTTTAAGACATATCTTAAAACTATTTAGAGCAATGCTATGAGCAGCTTAAATTGTTGTTTTGTACCTTCAAGTCATTCCCAACTGATGATGGTCTAAGGTGAACCTACCATGGGGTTTTCTTCACAAGAGTTGTTCAGAGGAGGTTTGCCATTGCCTTCCCCTGAGACTGAGAGAGTGTGAGAGTGCTCACCTAGTGGGTTTCTATGGCTGAGCAGTAAATCAAAGCCTGCTCTCCAAAATTGTAGCCCAATACTCAAGCCACTATGTCACACTGACTCTAGGAGCAGCATGGGACTCTTTTTTAAAAGAAAAGAAAAAAGTGAGGCATGTTGTGTTGCTTGTTGTATGAATTCCATATATATTTTCCAAGTAGTCCTGACTTGGCATTAGACAGCAGCCATGACACATCATTCCACAGGAGGTATGCATGGCAGGACTTCTTGGGGTGTCTTCAGAGATATGGTTCTCACTGTGAGCAACAAGTTTTAAACAGACACAGAATTGTCTTGTGTGCCTCCTTCCTTTTCCGCGCCACCCTCTGTTCTTAAGTTAAGCAGCAATGTCACTCCTGTTATGGAACTCATACAAAAAGCAACACAACATAACTCTACCCTGTGTACAAGAGTAAGATCCTTTTTCTGCTGCCCAACACCTAACAGAAGAAATTACTTATTCAAAGTAACATTCCATACTCTGGTAGTGGGAGGATCCTCTTGGTGTTAGGGAAATGAGTACCCTTTCTGCTTTGCCACCCGATGCAGGTGCTTTAGCCTGCCTCATGGGAGGGCTGGTCATGTTCAGAACCAGTGTTCATCTGGCTAGCTATGTTTTCACTTATCCCATTCACTCACATTGTTCCAATTACATGGTTGTTGTAAAGCCAGGCTTGAAAATGTTTGCCAAGGAAAGGTAAATGAAAGCCACTTGTATTACTGTTGTTTCAAAACAGGCTTTACATATGAAGAAACCCAGAACACTGGGATGGATCCAGATTTAGTCAGAGCAGGCCTGTTGAAGTAAATGGGTCAGTATGACTAAGTCTGGATACAACTTGTTATTTTAAAGCAGTTCTATACACACACAGCTTTGAAATGAGAAATTTGGGATTCTTCAAGCTGTGAAATACTGCACAGAAAATCTTAAATGCCTATCCACAAAAATAAAAACATCCAGCAATTAATAATAATATTTTTGTACTTACATGTAGCGATCATCATCATCATCATCATCATCATCATCATCATCATCATCATCATCTTTATTTATACCCCACCTTTTGCAGAGCAGTCAAGGCAGCTTACAACTAAGATAAATTGAGTAAAATTATCCCAAGGTAAACTATAAAACAATGTTACAAATAACAATATCCCCCCATTAAAAATATATTAAATAGACCATGCATTTTTGTACATTTCACACTTGAAGGCAAGAGCAACTAAGGACTAGTCTTTGTTGTTGTTAATTATATATATTCACTAGGCATGATTCACTAGAAAAGGCAATAATAAAGCTAGAAAAAGTGAAGGGAAGTAGCTAGAGGGGAAGTCCACATGCTAGATGGATAAAAGGCTTCGACCTGACCTGACTGTGGAAGAGATATAGCCAAGTCTCCTTTCCTCCACTACTCTGCTCTGGTCCTGTAGATTCTTACCCATGACCTCCCTAATAGATTCTATCCATCTAGCATGTGGACTTACCCTCTATCTACTTCCCTTCACCTTTTCTAGCTTTATTATTGCCTTTTCTAGTGAATCTTGCCTTCTCATGATGTGTCCAAAGTATGACAGCCTCAGTTTGATTATCCTGGCTTTCAGGGAGATTTTAGGCTTGATCTGTTCAAGGACCCATTTGTTTGTCTTGTTTGCTGTCCATGGTATCCTCAGCACTCCTCTCCAGCATCACATCTCAAATTAATTGATTTTCTTCTTGCCAACTTTCTTCACTGTCCAGCTCTCACATCTGTACGTGGTAACAGGGAATACAATGGCTTGGATGATTCTGTGCAAATGAGCACACTTAGAGCTCTTTCTTTTTTATTGTTTTATTTCCTTTTTCATATATAATATACAATGATCATTCTTTCTCATACTCTTTTCTAGCTCTTTCATAGCTGCCCTTCTACACAAAATTATTGCCTTGCTATGGATTTTCGCACATTCCCTTTGATGGTTAATTGTCTTCACTTTCCTGCACAAATTCTCATCTGTTCACATCTATTCACCCTCCCTCTGCTGAAAATACCCAGCCGTCCAAATTCAAGTGAAGCAGACAGACGGTTGCATGTGTGATAATGTGTATTTTTGCAGATACTCTGGTAAAAACTGTAAAACCTTTTTCTGCAGATTTAAGGAACCGCCCTCCAAACACACACACACCAGACTCCTGCGAATTGCATGTAGCTGGATCACTTTCTATTCAACTGGAATGAGGAGCATTTTAATCATATGGACTAGACCTACTTTTACTGTTTTCTTCTCTCTCTGAGAATGTTGGCAAATATTCTGCATGCTGGTAGGAGGATTTTAGGAACTGTCCTCTAACAAGTAATGTTTCCAACATCTCTTTGTACTGTTGTGTCTATTGTGCTTGAGAACTCTTGGTTTTGAAGGATAATCATCTTTTTAATACTTTCAGGTGCTTTTGACAAATCATAGTTCTCACACCAAGGAGCAAACTTGATTATGCCTTCATAGCTTTGAAAATGAACACAGTCAGCATACTCTAGTTGCTAATTGGATCCTTGCCCCATTTTTGAGGCCCCACAGTGCTAATCATGGGAAATGCTTCTAAATTACAGCTTTTTGGACTCTGCTTAAACTTTCTTATCTATGACACGCCGATTCCTTTTTTGAAATAATGCAGACTCTGTGTCCATTCTCTGCTGAAGTTAGAGTGCCCCTGACCCATTTTACTTGGGGCTTTCTTCATTACTTAGTTGAAAAATCCCTTGTATGAGAGCTAGAATTAGAGTGAGGCAGAGAGTGTTAGGATGGGAAGAGTGAGAAAGGCATAGTGTTGGAGACCTGATTATCCATAAATGGACATTTTCCATTCCTAATCGCTAAGTCATTTGAGGACATTGCTTGAGTGACTTCGTTCCAATGTGTGTTCGCCTGTGCAAACATTTGCATGGAATGTATTAAAGCAAATGCTAATATTGTTCTTCCTTTCTTTGTTGACATCACCAAAAAAGAGAAAAATGCCAGACCCTCAAAAGTTACTTTAAAAGGCAGTTAGCTATTGATCTGCTAAGTTCCCGATGTGGTTAATTATCATGGTAATTTAAATAATTTAAAATCTGATTTTGATTATTTCCTCATTATTAAAAATACATAAAATAATTGTCTTTTAGTTATTTTTTTCAAAATCAGACTATTATAAGCCTATAATGTTATAAAACTCACCTAGTTAGTAAAGCAACAGGTGCATTGTAGGTACAGAACTAACTAGAAATAGTTACAGTTAGGCCACAAAAGGAGTGATTGTTTCTTACCATATTGCAATGTAATATAATTCATTTTTAAAAGTTTTTTTTAAAGTAAGTAACTCATTATTTATAAACAGTCAATTCCAAAGATCTGGACAAACCCCTAGGGAACTTTTAACATTTATAAATAATGTGTATTCTGTGGGCTGTTTGGGAGTTAAAAGTTTTATATTATGACCTGAATCCAATTGTCTTAATGGGATGCCACACTTTCTTACTCAATGAGATTGGGGAAATTTGTGCATATTGTTTATTTGCTTATTGTAAACATACACATCTGTGTTGTCATTCTTCTGCCCATTGTCTTCTCTCATCAAAGAGAATCTGGAGGCTTTCGGAGAACTTACAGGTAATAGTGGAATGCAGGCACATCACAAGCAAAGATGTCTATATTACATTATCTTGTGTACTCTGATAAATTATAATCCCAGCTCATCCATATAGATTTATCATGAAGCTACCCAAAGTTACAGGTGATCACACAGATCTGGGCTTGAGTTCTGTTGGTTTTCCCAAAATGGAGCAGACTCAGGGCATATACAGACTGCCAGAAATAATCCATCTTGAGACCACTTTAACTGTCCTGGTTCAGTGCTAGGGAATCATGGGAAGTGTAGTTCATTGTGGTATCAGAGCTCTCTGACAGAGAAGGCTCAGTTCCTCAGAACAAACTATAGTTCCCATGATTTCCTAGCACAGAGCCAGGACAGTTAAAGTGGCCTCAAGCTGGATTATTTCTGGCAGTCTGTATAGGTCCTCAGTGAATGAACTGTTGAATCAACACATTGGGAAGTCCCATTGATTTAATAGGTCTACTCCAGCTTGAATTAGCAACAGAATTAGGCCCATTTGTGTGTGTACATGGACATGTATGTGTTTTAAACTTTAATAGCTGTGTAAGATGTGATCTCTTTCTCTCTCTGTGTAAATTTAGGTCTAAGGTGCTGCAGACTGTTATGCTGGTCATATGGGTGATACCTGCAAAGGTTTTTCATCCTATTGGACAAAAAACATCCTTAGAGAGAGGGAGGGAGAAACTTATGGTGGAGAGGCAACCTCTCCTTCAGCAGTGTGGCCTGATAGTTCAGTTGAGTTTTTCTCTTGCATTACAATGCAATTTGTCCTGGAGAACATGCCAGAAGATTGTGACTTAATTGAAACAAACAAACAAACAAACAAACATGCAGCATCAATATCAATATCTTGGAACTGCAACATCCTTTAGATATATGGACTTCTAAATTCTTATTTGGAGCTGGTTTTGCTGTTTTCAGTTTTTTAATATGCTGGACTGCCCATAACAAAACACTAATCTATTTTCTATTTCTTTATATAAGAACCTAATAAGAATCAATTCAAGGCCCTAACTAACCCAGTATTCTCTTCTCACAGTAGCCACTCATATTTATGGAATGCTCACAAGGATAACAGTAAGCTATAAGTCACTTAGTAACAGTCTTCTGTGTGGTGTTTCATTTTACTAACTGAAAGTAGCCAGTATTAATTTAGCAGACTGTAAGGGAAAACAGATTAAATGCCAATCTGTTTTAAGTGAATGGCCATAAAGGAATGTTTTTGTAACATTTTCCCCAATTAAAACTGGAGTTCCCTAAGGGTCATCCATGGGCCAGTTAATATTCATGGTTCTCATCATCAATGAATCTGTGGAAATTGTCTGCTATGTAATATGGTGAAATGTTTATAGCTTTGCTTTTGGATTCTACAACGTTAAGAGATAGAGAAAGTTGAGTGCCCTTGTTTTCTCTGTTTGTAAAGTTAGTCCTGTTTGGACCCCATTTCATTTTTAAAAGGATTTTGTGACTGTTAATTGTCCCACATATTTATTATTGTACTTTATTACCCAATAAAGTATCTGGATGTCAGATAAGTCCCCTGTAAAACTGCTGTGAAGGACAATGAAATAAAATGTGCACAAAAGAACATGTGAAAAAGAACAGCTGTACAATTCAAATTGTCTCTCATCCAGGATGTTTTATTAACATATGCATCTATTCAAGATTCATAACAAATGGAATCCGATATAAATATTAGAAAAATACTTATACTGTAATAGTATAATAATATAGTATTAGAAGAGGAGGATAGGGGTTTTTGGAGGTGTCTGAGAGTCAAAGTCAACTTGAGGGCAGATAGTAAAATTAGAAAAAAAAACCCACCTCCTTGGAACTCAATGGGACTAATTCTAAACACATTCATAAAGGATGGCACTCTAGCATCACGTGAGGAAAGGTCGAAGGAGCTGGGCATATGCAGCTTGGTAAAGAGAAGATTGTGGGGTGACATGACTGCACTTTAAATACCTCAAGGCCTGTCACATAAAGCAGAGTGTTGGTTTGTTCTTTCTTGTCTCTAAGGTCAGAACTAGGTCTAATGGTTTTAATTTACAGGAGTGAAGATTATGGGGGTATATTAGAAGGAACCTCTTCACAGTGAGAGTGGTTTGGAACCAATTGTCAAGTGAGGTGGTGTGGTCTCCATCCCTGGATACCTTCAGAAAGAGGCTAGACAGCTACCTGCTGGGGATGTTCTAGTTGGAGATCCTGAATTGAGCAGGGGTTGGATATATTGACCCAAAGTGCCCCTGCTATATGTATGATTCTGTGATATGGGTAATGGTTGCAGGAGCTACCTATGAGGTAGAAAAACAATTCAAGGAAGAAAATTCATATTTTAGCAGTAGAATGGCCAGTGAATTAAGGGTTAAGCATTCAGTCACAGAGAATTCATCTATACTGACAGAAAAATCCAGCTTATCTTCAAGTTACCCCAACCCGCAGTGACCATGGGCTTGTCTACATGCAGGGAGGCGAGTTTTGAAGAACAGTCCACACAGGTCTTCCTTTTAAAGACACCCCAGCCCAATAAATTGCAGTATGTCTGGCCACATGACACCCATGCTTCTTAATGTATTAACAGTGGGCCCTTGGTATCCACTGGGGGTTGGTTCCAGGCCCCCTGTGGATAGCAAAATCTGTGGATGTTCAAGTCCCATTAAATACAATGGATAGTAAAATCATGTTCCTTAAATGAAATGGCAAAAATCAAGGTTTGCATTTTATAATTTTTATATTTTTTGAATACTTTCAAGCCATGGATGTTTGAATCTGTGGATAAAGAATCCATGGATATGGAGGGCTGACTGTATTTCTGAACTCCTCTTGGCCTCACATTGACATCATTATGCAGACTGGTCCACGCACATGCATGAATATCCAGATTTTCTGCTTAAAAAGGGATAAATCTCCACCTTTTATCCTCTGGTTTAAATCCCTGAGGTGATGAAGAGGCTTGGAGTTGGCCTCATTCATTCCATATATTGTTTGAACAACTTGCTTTGAAAACTAGGTGACACTGTTTTATTTGGCCCATGTACATTTGCTTTCCATGTTTTTTTTTACACTGTTTCTGTTATAAGATATATATGATTAGCTAGCAATGAAGGCAGTTATATCAGCCTCCAGATTTTTTTTTTTTGGGGGGGGACCAACCCAAGTTATAATGATTCACATTGTAGAGCACTGGGCTCAGTAAAGTGACTATGGTACTAGGATAGCAGCTTTCTCCTCAGCCTCAGAAGCTCATTTGTCGTATACCAAGTTTTCTGATCTGTTGAAATGCACAGCTAGTTTGTCCTGGAGGAGACAAAAACCAGGACCATGAAAATGATTTAATTGGCACTCAGCTTTGACACAGCTTTGCTACTGTGCCACAGCTATCTCCCACACCAATAGTGATAGCTTATGGTGTATTCCCTCACATCCTGTTGACTTTTGCACTTCAGGTTTTATAGGGAAGGGTATAATGCAGGCAGAGGTAGACTTGGCCAGATTGTTGCCCAGTGGTTGCCTGTGTATGGTTTTCTTTTCTAAACAGGCTTGAGTTACATCAGGACCCATAACCCAGCAAGTGACATGGGCTAATTCTGCTTGCAGTCATTATAAACACAGAGGAAAGGAGAGGAAAAGCCACACACAGGCACACCATAAAATATTTATTCAGAAAGTATGCCTTGTTTTCATTTGTAGCCAAGAAAATTAAGAAGAATCGGGGGCGTTTTTAAATGGAAAAAGTGACACTCCTTATAATCCTTGAAAGCCCATGAAATGGGTCTTCTCCACTCCAACAGTTACACAGGACACAGTTTTTTTTAAAAAAAATATTTTAACAGGTCTGACATTTTCTCTATGTATAGCCATGAAAGGAAACATTTTCTTTTTAGGTGAAGGCTTGCTTTGGGTTTTAATCACATTCCTTTAAACAACAGATCTTTCTATAGAACAGTATAGTCTCACTTTAACTAAATGGATGGGTTTTTTGGGGGGGAGG
>CM034706.1:191694813-191719472 GCA_020142125.1 Phrynosoma platyrhinos | reverse complement strand
TTAGATCTTGCATTCACCCTTAGTATAGGCTAGGTGTGGACTTGTTACCAAGAGCATGATGCAATCCTGTATTCATGTTATGATGTATGTTTTTTGTTGAGCAGGGCAAGAACAGGGTGATGTCTGGATTGTTGGTCACAGCTTGGTCTTTTGGGCTGAACGGCATTCTATTCAGATGGGCCAAGATCCAAACTTAGGTTTGGGTTGGATTTGACTCATGCAGTGGTTTGGACGGAGAGGCATGCTATGGGGGGCCCTTCTTCCTCGCATCATTGAATTGTCCGCTACCTTTCCACATCCCCGGATTCTACTTATTCACCTAGGCAAAAATGACTTGGTTAAGATTACTGGATTACAGTTGGTCAAAAGGATCATGATGGATCTACAGGAAATATGATGGCAGTAACCAGGGACAGTTATTCTATGGACCAAGCTCTTGCTGCAAAGAAATTGGCCTGGAGCAAGGAAAGACTCTGCTATTAATGCAGCTCGTCGTTGGGTGAATAGAAGTGTTTCAAGGAGGTTGGAAGATTTGGGGGCATTCTGTGTAATGCATGATAGGATCAGAATAGATTTGCCACATCTGTACAGGGGTGATGGGGTTCATCTCTCACTGGTAGGTCGTGATGTCTATCTGGATTCCATTGCCTCACATATTAAATGTGTCCTTCTGGGGGGAGGGGGGATGACAAGCTAGGCTGGCCCCCTCCTGTGGCAGGTAGGGACCCCCCCCAGGGGATAATGGATATCTGAATTTACAATATTTGGCCAGTTAAGTGGGATGAAGGCTTTACATCATCAGCTTAAAATTTTATTACATCATCAATGTTAGTGATGATGTCAAAACTTGGATGGGGGAGATGATTTGTTTATATGTTTAGCAATTTGTGTGAGAACCTTCTTGACATATGCTTTGTGGAAGGTGTGACTTATCCCTGATGGCTTGAAATGATTAAGATGAAGATTACATCAGGTGTTATGGCATGTGCACATACACGTGTCAAGAAGGAAATTATAATCAAGTTAAGAATTTCTGATGTAAAGTTACTGTTTTAGACCCTGTACAGATGAATAAAGTTGTGGCCATTTTGTTATCCATAAAACAGCATTCGGACTTCTTTGTGGCGGTGCAATTACCAACCAGTTTCTAACATTCCATTTGTGGACAAGACACTGGAGAGCGTGGTGGCTACTCAGCTCCAGGGAATGAGAATAATCATCCAGGGATAAAGGGAATAAGACCAATTATCTAGATCTATTTGTTTTAGTCTGGTTTTGGGCCTATGGAACAGAAGCATCTTTGTTCACTTTGGTGGATGATGTATTCTGGGAACCAAATAGAGGGGTGTACTTAGTTCTGTTAGTTTTGATGGATGTCTCAGTGCCTTTTGATACCATTGGCCATGGAATCCTTCTGGGCCACTTTGCTGGGATGGAAGTTAGAGATACTGTTTTACAATGGCTCTCTTTCTTTCTGGAGGGAGTGAACCCAGAAAGTGGTGTTGGAGAATTCATGCTCTACCCCTTTTCTTTGGGGTCCTTCAGGGTTCAGTTTGTTCCCCCCCATTTAATATATACTTGAAACTGCTGGAGTTTGTCTGGAGCTTTGGGTTCTGGGGTACCATCAGTATTCAGATGACATCCAGCTGTACAACTCCTTTCCACCTCAATCCAAGGAAACTGTCTTGCTTCTAAACTAGTGCATGTAATCAGTAAAGGATTGGTTGATGGAAGTTCAACTGGAAAGAAACTATGAAAGAATATTACAATATATGATTTTAGCAGCAAGACTGTCTTCTTGCTGAGCTATATGCTCAGAAATGGAAGACTAATGTACTGAAATAGATAAATGGTCAGTGCTGTTCAGAGAAAAGTAGTTAGTAATGTTTTTGTAATCTTAGTAATGTTAACTGTCATTAAGCCTTCTTTGATTCATAGTCACCCAATGAATAACAGACCTCCATATCACCCTGTCATCAACAGCTCTGCTCAGGTTTTGCAAACTCAGGGCTGTGGCTTCCTTGATTTAATTTATTGACCAGTAGTTCAGTCTATATATTTTCCTACTACTGCCATGGCAAGCATCATTGTCTTTTCTAGTGAGTTGTGTCTTCTCATGATATGTACAAAGTACAACAGTCTCAGCTTAGTCATTTTGTCTTCTAGGGAGAGTTTAGGCTTGATTTGCATTAGGACCCATTTATTTGTTTTTTTGGTAGTCCACAGTATCCACAAAACTCCCCCCAGAACCATATTTCAAATGAATTCTCTTCCTATCAGTTTTTTTCACTCTACACCTTTCACAACTATACATAGAAATTGAAAGTATGTGTAGAAAACACATTTCTATGCTGAAGAGCCATGTGTATTCCTGTGCAGATGAATCCTTTCCAAAGTGCAAAGAACCTCTCTCAGTAGTAGCCTCATGACTGCTTATGGTATTTCCAATGGGGTTTCCCAGGCACCAGGAAATCCCTTTCTCAGCCAAGATACAAAGGGTAAATTGAAATTCTTTCCATCTCTAATCCAAATAGTTTCCCATTTTTCAATGTGGCTCTTTAGTAAAAAAACAAAACAAAACAAAAACCAAAAATGAAAACAAACAACAACAAAAAACCCCAAACCATACAAGTATACAAATTCTTGTCAAAATAAGTGTTAAAAAATGCAGTAGATGGAAAATTGCTTGCAAAAATGTAAATAATAATAATAATAATAATAATAATAATAATAATAATAATAATATCCCACCTCTCTGTGCAACACAACCGGGGCAGTTTATATGATAAAATACAAATACATATAATAGTCAAAATGCATTAGTGCAAAATGCAATAATTTTTTTTTAGTGTTGGGAAATCCTGACAAGGAAAATCCTGGACTGATGAGTATCTTTGCAGTTTGGGACTTACTCTGTGCAATTTTACTTATGAAACTCTGTTTTCTGCACAAAAAGTTCAAATTTTGTGCAGAAAACAGTGCAGAATAAATGCAGAATAAGTCCCCAACTGCATAGGAAACAACAATTTCTGCACACAGAATAGTATGTTGCACATTTAAGTGAAAAAGCATTATTTTCTTCACATTTATTTCCTGCACAGAAATTGTTTTCTGCACAAAAACATCACATTTGGCTTTTCTGAAGAATAAGTCCCAAACTGCAAAGAGTCTTTGAAAACTATGGCCTTTTCAAAGATTTTCTTGGTGGAAAAAATTTGCTAAAATTGTTGCTTCCATTGAGAATGAAATTAGGGAAGAATTACATTCCTAATATGTATATGAATGTGGCACAAAAAGGAAAATAACAGAAGTGGTTATGAGTCAGGAGGTCAGTAATTACACCATGAAGATGAACTGCTACTTCAGTTATGGCAAACTAGATGTTACTCAAGCTCCTGTGTTAACCTCTCCTTTGCTTGAGAAATACAGTTCATTCATTGCATGGAATCAGAAACAAAATCAATTTTTTAAAAAAGTGAAGAACGCTCCATGTTTTTGTTTTCCTTCCACAGAAAACAGAAAACACATGGTAGGAAAGAGATTGAAAATGGGAGAACATATTGGAAACATATTGCTGCCTCAGGCTGAGTACCCTTACAAACGAGCAATCAAATACTTGCTTCATTGTGCATGCATGCCCCCACCCCTCGCTCCCTTAAGAACTAGTAATTTGATGTATTGGAGGTTGCTTTTATAATGAGGCAGAAATACATGTTCTCCTGAGTTATACGGCCAATGCCTCAAAAAGAAAGCAAAAAGGGACAAAATCATAAACAAAGTATGGAGAGTTCTAAAAAGGTCTTGCCAAACAGTGTGCAGGAATATGACAGGAACAGTTCACAAAGTTCACACAAAGTGAGACCCTTGGCCAAGGCAGTGTTACTCTAAGGATGAGTTGTACAACACCTTGAAATTTAAGTGATGCCCCTTCTGCATTATTCACAATGATTCCTCCTTCCCCAAGACAACCTTAAACCAATTTGTTTGCAAAGTGTAGTTTGATTTCTGGTGCAACACTTCCCTTCTTGTTTCTTGCTTAACCAGAGAGTTTCAGACTGATTTCATGTGTAAGCAAAAGGAGTAGCGATCTGGTTTTAGCCACTCTATTCATAGAATCATAGAATCATAGAGTTGGAAGAGACCACAAGGGCTATCCAGTCCAACCCCCTGCCATGCAGGAACTCCCAATTAAAGCATCCCCAACAGATGGTCATTCAAAACAAGTATGTAACAGTCTTGTAATAGGAACAGAAGAGAGTTCCTGAAATGAGTACTTTTTCTTTAAGTGTTATTTATTGTGTTCTTAATCTATTGTTTCCTGTCTAATTGTATAGGATGGCCCAGTAAAATGACCAAATAGCTACCTAAGTTAACTTACCTCTTTCAAACAATACCACTAAACATTCCACAACATATTATTGTCATGGCAAAAGATAATTATGGACTTTATCAATAGGCATAAACACCCCAGAGTCTTTAAAAAAAGTATTATTTCAAAATACAAAGGAAGAAAGATTAGGAATTCCTCATTTAAAATTGTACTATGGAGTTTATCACACACAGGCAAATTGCTTAAATCCTGTGCAGAAATGGGATTTAAAAATCCAAAACCCCCCACAAAAGTGGGTTGTTTTTCAGAAATATTTGTGTAAAGGAAAAATAATGCGAAATTAACCTGAACGGAAACTTTCCATTCAGATTAATGACATGTTATTTCTCCTTGACACCAACATTGTGTGAAAAACAACCCACTTTTGCAGGTTATTTCTACTTTCTGTTTGGGTTAACCCCTAATATAGTGTAAAAAACAACCCACTTTTGCAGGTTGTTTTTACTTTAAATCCAGTTTCTGCACAGGATCTGTCCCATGTGATAAATGTTATGAAGCATTCCAGTTGAGACGAATGGTGTGATTTATACTGAGCCTCAACGTGGATACTTGTTTGTTTGTTTTTTAACCAGAAAAAGATGATCACCATCCTGATTGGATCAGAGGGCTGCCATTTATACCCATTAAACCTAATAAACATGCCAAGTTAAAAAGTCCTTTTTTGAAAAATGTATTTCAAATATGGAAAAGGTGGCAAAATGTTTAATTCCACCTTTATTACAATTGATACCATCCTTATGCCACCCTCTATTTTTCTCAGTTTAAAAAGTGGGAAACCAAACTACAAGATGCATTTATAAGACAACAACAGGACAGGTATTCAAATGAAACAACTGGTACTATCTTTAATTCATGGTTTCTTCTTCATCAAGTTTTACATTTTATATCTGATCCTGAAGCAGAGCTTATAATGAATCGTTCATTAATTTCATTTGAGTCACTGGTGTTTCAAAACAACTCTGAAATCAGCTGGATTAATATAAAAATATATATTCTCTCTTGATTGACAACATTTAGGATAATCTGCTGGATTAATATAAAAATAATGTCTGCTGGAATTTTTTTTTATTCTTTGACATTGTTTTCCTTTGCATCATCCTTTACATCCTTTTTTACATGCCCTTAAATTTTACCCTTGAATTTTCCATGGGCCATATCAAAATCCCTAATTTTGCCCCCAAAACCTGCCCTTGACTTATACATGAGGTTGACTTATAAATGGGCTGCAGATGGGCAGCTCTGGGCCACCCCAGGAAGTGGGATCGGGGCCACGGCTACCCCATGTTGCATCCCCAATCCTCCCTTTTGCTGCCCTGGAAAGAGCGGCAAAATGCCGCTCCTTTTAGAGGCAGCAAAAGGCCACCCTAAGAGCTGGTGCACAGCTCTTCTTCATCCTTTCTGGTGCAGCGCATCAGAACATTGTGCTGGGAGGGTGTCCTGACGCCGCACACCATGCGTAATGGCGTGTGGTGTCAGGATGGCATCGCCGTGGGGTTGGGGCAGCCGGTGTGTGGCTGCCCCACCCCATCTCTGCCTCCAGGCCAGCCCTTTGTGTCGGTCTGCAGTGGCCCAAAGTGGAACATAGATAATTCAAACTTCTATAATTCAAAATCTTCTTTAATTCAAATATTTTCCCTGGTCCCTAGAATCTTGTATTAAAACAATGTTAAAAAATTATGGTTAATTCGAATTATATATTGGATAACTTGAAGTTTTTCCAAAGCAACCAGCACCAGGAGGAGGAGGAAGGAGAGGCGGAGAGGCCGCAGTGGAGTCTCAAACCACCGCAGCCCAAAGCCTCAACTCCTCAAGTTCCAGGAGGAGGAGGAAGGAGAGGCGGAGAGGCCGCGGCGGAGTCCCAAACTGCCGCAGCCAAAGGCAACCCCCCAGCACCAGGAGGAGGAGGAAGGAAGTGGTTGACAGTGTCATCATCAAAGTAGACATACAAGACTTTGACTTTGGCTGAGAAAATTGCGGCCATAAAAGAGGTAGCAATGGGGACAAAGAAAAAAAATCTGAAACTGAGGCATCAGTTTTGGAAGAAATGTCTATTACTAGTGCTACCGAAGCAGCGAAACATATTCAGCAGCTTAGACGTTTTTTAGAAAGCAAAAACAACGTGAGTGATTATATTTTTACGTCTCTAAATGCAGTTGACTCTTTTGTTAAAACTGAGAGACTTAACAACAGAAAACAAGCAAAGATTTCTTACTTTTTTGAAACACATTGAAAATGTAAAACGTATCTATGCCTTCTGATTTATTAGTGTAGTTAATACTGTACTGTATATTCAAAAGAATATGAACCATTTATGTATAAGCTCTGAATTCCTTATTTTAGTTATATTGATTTATATACAGCTTGTCACTTTCATTATAATCTCTTTGAGTAAAAACGTATGTGTACTGTATTTAAATTTTGCAATACAGCAGGGGGAGGCAACCTTTCCCCTTTAAGGGCCGAGGGACTTCAGCTCCCAGAAGCCTCAGCCATGTTGACCAATAGTCCCATGTTGGCCAATAGCTCCTGGGATTCTGGGAGCTGAAGTCCCCCGGCCCTTAAAGGGGAAAGGTTGCCTACCCCTGCATTACAGTATCCCATTTTTTGGATAATTCAAATTTTGGATAATTTGAATTTTTTTACTGGTCCCTTGGGGTTCGAATTATCCAAGTTCCACTGTATATACGGTATTTACTTTGCCGTCTTTATATTTTCCTTACTTTTCTATACTTCGTCTTTCTCATTCTCTTTCTCAGTATAACAAATCCCTTGTATTTTCCCCTATCTTAAACACCTAGCCTGTTTCCTTAGAAAATTTCTAGAAAGTAACATTTTATCACTCATTCAATCATTCACCTACTTACTTCTCTATAGCTCTGATTCGTGTTGCTTAATTACAGTTCCTTCTCTCTTTGTGAATTCTTATGTGTTACTATGATCCTTAATCTCTATATTTACCGTAAGTAGCTATTTATATCAGGGGTAGGCAACCTTTCCCCTTTAAGGGCCGAGGGACTTCATTTCCCAGAAGCCTCAGCCATGTTGGCCAATAGTCCCATGTTGGCCAATAGCTCCTGGGATTCTGGGAGCTGAAGTCCCTCGGCCCTTAAAGGGGAAAGGTTGCCTATCCCTGATTTATATAGTTAATTTTGCCTACCTCAACTTACATTACTATTCTATACAAACTTATATCAACCAGTTATTCTTCAAAACCTTTCTTTGCTAATGGACTCCATTTTTGATACATAGATAAAGTCACCCCTTTCCAGTCTTTTAAATAATTTCCATCAGTTAGTAATCTTGTTAATCTGTCCATCTCTGCAAGGTCTTATATCTTCAGGAGCCAGTCTTCTATTTTGGGGATCTTCTCTTCCTTCCAACACTGTGCATAAACCATTCTTGCTTCTGTGATTACATAAAACAACACCACATGATTTTTTTTACTTTTGAATTCACTATATTTAACATGTATGGTTTTGGTGTAAACTCTGTCTTAATCTGTAAAATTTCTTCTAGTGTTTTATGAATTTCCCTCCGGTACTTTACTTTTTACAACTCCACCATGTGTGGTAAAAGGCACCCTTCTCTTTTAAACATTTCCAGCAAGTGCTAT
This sequence comes from Phrynosoma platyrhinos, assembly GCA_020142125.1. Lineage (NCBI taxonomy): Eukaryota > Metazoa > Chordata > Lepidosauria > Squamata > Phrynosomatidae > Phrynosoma > Phrynosoma platyrhinos. Next base: position 191,711,469 of record CM034706.1, on the reverse strand, counting down.
CTATTCCATACATTTTTGAAAGTTTATCAGGTGTTAAAATACCATTGATATTGCATTTTATAATAGTTTATAATAATTTTCCTTAATATCTTGGTTTTTTGTATATTTAACCCTTTTGATCCATGTGGTTTCCCAGTGGAATGTATTTTGATTGCAATCAAACATTGATTGGAATGGGGACTGCAGCCAGGAAATCAAGAGAAGATTAAGAATGGGGAGGGCAGCTGTGAAAGAACTAGAAAAAATCTTAAAATGCAAAGACATACAACTCAGCACAAAAGCCAGAATCAAACAAGCCATCATATTCCCTATTACCATGTATGGATATGAGAGCTGGACAGTCAAGAAAGGAGATAGGAGGAAAATCAACACATTTGAGATAAGAGCCCTGGTGGCACAGTGGTTAAATGCCTGTACTGCAGCCATTCACTCATAGACCACAAGGTTGCGAGTTCAATACTAGCCAGGGCTCAGGCTAGACTCAGGCCTGCATCCTTCCGAGGTCACTAAAATGAGTACCCAACTGTTGGGGGGCAATGAGCTTACAGTTGTAAACCGCTTAGACATCCCATAGCGTGATATGAAGTGGTATATAAATGAAGCTGCTTTGCTTTTGCTTTGCTATAATGTGGAGAAGAGTGCTGAGGATCCCATGGACAGCCAAAAGTACAAACAAATGGGTCCTAGAACCAAGCCAGCGATACCCCTAGAATCCAAGATGGCAAGACTGTTGTACTTTGGACACATCATGATAAGGCATGAATCATTGGAAAAGACAATAATGTCTTTGTTAGGAAAGGTGGAGGTAAGTAGAAAGAGAGGAAGGCCACATGCTCAATAGATGGACTTTAATAAAGAGACCACGAATAAGAGTTTGCAGGAACTGAATAGAGTAGTAGAGGACAGGGGAGCTTGGAGATGTCTCATCCATAGGGTCACCATGGGTCAAGACTGACATGAAGGCAGTTAACAACAAACAACAACAAAGGCAGTAATCCTATCAAACATCTCCTGTTGTGGGGAAAGAAAACATAATTTAAAAAATTATGGAACAGTCCTATATGCAGTAATCCATTTAGTTCAATAAAATTGACTTCCAAAATGAAAGCTTTTGGAAGCCTTGCTTTTGAACTGAAAATTTACTTCAAAAACAAACATATGCAGATGAACGACATCTTAGCTAGTATCAGATACGTAAAATTTGTTGTCTAGATCACTTTCCAAATGGTGCTCGCTTTCTCATACAAACAGAAAACAGGTTAATTATGCTTATTTGGATAAAATTTGAATATTTTAATTTATATGTGTAGAGGCAAATTTAGAAAATGTTGGGAAAAGAATACCATCCCTTAAGCACTTTGTGTATTAAGAGAGTTTCATTCAATTGAAATCAATGGAAGTACTGTCACTAGTTATTTGATGAATTACTTTAACTGGTTTGGTGTCAAATGCCACTAGAATCAATGGGAATGCCCTGGATTCCAAGAGTAAGGGGAATTCCAAGAACTTACTCCTATGGAGTAGGAATTGATCCAGACAAACATTATGAAAGCATTTGAGTTTCTTTTCCTTCATCAAGGAGGTGAACATGTTAGTTCTCTGCTTCTCTGTTTGGCTGCTTCAATTTTGTTGTTTTTGTTTTACAAAGCAAATGTTTTTTGCCATGAACGTTGTGCAGTTATCCAGATGTGTGTATGTTACCTTACTTTAAAAGTGGTTGATTTGGAGCCAAAAGGAAAGAGGAAGGGTTAGGAATGTGAAACCTAGTTTCTCATAACTTTGTAGAAGGCAGATGTTTCTCTTCTGGTTCCAACTTTCCTTTTCTTTGCATGAAGGAGAAGTTCTTTAAAAGCTAAATAAATATCCCTTTGAGAAGAGCATGACTTAACAGTGTTTTTCTTTGCATTAACCATTTGGTGGCTGGGATACCACAGCTTCATGCTCTGACAGCAGGATTTTTGCAAGCCCTTTGTATCAATTGCATTCACTGTTTATACATATAGGCCACTATAAAAACAAAAGTGTCAAAATCTCATCAAGACGTTTGATCAGGGTGATATGTGATTATTGCTTACACCCCAAAATAATGTAAATACGACTGTAAATAATTTCCTTTGTTATTAAGATTCTTGAACAAACCATTCTAATGGCAAATAAAGCCAGGCATAGTTCAGTATTCTAAAGATACAGTTTTATTTGCTGGTGACTGATGATGCTAGATTTCTACTGTGGCATGTTTAAAATAAACACATCAAGGCTGAGTATGCATGCTTTGTCTCTTCGAGGGAAACCCTAAAACTTTGCAGTCTTCTTGGAAACCTTTGGCCTTCTGAATAGAAACCCAAGTGTAGAGTTTCATAGTTGTCAGTGGAGCTCTGGTAAAGTGATCCTCACTTCTAGGTTCAAGTTCTGTGCACTCTTACTTCTGAGTAAGTGCCACTGACCTCAGTAAGATATAGTTTTGAGTAGACATAAAATGTGAAATTACTGATTGTTAAAATAGACTGCTCTTCAAACTGGTACCTGCCCCGAGATACAGGGGCATCAATATTGGGTAATAACAATCTACTACCTCTGCATGGGAACCAGTTTTAGTAAAGCTGCCCCAAGACAGGGTAGATAACACCAGTCCCCATGAGCCTCCCAAGGCCTTTAGTGTAGTCTCTGGGTGCTTTCATCCCTCTTTTTTACCAAAGCCAACCCCTGCTGATGCCATACAGACCTTTCTTTCACCATGGATAGTGAAGAAAGAGCAACCTGTATCAGGATTGCCAGAGGAGTTGGGAGATAGCAGATTACCCATATTATCCTATCCAGACAGGAAAAAGAATTGCTGGTTAGGGTAGTTAGGACTCAGGCTCCTGGATGAAGTCTCAATGGGGTTTATAACATGGGGACCATATGAATCTCCAGCCCAATAATGATTAAAGTGGCTGCAACCCACAAAAGCATGCAATGCACAAATGATTTTCACACACAGAACACAATAATGCATTAGAAGCTCATTACTAAAGTGAGAAAGAGGGTAGAACATGCATTTGGTTTTCACACAGATTAGTGTAAATCCCGATAATGGTTTGGGAATTCCTTTTTTTGCACGTGTGCACAGAAATAGCAGCTGCATCACCAGAAATCACCCAGAGAAATAAACAATTTTATTTACACAATTTTCTTTATAAAAATATACTGCACTGTCCCTTACTTTCCAAGAAATGGTATCCAACCTAAGTAAAAAAGAACAAAACATTACCTAAAGAAATAGGAAAGGTAGAAAAATAGTATAAAAGGCTGCATCCCTCTCAGCAGCTGATGTCCTTGCCTTCCCTGAATGGCGGTTTCTTTAAAAGCCCTGGCTAATGGAGAAGGGCGGGGGAGAAGAGACATTCACACAGAAAGTTGTCTTTGCCTCAGCAACTGTTCCTTTGAGAGCCCTGGCTACTCGCCCCAAAGAACCATGGGAAATCTAGTAACAAGTACAGAAATGAGGAGAATTCCGCAAATTGCTTTCACACTAGAGCAACTGTGCAAAAAAGCAAATTCATGAATGAAATGGAAATTAATTTATGGCATTTTCCTGAAAATGCATATTCGCTGGTTCATGTCACTTTCCTGTCAGATTCCAAGTGGTTTGTGCACAACGGTGTGTGAAAACCATTTGCCCAATTGAGCCTTATACACTAGATAACTGTGGGACCCATTTAAACTTCCAATTTTCTCCATGTGATAAACTAAATGACTTATTGTGTTTCTCAGGGTTTCTAGATGAGGAGGGCACATTTGATTTGGTGGCTTTAAAGGCTGGACATCTATCAACATCCATTCCTGGCTGACATCTTCAGTGTGAAAGTGTTTGTATGTGTATTGCACTTGTGCATTGTTTTGTTGTTGTTGTTAACCACCCTTGAGTCAATCTCAACTCATGCCAACCCTGTGGATGAAACATCTCCAAGACTCCCTATCCTCCACTGTTCTTCTAAGGCTAAGCTCTTGCAGAATGGTACACCCAAAAGCTAGGACTGAGGCAAAAGGAATAGAAAATGAGACAATGGATACAGGCACATCTGGAACAAGGCGAGGACTCGAGAGCCAGTGCTGCAACTCATGATCCTTTTTGTACAAGCCCTGGGAACAATGATGCAGGATCTGGAGGAGGGAATATAACCCAAGGCAGTTGGGGAGACTTCCTGAAGCCCAGAAACTGTGCTGGGTCTGGGGAAACTCCCCATGTTTCATATGTGCTGGATGTAATGATTTTGCATCTCTACTTGGAGATTCTGAAAAATTAAGACAGGCACAAAAGGTCAAGAGGCTATCCTAGTTCATGGCACTCACCTCTCTCCCTCATCCTGCTCAGCTAGTTCCCTGACTACTTGGCTTGTAAGTTCCATTTTTCCACCCCTCCTCTGCCACTGTCCTCTGACCTTCATGGAGAGCAATGCTGGCCAATAACAGCATCAACATTGTGACAGTGTCCAAATTAATGGGGTTTGAAGTACCCCCTATTGAGCTATTGTCTGACTTGTTTTCAAAATTCTGAATCTTGTGCCTCCTCAGCAGTTCACATAAATATAACAGAAATTGTGTGGAACACTGCAGTAACAGCAGGATGAGATCTCTAACAATCTTCTGGTTCAGCCAGAAGGGGAAACAGGTGAAAGATGAAAGAGGTTGAGCCGACAAAAGCTGGCTGTCATGCTGAGTATCCAAGGGCATCTCCAAACAAAAGTGTCATCATGCAGAGCTTTAAGACCTTTGCAGTTTCAGTGGGAGAGCGGAACATGTGCATCATTCTTCCATAAAGTCATTGGAGCTTAGAAATATTAAGTTTTGGCTGGATTGTATCTAGGAGCAATGATATTCTGTTCCATCATGAATAGAAACCCCTCATTCATGTTAACTTAGAAGACTTGCTATATTATTGTCCCCTTTAAGTCCTTATAAACACAACTTCTTATCTGGATATTTATTAGAAACTGTGAGCATTCTGTAGAGAATCTAAGTATTAAGCCCAAGATCCCATGCACCCTTTGCATGGTGTAAATACTGTATATAGTAAATGTAAAAGATAAAGGTATTTCCCATTGACAAGGTTGTCAAGTTGTGTCCAACCATAAGGGGAGGTGCTCATCTCTGTTACTAAACTGAAGAGCCAGCGTTGTCAGAGACAACTCTGTGATCATGTGGTCAGCATGACTGTACAGAAGGCTGTTTACCTTCCCACCAAAGTGGTACCTATTTATCTACTTTCATTTTAATACTTTCAAACTGCTAGGTTGGCAGAAGCTGGGACTAGTGATGGGAGCTCACCCCATCATGCAGTACTCAGGCCTTGAACTGCCGACCTGCCAATTTTGCAATCAACAGAGTCAGCATCTTAACCACTCGAGTCACCACGTCCCTTAAAATATAATAAAAACATTTAGTATAAAATACTAAATAATAAAGTATAAAATAAAAATATATAGTAGGCTAGTGTACCGGTATATTTTGAAGTGTGTATAACAACAGTTGCGTAACCTATTGAATAATAGCTCCCATTGCACTGTCAAAATTCACCCTCCTTGAAAAAAAGAGGAGATCTAACTGTAAAAGACATCAGTCTAACCCACAAATACAGAAGGCTGTCAGAAGAAAAAGAAGAAAGGTAAGGACATGAGTCTAATCTTCAGCATTGCTGTGACTATGGGACTTAGTTCTTTTGGTGCAATATGGAGCAGCACTATAAGAACATTTACTCTTCTGGCCCTTCTTCTTTTTCATATTACCAATGTTCTTGATAGTGTCTTTCATACTGGGCCATGCTCCTCCTTTCCATTCATCCCTTCAGTCATTCTTAGATCTCAGGGTGTATGTATCATTCATTACTCATAATCCTGCAGGGTTGGATGTGGGGTACTTGTGAAAAAAAGTTTGCACTAAGGACCACACTTATGTAACCTTTGAGAAAGCACAACTGGTCTCCTAGAGTCTTAGGGTGCATCTACACTGCAGAAATAATGCATTTTGTCACTGCTTTAACTACCATGGCTCCATCCTACAGAATCCTGTGATTTGTAGTTTTGTGAGGCACCAGCCCTCTTTGGCAGAGAAGGCTAAAGACTGTGTAAAACTACAAAGCCCAGGATTCCATAGGATGGAGCTACATCACTTAAAATGGTAGCAATATGCATTATTTCTACAGTGTAGATGCACCCATAGTCCAACACTTTCACCACTACATCACTGGCACCCACACATGTTGTAATAGCAAAGTGAAGCCAGACAGACCCCAGTGGGTCCTGGCCAGGTAGGTGGATGAATTGAATGAAATCTGAGAAAATTCAGGCTACCATAGTTAAAAGGGTGAGAACAGATTTGGGATATCCTGGAATTCCAGCTGCTATGAAATATAATAGGAATGTATGACATGCAAACAGAAAGAGACGTTTCTCTTTTAGACTGCCTTGTCAGAATTGGGAAATTGATGGATTTTTTGTTAGTTTATGCTTTGTATAAGCTTCAGTGAGCAGTGCATGCTTTATATGCCTATCTATTATAAGATAGCATTCTCTTAGAACAGATGCATGGCCCATGAAATTCTATAAAGCTTCAGCTATTTTTTTTTAAATGCAAAGAAATATCCCGAGCTCAGAAGTTTATGTTAAAGAGAAAATATTATATTCAATAAATCATATGGAAGTATTTATCAGCACTCACTTTAACTTTTCCAGTCTTTGGTTTCAAAGCACATTTCCAAATGACTGAAGTTCATACATGGCCTTTTAATTTTTTTTTTTCAGATGAAAATGTTTAGGAAAATTACCTCAGGGTTTATTGTGTATTTATGGAGGTTTTGAAAAAACAGAAAGAAATTAATGTAACATAGAAAAATGAGTTTATTGGAAACAGAAGGAGAACAGCAAAGAGCAAGGAAGATTTTTTGACAGCAAAATATCTGGTTTGCCATAGACCAACATTTGTTGTAAAGTAGTATATTGGGAACCCTGTCCCTTTGTATAGCTCATAGCAACATCTAAAGGAAGGTGAGGTTGGCTAGGAAATTAACCGCAAAGGCACTTGACCTATCTGTCTACCATCCAAAAATGTTACCAGGTTGACAAGGAATGTGGAGGTGAAAAATCACTTCCCATACAAATTATACAAGCTATTAGAGGATTTAGCACTCTCTAAATTATACCATGGGCCAATGAGGTGTAGTTGTTTGAGTGTAGGAGTAGAACTTTGATAGATCAGGGTTCAAATCTCTGCTCAGTAATGGAAACCCATTTTGCAAAATTGGGCAAGTCAAACTCTCTCAACCTCAGAGGAAGGCAATGGCAAACCCCCTCTGAACAAAGCTTGCCATGAAAACTCCATGATAGGTTTGCCTCAAAGCAGAAATGCCTGGGAGGCACACAATGGTGATAACAACAAACAAATTATACCATGCTTGTATCTCCCTAGCACATTCAATTTCTGTGTGAAAGAATCTGTGTTTTTTTAAAAATAAAACAAAAAACAAATCTTGGAGAATAACTGAATAAAAGACCATTTGCTGAGACAGTCTTAGAATATTAGCAGTAACCTTCTGCTGTGCTGATTCTCCTTGCTAGCCTAACTGTGCTCTTCCATTGCTTTCTTATTCCATTTATAACTGTATCATTCTGAGGTATCCTTTATTTGAAAGAGGCATTGGATGGAGTCGCTACGGAGGCTATCAGACTAGGTAGCCTATGTAACCCCCTTCAGCCTACAAATTCACTTCTGGAATCTCTCCAGAAATGTCTAGTCAATAACAGGAGCTTAGGGAAAAAAACATTTTTGGACTATAGTTCCCTGAAAAGTAAAGTAAAGGTAAAAGTTGTCAAGTCGTATCCAACCGTCAGGAATGGTGCTCATCTCCATTACTAAGCCTAAGAGCCAGCATTATCAGAGACTACTCTGTGGATCATGTGGCCAGCATAATTCTCCAAATCTGCATCAAGTGCAGCCAGTGGCCATGCTAACTGAAGAATTCTGGAACCATGAAGAGGCCGGACAGTGAACTGGAAGCAGTACACCATGACTGCATCGTCATTGCTGAAATAATGCAGTTTGACACCACTTTAACTGCTATGGCTCAATGTTAAGGAATTCTGGAAGTTTTCATTTTGTGAGATGTTTAGTCTTCTCTGTCCAAAAGCTTTGGTGCCACAAAAAAAACCTGTAAATCTCAGGATTCCATAGCATTGAGTCATGGCAGTTAAAGTGTTGTCAAACTGCATTAATTCTGTTGTGCAGATGCAGCCAATGTCTGGCTTTATTGGTGAGCTGCAGGTAGAGTAGACCCATTCCATTAATTGTTGAACAGTGAGTAAATATGTACCTAAATCAAATAGATTTAATGGATTCACTGTAGTCAGGGCTAAAATAGAATTTAGAGCTATATCTGCATTCTTGCACAAGATTGGTTGGGAGTAGGTCTCACTGTGCTTCATTTATTTTATAGATATACAGAAATGTGCTATAAAGGAATAATACCATTTCTGTTGAACTATTGTGCTTAATTCTCACTATAGAGTAGAAGCATAAGATTTTTGTCAGACATAAACTCTAGTTTACAACTTAACAACCACTCTCCATTTGTGCAAGATGGGAATTTGAAGTTCTGACTCTTAAACTCATGTAAGTGACTGCTGGAAATGCAACACTTTTAAAAAAAATCATAATCCAAAATGTTTGGTTTTATGTAATAAAATAATTTTACAGCTTATGAAAACATTAAACTTCAATAATATATAAATTCTTGAAGAAAAATGACCATGCTGTACATTCATCAATTTACATGGGTTTTAGAAAAAGTGCTCCAAGAGATTGGTTTTGCATAATGAGGATGGAACCTAATTTATGACTACTAGATGTTATAAGAAGCACCTAAATACCGTAAAGGTACCAGATCTTGTCTAATCTTGGAAGGATGCCACTGGTTAGTACTTCGATGGGAGACCACCAATGAATATCAGGTGCTGTAGGCTGTATTTCAGAGGAAGGAACTAGCAAAACTACCTCTGAGAATTCCTTGCTTAAGAAAACTTTATGAAATTCATGGGGTCACCAGAAGTTGACAGGCAACTTGAAGGAAAATACACATATAGATGTTATAAGACTTTGGCTGGAATTTAGTGTTTTGGCTCCTGATAACATATTGACATTGCAACTATTCTAATTAGGATTGGCTTAATAATAATAATAATTACAGAATAATATGTTGTCTGCTACTCAGTCTGAAGTGTCTATTGCCAAACATTTATTACTTTATTTTCAACTTCAACTATGCAGTTAAATTAGTGACTTCAATGAACAGGAAATCTCAGTTTCAACACTGGAATCATTGAAATCAAGTTTCTTGATGGAACAGCAGCTCAACTGAACAGCAATAGAAGCATTCCAATGGGGTAACAGGAGTATTTATAATTTGCCAAAGTAAAAAAGGCCTAACTTAGCAAAATCAAAACAGAGTAAAATTTTATTTATGTGATTCAGACATTTATGCACCTCCCTTCATCCTGTTAAAATTTCAGAACAGCCTGTAACCAGTTATAATACAATGAATAATAATTGAAAAAACACATTCATAACAGTGTCAAATGTGTAAGTGAATAGAAACATTTTTTCCTTTTGCTGAAAATATTGTGACATAGGTGCTAGGCCTGCTGAGAAGGCCCTTTCCTTTGCTGTTATGTACCATCTTTCTGACAAAGGAAGTATGTGGTTCAGGACTTTGGCAAAAGATGTTGACACAGGGACAAATTGATTTGATGGATGCTGTCAGCATGTGTCTCTCACCATATGAACATTGGAAGCATACTACAAACCATCATAGTGTGGTGGTTTAACTGTTGTACTAGGAGCCTTATTGCATGAGAAAACAAAGTGGAAACAGAGCCAGAGAGTAGCAGCTTTCTCTGTGCCTTACTGCATGACATTTTAGCACTTCAGTGCTCTTCCTGTGGGAGATGGTGAGTAAAGTGTGTCTTTTGTTGAGCAAATTTTTCCAGCTAGAAAAATGATGTGCTTTTACAACCATCTTCCACAGGAACAGCACTGAAGTGCTATGACATCATGTGGTAAGGAACAGAGAAAGCCAGAACTCTCTGGCTCTGCTTCTGTTTTGTTTTCTCATGTGATAGGGTTCCAAGCTCCACAATCAGACCACTAAACCCACTCTTTTACACTGTATAATTGCCAAGGTTGATATGGTTAGTAACATATGCCAGCAACATCCATCAGATCAATTTGCCCATGTGTCAAAATGATGTGCCAAAGTCCTGGAAAAATCCATTCAACTAAAGACACACTTTTACAACTATCTCCCATGGGAAGAATACTGAAATACTATGACATCATGCGGTAAGGCATAGAGAAAGCTGCTATTCTCCAGCTCCATTTCTGCTTTGTTTTCTCATGTGATGAGGCACTAAAACTCCAGGAGACCAGGGTCTGAATGCCCATTTAGCCATGGAAATCCACCTTGGGGAAGTCACACTCTTTTAGTTGTAAACTAAGGAAGGCAATGACACACCTCCTTTGAATAAATCTTGTCAAGAAAATCCTACCATAAAGTAATCATAAGTTGGAGTCTACTTGAAGGCACAAAGCAACAAACAACAAATTATACAATGGCCAAGATCCTAGTAAGGGTTGTAACATGAACACACTAGAAGACCAAAAAGAAATAATAATAATAATAATAATAATAATAATAATAATAATAATAATGCTGGATGCAGTACACAGAAGAGTTATATAAAAGAGATGAAAATATGAATGACACATAGTAATAGCAATAGCAAGTACATTTCTATAGTGCTTATCAATATACTTGAGAACTCCCTAAGCGGGTACTGATTTTAGCAACTTCAGAAGGATGCAAGCCTGAGTCTAGCCTGAGCCCCTGGCTGGTACTGAACTCACAACCTTATCGTTTGCGAGTGACTGGCTGTTGTACAGGCATTTAACCACTGCACCAGCAGGGCTCACATGGAATGAAGAATTATAGGAAGATGAATAAATTCTAGAAATCAAGATTGAAGTTGCATTAAGAGAAACTGGGAAAATTAAATCACCAGGAACGTATGGTATCCCAATTGAACTGCTGCAATCCACACAGACAGAATCAACTCTAGTCTTAACTAAAACATACCATCAAATATGGGAAACAAAATGTTGGCCAACAGACTGGAAATGCTCAATATACATCTCCATCCACAAACAAGGAGACACAAGAGTCAGCAACTATAGGACCATAGCATTAATTTCTCACACAAGCAAAATTATGCTTAAAATACTGCAATACAGACTCCAACCACATATGGAGAGATAAATCCCAGAGGTGCAAGCAGGGTTTAGGAAAGGTAGAGGCATGTGAAACCAACTACAGAACTGAATACACACTTGAATGCATATACACATGTGCAATAGTACCACACATGCAACTCTCCTTCTGTGACTTTGAACTGAATGTGACATTCGCACATCAAACAAAAATGTTCTATCACTTCTGTAGGAGAATGTATAGGTTCATAAGACACAATGAGATACCAGCCACTACATTGCTTAGCATATCAACATTAAGCTTGCTCTGGATTTCAACAAATGTGATGCTTTGTATTTAGAAGTAAATTTAATGAAGCAAACACAGTGAAGTTAACTGTAGCCCAGGAACTAAGGCAAATTTGGCATAACGTTCAGTCTCATGGCATAAATTGTGCAAACTTTTTATCCACAGTATGTATCTCACACAACAGAAGGGCAGTTAGACCTATGAACTAGTTCAAAATAGGAAGCCCTGTTAAAACTATAAAATCAGTAAGTTATATGGCAAATATTATTGGATTTAATGCTTTTTTAAGGGGGGTGGGAGATTATTGGGGTTGATTGTATTGTGTATTTTATATTGTTAGCCACCCTGATTGTCCTCAGAGGGGTGGGATACAAATAAATTTTATTATTATTATTATTATTATTATTATTTATAAACAAGTCTGCATTTGTAGTCTTTTCTGTGATAGAGATTAAAGAAAAAATAGAAATTAATAAAAGAATGGACATTCAACCTTAACTGTCAAGTGATAAAAACTGTGACAGATGTGAAGTATAATTGATAGTTACTCTCTTTTTACAATTATCAGAATCACTCAGCAGCATGTCACATTTTTGAGTTCTGGTCATGGGGCATTGTTTTGTTCAGAACCTCTCATAAGTAAAATATGAAAGGCAAAAATGGAGATAGTGAGTCTGTTTTTGAGTTGAGGAGCATGTATTGAGCTCATCTCAGAGAACTGACATTAAATGCTATTTGTGCCAAAGAGTAACTAAGGGCCTCTACAGATGGCCCTTTGCGCCGTCTTGGAGGTAGGGAAGGGGAGGTGCCCCAACCCCTTCCCGAGGACATCATCACAGTGCACACCATTACACATGGTGCGCACCGTGAAAACATCCTCCTGGCGCGGCGTCTTAACACGTTGCGCCGGAAGGGATGCAGAAGAGCTGTGTGCCATTTTAACACTCCTTTCAGGGCCAGCAAAAGGGTGGATTGGGGCTGAGGCATGGGACATCTCCCATCTGCATCTCCCCTAACTGAGAGATGCCCTCCTGAATATTAAGAAATAAAATTTGGGGGAAGCAAGTAGGTTTAATGTGAATAGGGGTTTTGTACTGAGATATTGCATCTTATATTTCTAGAACAATACATTTATGTGACATGCTGTTTACTGAAGAGTCTTCTAGTGCTTCATTATTTCCACCAAACTGTGAGTAACATTCTGTGGTGCACAGTTTTCATAAGACATCCCTTTTGTCATGGAACAAGATATCCATTACCTTTCCACAATGGCTACTGTTCAACTCTGTGCAGAAACAAGACCAGTTCTACCTTTAGCATCAGATTTTGGGTGCCATGAAGGTGCACTGCCAGAAAGAGTGGGTAGAAAGTTGCTTGTGGGAGATTTTCTGTCTTAGGTGACAATATAATTTGACTATTCCAGAAAACTATGCACCTCAGGTATAGGAATGGAAGGGGAAACCACTTGGTATTCTTCCACAAGCAGCAAAATATCTTCAAAGAAAGACACAGCAGCTGAGAGCCACAAAGGGTAGTTAAGGGAACTGCTAAACCTATAAGACATGACCTGATGGCCAATATGAACCAACTTGGTCTCTGTGTTTCATATGTTATTTTGGCCACAATATTGAACAATCTTATTAAGGCCATTTGCAAAGAACACAAGTAATAACAATGTATAGCAAAGTATGTATATACAATCTTGTTCTTGTTTTATGCAATCAAGTCATTTCTGACTTATGGTAATCCTATGGTTATTTTAATATTTAAAGCATAATTTTGCTTGTGTGGGAGATAATGGGTTTTCTTGTAAATATTTGTTCAGAGGGGGTTTACCTTTCCCTTCCTCTGAGGCTGAGAGAGTGTGAGTTGTCCAAGGTCACCCAGTGTATTTCCATGTGCATACACATGCATGCACACAAAGCTCAAGGTGGCTAACATACCTAAAACATATTAAACAATAAACCACTAAAATCAATAATCAATTCATGACTCATAAAGCCCTCTATGAGGAGGTAGGTGCTAACTTTTAAAAGATCTTAGAAATGCCTTCAGGTTTCTGTTCTTAAGAGTTTTATCTTGCCTGGACCATGCATCAGAACTAATACAGGTCCCCGCTCTGTATTTGCATGTAAACACCACCTGAGGCACAGTATCAAGATTGAAACAGGATTTCATGTAACAAATGACCAAGAGCCTTATCACACGAGAAAATAAAGTGGAAATGGATCCAGAGAGTTCCTTACCATGTGACATCATAGCACTTCAGTTCTTTTCCCATGGGAGACAGTTGTAAAAGTGTGTCTTTTGCCTAGCTGGAAAAATCCATTCAACAAAAGACACACTTTTACGAACATCTCCTGTGGGAAGAGAACTGAAGCACTACAACTTCACATAGTAAGGCATGGAGAAAGTTGTTGCTCTCCTGCTCCATTTCCACTTTCTTTTCTCATGTGATAAGGCTTTCTTTCCCATAGGTAGTTTCTCATAGGTAAACAAACACCTCTTTCTCATAGGTAGACAAACACACATAAGTCTCTTTTGCTGTGAGTAGATATGGTGCATGCATCAAAGTCATGAAAGTAAATTTTTGGACTCAAATTCCCAGAATTAGCTCTTCCAGATACTGGTATGCATATTTAAATAGAATAGATGGAATGTATAACATGGAAGGAATGAAATATATGTAGGATTCATAGAGTTTAATGCATAGAAGAGATATTCCTGGTGAAAGCCTAAGAGGGAAGGTATGTCTGTGTTGCTCCTCCTGCCTTGCACAGATTTGAAACCTTTTCTAATACCAAATTCTACTTCTATTTTAAAATTGAGTTTTCCTGCTGAAAGCATCTGCATGTTTTCTTTTCATTGAGTCAGCAGATAGAATGACAGTTGGCAACCTCAGCTGGGAACAGTAAGACATCTTGTGCAAGATGCTTTATTCTCTGCAGGTTGCTCAGATATGCCATAACAGAGCATTACCGATTAATGAGTGCTTTCTTTCCCTCTCTCTGAAGGGTTATAAAATAGTTCGACAAATGCCCCACTCCCCATCTTCTTACAGATGTCCTGGCAAGATCTACAGTACAGCCCCTCTCTCATCATTACAGAGATTCAGCTCAAGTGAAATAATAGCTTCAAATGTCAGAAGGGAGTTCTGTAGTTTATAGGCAAGAGCTGTTGTGAACATGTGTAATATATTTCATGTAGACGATGCAGAACCACGTTCTGGCTGAACTATGGTAAAAGTGTGGATAAAATATCTACGTGATTTATAGCTTAGATATCTTGGAATAGTACTTTTAAAAGTAATCTAGTTTTGTAATTCATTGCAGGGCTTGAAAAGTAACTTGGTGTCAGTATACATTGCTGAGCTTTCACAAAACTTGTTCCATTGCTTGATTGATGGTATGGTTTTTTTTTTGGTTATTTAATTTTTTCCTCCTAATAAAACCCCACTTAAGGTTGATAGGAGAATGGCATAAAAGTTGAAATTTCTAATCAATTGTCCCTTTAAAATGACTTTAAAAGTAATTTTGAAAGTAACCAGAAAATAATAGTGATTGCAGCAATAAAATATCATTACCATCCATCCATCCTTACAAAAACAAAAATTCCTGCAGGCAGGTCCTTTACTTGTGATGTGTAAATTTCTAGTTTCGACGTTGCCAGTTGCATCTCACAAATCTATGCTGCTTTTTAATGTTTGGTAGCAGGAGGCAGTGTGGTTTGAATCCCCACTTGGTCATGGAAACTCACTGGATGGCCTTGTCACAATCTCTCACCCTCAGAGGAAGGCAAGAGTAAATCCTCTCTTAACAAATTTTGCCAAGCAAACCACATGATAGGTTCATCTTAGGTTTGCCATAATTTGGAAATGACTTGAGGGCACACAACATCAACAAAGTGCCAGATGCCCTACCCTAGCCTGTTTTATTCTTGTTGCTTCTATTTGTCATTTGATTTGCTGTGTATGCTAAATCTGGATCAATGATAATTGTAAGACAGGTGGGAATGATTCAACAGAAAGGCCCAAAGGATAACTGTTGGTACAGCAGAACCCACAACTGCTTCATTTCATATTGTTTGAACAGCAAAGATATGACAACAGAAGATAGTGTGCTTGCATATTAGAGAGATGATCCTTTGGAGGTCTAAACACAACTGGAGAACCAGTGTGGTTCAGTGGCTTGAATATTGGACTTGGATTCTAGGGCACCCAAACTCAAATGCCCTCTCAGCCATGAAAAACCACTGAGTGACCTTGGGCAAGTCATATTCTCTCCGCCTCCCTCTGAACAAATATACCCAAGAAAACTCTAGGTTAGAATTGCTATAAGTTGTAATCATCTTGAAGGCATGCAATAATAACAAAGCACAATTGGGACATCTGAGGTTTCAGTGGGTAGAAGATGGGCCATATGAAGGATAGAATGGACAGATCATAGAAAAGAATAGAAAATGTAAAAAGTAAAACCAGAGCAGGAATATTTACTTTGTTTCAGAGGAATAGAGGCCAGAAGAACTTTATTTTGTTGTTGTTGTTGTTGTTCACAGTTGCTTGCAGATTCCCAGTGTGCACCAACAATGACATTTGGATTCTGGATTCTGATCATGAATCTACCATGAGGTAATTAACTCAGTGAAACCAAGTGTGTGTGTGTGGCTGAAGCTAATTGTCTATTAGTGTCAAATTGTCATCCATCAGTGGACATGTTCTGCCCTGCATGAGAAAAAAGTCAATTCTTCCATAGAGATGAACAGTTGCAGACATTGGAATGAGAAAGAATGAAGGACTTGTGTTTGAACTCTTCTTACTATCATTGCAAGGAATATCTTTTCCATGGGGAAATGATAGATGACTAACCTCAGCACTGTCTGCTACAACAGACTAATAATAATAATAATAATAATAATAATAATAATAATAATAATAATAATAATAGGTTTTTTTGTGTCATGCCCTTTTAGAATAGATCCAGAGTATGGGAAGAAAAGAGGAAGTGCAAGATTTGAAGTGGTTGAAAACTGGAGGGCTTACGCTGGGTTCTTCCAGATCAAGATTGCCTGGTGCTTCC
>CM034706.1:191669513-191682312 GCA_020142125.1 Phrynosoma platyrhinos | reverse complement strand
GCCTTATGGTGATCCTAAGGTTTTCTTGGCAAGATTTGCTCATTCTGGGTTTGCTATTGCCTTCCTCTGAGGATGAGGGAGTATGACTTGCCAAGTGGGACTCCATGAATGACCAGGGAATAGAACCCTGGTCTCCAGAGTCATAGTCCAATGCTCAAACCATGACATGAATGTCTATTTTATTGGAAAATGGAATAATAGAAAATCAGCCACTCAGAATGGAATTTGAGGGTGCCAATAGTATAATTTACTGCCTCTTCCATATAGTTTTTATCTTAAACACACTTCTATTACTTCCAAGAAATCAAGAATGGGTAACTGTTAAGTTAATTATTACTTCTGAAGGTAGGGCATCCTGATTCTGTGTCCATATGATTTGCTAGGCAACCTCAGGAAATTTCAGGTTTTAAAAATTCAGTGACTTTCCAAAAGACAGGAGCTTGAGTTTCTCTTTTTCTTGCTCTTTTTTGTTTTCATTTTTTGACTATTTAACCAGAAATGGCTCATTAATGGTCATGCTGGAAAGCAGCTAAATCTGAAACTACTTAATTGCTTTTACACCTTGGGCTTGGAATGTACTTTGCAGAAACATAACAAAGGATCATGCAGGGTATGGATCTGCTCAGTAATCACTCCAACCAACTTGTGCCAAATGGCTGAGTAAATCTTACAACCAAAGAACACATCAAAGCAAAATACTTGACTCCTCAGAAGAGTGCAGCTTTACTGGTTGAATCCTTTCTATCTTTCTTCCCTCTGCCATAGTGAATTTGATGGTAAGCCTTTGAGCAGGCACTTCTTATGTTATGTATATAGTGCCTTTAACCAACTGATTTTTATTTTTATTTAATGTAAAGTGTGTAATTTACTAAACTTGCAATATTATACATACTTGGAAATAAGGCCCATTGAACCAAGTAAGCAATTGCATTACTATCCACTACATGAACTAATAATAATGCTAATAATGCTAACACAATAACAATAACAGAGCAGACCTAAAGATTGTAGGAAAATTTGGCCTAGGATCAAGAAATGAAGCTGGAGAGTGACTGATAGTTTCTTCACTGCAAACAAATTCTTCAAGTAACCAAAGAGGCATGGACATCACCTGATGGCCAATATAGATGTCAAATAGACTACAGAACTGGAGGCAGAAGATACCGAAGCTCCATTCTCTCTGCAAAAGCAAGATCAGGAGCAGGTTGTGGCATAGATCATCAACTGTTGATGTCAAAAATTAGAGTAAAGCTAAGGAAGAACACTAAACCAGCCATTGTGCCAAAATAGAACCTGAAGAACATCCTCATAGAATTTATAGATAATGTAAAAATAGATTTCCACTATTAAGTCTAATTAACTAGGAGCCAGAAGAACTCTGGATTGAAGCCAGGAACATTGTCAGGGAGGAATGCAAAAAGACACTATCTGTAGCCAAAAAGAAAGAGAAGCTGTAATGGATGCTGGATGAAACTCTTTAAGCCAGGGGTAGGCAACCTTTTTGAGTCGGGGGCCAGGTTGCTGTCCCTCAGACAATTGGGGCCAAAAATAAATAAATAAATAAATAAATAAAAATAATTTTTTTTAAAAAAATATGCATTCACACTCTCTCAGCCCCAGAAAAGCCATGACAAAACCCCTGCGAAGATTTTGCCAAGAAAAACCCAAGAACAAGTAATAACAACAATAATCAATATCATCATGGCGGGCGGCGGGGGGTGGTGGTGGCAGGACTGGCCTGTGGCCAGTCCAAAGGCCTCGGGGGGCTGCATCCGGCCCCCGGGCCTTAGGTTGCCTACTCCTGCTTTAAGCGGTTAAGGACAGAAAAAAGTAACAGAAATAGAAGCAGAACCTTGAATGCAAGTTCAGTAACTTGTAGGGACAAGGAGAGCTACTATAATAATCAGTGCAGAAAATAGAAGATGAAACAAATAAATAAATAAATAAAAAGAATAAGAGCCCTTTTCCACAAGACCCAAGAAATCAAAGGGAAATTTGAGGAGTGAAGGATATTAAATAAACAACCAACCTTTAAATTGTGCTGTTAGCATACACGACACCCCTACCTCTAGAGTTTCATAAGTAACATCTGAAGTTGGGCATGTTTTGGAGTCATGAGTTATATACAGTAGGAGTCATACTGACTGAAGGACATATGGAGGCTTAGATAAAACTAAGGAAATGAGTTTGCTGATCACCTTGCTCCCCACGAGGACTCTGTACATTTCTGCTTAAAATGGAAGCAAAGTGAATCCCATCAAAAGGAAATTAGTGACTATACTCTTGACCCCACCTTATGACAATGCCTTAGATACCCTTCCTGCCCAATTTTTAAAGGATTGTCTCACAGCTAATCAATGTATTGCCACTCTGGAGCTAAAGCCATCAGTCATTCTGGACTCTTTTGTCAGTCCCCTGGAAAAGCCACTAAGGCCTTTGTCACAACAAATATCACACAACACACCCCTTGAAGATATGAAATGGGGTATAAAGACCCTCTCCCATATTCCTATCAGATGTACTTGTGAGGGTAGTGGGGCAGAGAAAAGTGCCTCCCCAGCATATCTTGAAACCCAGGATAGTTCATAAGGGAGAATACAGTCCTTCAGTGGCATTCATTTGAATTGAAAGCTAGAAGGGAAAACAATGCAGAGAGTTGGAATCTGACAACTGGGCTCTTAATAGATTTG
This sequence comes from Phrynosoma platyrhinos, assembly GCA_020142125.1. Taxonomy (NCBI): domain Eukaryota; kingdom Metazoa; phylum Chordata; class Lepidosauria; order Squamata; family Phrynosomatidae; genus Phrynosoma; species Phrynosoma platyrhinos. The sequence goes on along the minus strand of CM034706.1, from coordinate 191,679,622 downwards.
GATCACACTAACCCTCTTGGTGGATGTGTGTCTGGGTGCAACAAAACTTTACTGCCCCAGCAGATACCCATGCACACAGACCAATAGATTGTAGTTCTCTGTAGTTCTGTGGGTACAACTGTGCACTGTGATACTATGATCTGATCCACAGATGTTTCCTGCATTTGACAATGTTTGAACAAATCCATGTCAAATCTCAGTTTCCATTCACATGAAGCTCCAAAAGGCTTGAGTGTATTGTAATAAGATCAGTCCCCTGTGCTTCCATAAGTGATGGCGTTCTCACTTAATTTACTCTACCCACTGAGGCAAGCCGACTGATACAGGCACTTATAGAAATCCAGTATTGCTGTGTCAATATTCAGGGCAAAGGAACGAGATCCCTCTCTTACCAGCATGGAAGGTCCCTGGAGAATTGAGAAGAAAGGGAGGAGAAATAATTTCATATTTATTTGAATCCATCCTGTATTCTTCTGATCATTTAGCTCATTCAGCAGGCCTGTGAGGGGTTACAAGAATGCTGGAGGACCACTTGCAACTGAATGCGGGATGTGCACATGCACTCTCTCTCTCTCTTGATTTCACAACAGTGTCTAAAGATTTCAAAACAAAACAATGTAGTGGTGAGCCAATCATCCATGTCACAAATCATTTAGGTATGAGAAAAATGCTGAAGGAGTGTTTGCACCAAAGAAACTATACAAAGGAACTGGCAGCAGATTTTCTTTTGCAATGTGTTTACTCTGGACAGGCAAAAGCAGGGGTGAAGAGGGAATAGCATGTGTAGGTTTTACAGATGCTTAGCCATGGCTTTTCTGACCTTTGGGACATAGATATGCAATCTCTCACAGCTTCTGAATAAAACCACCATTATGCATGTACACCCCATGTAATGGTTTAAGAATACAGCCTTGTGATTCATTTTTGGCCTGGAATACAAATATGTGATTCAAAAATAAAGGAGACCACTAATCCCTGATCTCGAGTGGTGTTTTGAGGATCAGAATGGAAGAACTTCACAAGTGACCACAAAGACTCATTAATTTAAAGAGGGAAACAGTTTCAATGCAAAGGAGGAAATGTGGTGTTAATGAATCATGTGTTGGATGGCATATTTTCATGCTTTCAATAGTACTGAGAAATGGAGCGTCTGCCAAACCATTTTTCTTTTCTCTCCCCCCCTTCAGCCTCTTAGCAACATGAACGACAAAGGCTAGACTGTGAAAGTGATGGGCTTCTTTCCATAGAGTTCCATTTTAAGACTTATTATAAGACCGCCAACACTTCTTTTCAAAAGAGCACTAGACAGACATCTGGTGTTAGTAGCAGTTTGCAGAAGCTATTGTAGCCATTCATAAAAGTATTTAGCCTAAATAGGGAGGAGGTGTCCAGCTTAAGAAAGGATCATACACAGAATTTTTGAAGAAAAGGGCAGATAAGAAATAATCTCAAGATGACATGTTAGTTCTTATGGAGTTACTACAGTGCATTGTGTGTAAATTGTCACTCTATTTGTTGTGGTTAAAGCAAAAATGATATACTCCTGTAGTATCATCTGGTAAGTATAAGGAATACAGCCTTGTTCCCAGTACTTGAAATCCCTACCCAGATACATTAACTCAAAATACAGAGCAAAGATAGCCACCCTGCCCTGAGGGTAAATGGGCATAAATCCGATATTAGGAATGGGAATACACAAAAACCATTGTTCAATCTCCCTGGGCATTCCATCTCAGATCTCAGAACAAGCGGTCCTTGAACAAAAGAACTACAAAGGTAGATTGGAAAGAGAAACAGCAGAATTGGAATTTATCCACTCACTACAGTCCCTCAGCAATGGATTGAACAAAGTCAATGGGTTTCTTATTCACTACACACACTTCAACACTTTCTGACCCCATCTTCATAGGGGTGCCCTAGTCCCATTACAAAACTGGATCTTCCAGTTCAGCCCCATGCACAAAAACCAGTTTCCTATGTCTTTGTGTACTAATGACCATTGTTAAGACTGGACCTGCCACTTCATTTCCACACAAAAAGGATCTGTAATTTGAATTGACATCCTCACATATATATGTCTGTGCCTGGCCTCCACTACACCAAATACATCTGAGGAAGTAGGCCAAAGTCTACGAAAGCTCATGCTGCCAATTTCTTTATTTCAGTTAGTCTCAAAGGTGCTACAAGATCTCTCTACATACTCATTCTACAGACGAATATGGCTATATCTTTGAGTCAAAGAAAGTTGCTTCTGGCTTTCTAAGGAGTCTCACTGTCACCAGCTTTGCTTGTTTGTGTGCTACTAATGGACCTCTCAAAAGTTTTGTGTGAACAAACTTTTTAAAACATTGTTGTTGTAAATAGCTACATAGCTTACCATCTTTTCAAACAAAACAAACAACACCTCCCTGGCACTTAGTGGAAGAACCAGACTTGTTATAGGCCAAGAAAGGGTCAAGACCCAGCCTTTTCTTTCAAATGGCATCGCCTCAGTCCTGTTGTGCTCGGTGTTTTCATTATCCCTCATGAAGCAAAAATACATTCCAGATGTGCTTTGCAAGATCTCCCACAAGGTCACAGCCAAGCTGAGGTGCTCACAATGACCTCTGTTGACCTTTAGGTGCGCTAGATGGGGGAGGGCCCATCCCCTGCTGCCTCAGTTGAGCTGGAACTGTCATAATGGATAAAATCTAACTTCTTTTGCTGAAAACTCCTTCCCTCACCTTGTAGGTCCCCCTGCTGTAACTTGGTTCACATCTTCCTGGTCTTGGAGTCTAATGAGCCAACAACATCTACCCTTGATATGCTTTCCCTACAGCAAAACTGTTAACCAAACAGACTATGGGATCTTTTCATTGTGGAAGAAGGGATAAGCGGAATATCCAGCAAAATTATAAGACTGAATTTCAGGGCCAGGGTTGCAATATTAGCTGTGTGCAAAATGGCAAAGTTTAATAATAATTGAACTGCATGAATAAGTTCACTGATAATCAGGGGTGTGGCTACTGAGGAGGAAGCAAAATGAGGACATTCCCCCTCAATAAATTCTACTCCCTCCCAATGAAATTTTCCTTCAGTCTCCTGATTTCTAGCACTGCCGTTAACTTAAAACTTCAGTTGAGAATTTAGAAATACAGTTTAGGCATCTAAAGAAGAGGGGCAGCAAAGCTTCCAAGTGGATGCAAGCACATCAGATGTAAAAGATCTAGTTGTGAAGGATTTTCAGTGTCTGCCTGCAGTGCTAGAAAACAACACTTCTGCTGATAATACTATTTCCTTTTACTTTTAATGATTGTTTTAAACCAATGTAAGACTTTATAAGTATTTTTTACTGTGTTTTATTAGGTCTGAATAATATTATCAACTGTCATTCATATCAGCTTGGGGCGAAAGATGGGAAACAAATAAATATAGAAAAAATGAAATACATTCTAGAACTAATTTGTGATATTAGATTTGATTAAAAGTCAATGGACCAATATAAGGTTCTCTCTGTAGTCTCATTGTTTCCCATACAGAGAAATTTCTCTATAATAAAATAAATGTTTAAGAGAAAAGGAATACAAGAGATATGTTACTGCATTCTCTCTGTAGATGTTAGGAAGTTGAAGGAGAGCAGTATTATCAGTGGAGAGTTGAGTTCACTGTGTAGTTATTTTAACATCTTCACCCTTTCCCTTTTGCATAGAACTAAACAAATCAAAACTCATTACTAAGACAGAGTTCAGGTTTTCTGAATTAAGACTTTAATTCTCTGGTGTGTGTGTATGATATGTAGCAATAAGAAATATTTCTGAAAAGGATTAAACATAAAGTCAGGTGTGCAATCTGTACTTTATGTTCATTATGCAAAATCTGCTGCCTATGCCAATCTATGCAATCAGATTGGCATAGGCAATTTTGAAATGTGTTAGGTTAAAAACCCACCATCCACTAGCAGCATGGCCAGCAAAATTGTAGTTTAACACAGCTGAAAAGCATGTGGCTAAGGGAAGTTGTGTTGTTTTTGTTTGCCTTCAAGTTGTTTCTGACTTATGGTGACCCAAAGGCAGACCCTATCACGGGGTTTTTATGGCAATTTTTTTCAGAGAGTGTTTCCAATTGCCATCCTTTGAGGCTGAGAGACTGTGACTTGCCCCAGGTCACCCATGGCTGAGTGGAGATCTGAACCCTGGTCTCCTAGTGTCCTAGTCCAATGTTCAAACCATTCCATGCTAAATCCTCCCTATCATAACATGTGCTCTGTGTCATAACCACAATGGTTATATGGAAGCCTTTTGTTATAGTTGAAAGGATTAACATGAGGTAAGTTTGGGAGTTTAATTGGAGTTGCTAATTTCATGGACAGTTTCTACCTCTTCCAGCTTCCAGCTGTGGTCAGACTGGCAAACTGGAGCACTGTAGTTGTTGTTGTTGTGTGAGCCTTCAGGGCATTTCTGATGTATGTCAACCATAAGGCAAACCAGTCATGAAGTTATATAAGCAAGATTTGTTCAGAAGGGGTTTGCCTTTGCCTTCCTCTGAGGCTGAGAGAGTGGGACTTGGCCACAGCCATCCAGTGGGTTTCCATGGCTGAGCACAGATTCAAACCCTAGTCTCCAGAATCATTGTCAAATGCCTAAACTGCAACACCACACTGGGTCTCATGGAGCAGAATGGCACAGTCTAAAGTGATTTGGATAAATCCAGACATTTCAGCATCAAAATAAGACAAACAAAACAAGACAGTGATTACATTCTTGACTATTTCTAAATAAAAAATCTTCTTATCCACCCAGACTTGGAGTCCTCCTCAGTTAGTACTGGTACAAACAGGTGGAAATGATCCTCAACATTACCCAGCCTCTTGCAAGCTTCTTTGAGCTAGGTAATTTTAAAGGGAAGCTGACATAGTTGGTGGGGAACCCCACTCTCCTCCATCTTTTGGGTCACATACTGAACTGATTCAGAACTCCCTTGCACAGCCCCAGTAAAAAAGAGTACTAGGCTCCAAGTAAGTATACTAATGTCTCATTCAGACTGATATAAACAATATAGCTACTTGGGGTTTGCTGGGCTTTGCCAGTTGTTATCACCTCTGCAACCAATTATTCCATTCTTTTGGGGGACTGTCTTAGATTGTACAAGGGCTCTTCCAAAGACATTTTTTGAAGTGGGCTTTTGGTTGGAGGAGTAAATTTTCTCCTTTCTGAATTTTTAGAGGAGTTTTTTTTTTTTAGTTATACAGAATTATAGTGCAAAAGTACCATTTCATTGATACACTGTAGCTCCATAACTCCTCCCAAGAGGAAATTAAAATATATTGTTCTGATATGTCTCAGAATTAAAAAAGAAATCCATTCAAGGATAGGAATAAAATGTTGCAGCTAGTACTGGGAATTGCCAGAAAATAGTGAGGGAGAACAGAAACATCATGATATATATTTTTAAAATCTGTAAATTATAGTAGCAAATGCTACAACTTCCCAGCACTTTTGCCTTATCTGGAGGAACCCTAAGTTATGTTAGTGATGAAAGGGCTCATGTGCTAAAAAATGAACACACAAATGCTTCATGCACAAAGTAGAACCTCAAGTGAAAACTTCCTTCAAGAAACATTGATATTTCAAATACTGACCTTTGGACCACTATCTTCAGACAACTATAGGAAAACCAGTTTTCTACAAAGAAATGTAAAAGGAACCATGTAGTGGTCAACTTTTGACCTTTTATCTTCCCTTCTGAATTTTAGGTGAAGACCAGACAAACATTCCACAAATTAATGTTGACCTTTTTAAAAGAAGGGTTTGTAAAGATCACACAAAAGGGCACACATGGTTCACAACCAACCAACAGAACATGTGACCTTGATGTTTTAGATCAAGACTTGGAAATAGGGCTGGTCTTAGGTGGCATATTAAAATGGATTCTCTATCCACTTGCATCCCCCAGAGCATCTACATCCTTCATTCCATAATATTCTACCACACTGAATTGCTTATAACATGATCTCTCACCTTCTACATATAGCACACAATCTCCTTTCTGAAATGCTAACTAAGCTCTTTCAGCCCTTGTCACTTGAGCAGGAAACAGCAGCACATGCCCATGTGTAAAAACTAGCAACTATGGAAAATGTTCAGTAGTTCAATAGCCTCCCCCCTTCCCCATTTACTGTGCCTTTCCCCTTTCCATGCTAGAATAATAGCATCATAAAATTGGCAGGGGTCCTATGGACCATCAGGCCCAACTGCTTGCTCAGTGCAGAATCTATAACATCCACAGCAGATAGCTGTCCAGCCTCTTTTTAAAGACATCCAGAAGACTCCACCTTCTTTCTAGGCAATTGGTTCCATTCTCAAACTGCTCCTGCTGCCAAGAAGTTCCTCCTATGTTCAACTGAAATCTACCCCCTGTAACAAACAACTAGTTCTACTCTTTGAGGCAGCAGAGAACAAGACAGTACCCTCCTCTTTGTAGCAGCCCCTGAGGCATTTAAAGTGTGATCATGTCACCTCTTAATCTTCACCAAGGTGTTCGTTCAACCTCTCCTCAGATGTTTTGGTTTTCATACCTCTTATCATCCTCATTGCCTTTCTCTGAAATTGTCTATATCCTCCTTAAAACAAGGTGCCCAGAACTGAACATAGCTCCAGATGAGGCCTGATCAGTCCAGAATATAGGGGACTATTACTTTCCTCAGGGGGTATAGTGGTTCAGTGGTTAAGAAGCTGACTCTGCCGACTGCAAGATTGGCAGGTTGGCAGTTCAAGGCTTAAGTGTCATGTGATGGAGTGAGCTCCTGTCACTTGTTTTAGCTTCTGCCAGCCTAGCAGTTGGAAAATATTTAAAAGTGCAAGTAGATAAATAGGTCTCACTTTGGTGGGAAGGTAACAGTGTTCGGTGGAGTCATGCTGGCCATATGATCACAAAGTTGTCCGTGACAACACTGGCTTTTCAGCTTAGTAACAGAGATGAGCACCACCCCCTACACTCAGGCATGGCTTTACAACCTTGGTAAAGGGGAACTTTTACCTTTATTACTTTCCTCAATTGAAAATTATGCTTCTATTAATCCAGGTTAAGATAGTTTTCTTTGCTGCTCTGCTGGTTCATGTTCAATTTATGATCAACAATATTCCCAAGGTCCTTTTCACATGTAGTACTGTTGAGCCAAGTATCTCCCACCTGTGCATTTTTTGTATGTGACCTAAATGTAGAATTTTGCATTTGTCTATGCTGAACATCATTTTATTAATTTCAGCCCAGTTTTCAAGTTTATCAAGGTCCTTTTGCATTATGTATCTACCTTTCAATGTGTTGGCTGCCCCTCACAATTTTGTATCATCTGCAAATTTGATAAGGAATCCCTCCACTCCATCATCTAAGTCATTGATTAAAATACTAACTTGCATCTGCTCACTCTTCTTTGTCTTATGTCACAAATGAATTTTTCCCTGTTCCCTGCTCCATCCTTCCTTTCCCTATGGCATGGTACAATTCAACATTAAAAAAAATGATACCAGGTTTGGAAGGTATTCCAAACAAAAAGTCTCTCCAGAGACACTTTTAACAAATGTTTGTTGCCCTAGCAGCCAGCTGTACAGACTCTAGGAGTGCAATCTAGTTCTTGGAATAGTTTTGCGGTTTATTGGAAATGATGGACCCATAGACATTAAAAATTGAAAAAGCCCATTAGGTCATGTTGTGGACTCCCCTGTCAGTTCAGCATTGCTCCCTGCAGGGTATTCATGCAGCCAAGTTTCAAGTGACCCAAGCATTTGTGGCTGCTACAGTGTCCTCAGAGTGAAACACTGTTGTGATTCTGCAAAGAATTTAAAGCTGCTCCTCAGCAATTGTGGAAAAAACATATGGAGAAGGAAAGCCCTCCAGCTAATAATTGTTCCTAGATTCAGTACTGGAACATGTGCAAGCCATTAGAATTCAAACTTTTTTTTTTTTGCTGGAAACACACAAACCTGTGCCCTATAAAATACTAATTAATGGGCTCTCTTGAAAACAACATTGCAAACCAATATCTAGGAATGGTTTACACATGTTTTTATAGGTCAGAGTTATATTGACCACAAAAAGGATTGTGCTGTGTTAAATCAGGATCAGGATCCCTTAAGCAACTCCTTTGCTGTTTGGAACCACACTGGGAAGGAGTGGAAGGCCTCATTCCATATTCACAAGGCCCAAACAGAAAGTTCCAGAGTGGAAGCCTTCTTTCCCTTCAAGATAGCTCTTCATTGCTGTCCCCACCTCCTTTTAATCCCTTTCTTAGAAAGTGAGCAATTAATATCCAATTAAAAGGATATGAAGTATCCACTAATCCAAAGCCTTTGTGGCTAATGAATGGGGTATAAATACTCTAAATAAATAAATAAAATCATTATTCATTGAAACTTGGCTAAACTTGTTCATTTCCAGTCTCCATACTGCTTATCATCTTCATTGCCTTTCTCTGAAATTGCTCCAAACATATTAAAGTTACTGTTTAGAATATAACTAAGAAAAAGTTACTTTTTTGGACTGTAACTAATAAAATCAGTCCCTTACCATAGCCCCTTATGTTGGCAGAGGGATTCTGGGAGCTGTACTAAAAAAATAATCCCTTTCCCAAGCTCCGCTCATGATCATTCACTGCTGCTCAGCAGTATGACCCAAACCAAACTAAAGGGCATGGTCCTGACTGGTAGCTGTTGCTCCTCTTCATTTGTTTCTGATTCCCCCACAGACCTTGAAAATTAATGGGCCAGCTTATATGGCATGACATCTTGATAGCACAAACAAGGCCCACTTATTAGAGATGGAAGGAAAGTGTTATGCAGAACAGTTAATGTGACACTAGTTGACGGATGGCCTAAATATCCTAAAGGCACCAGATCCCATCTCATCCTGGAAGCCATGCAAGGTCAGCCCTGGTTAGTACTTGGATGGGAGACTGCCAATGACAACCAGGTGCTCTAGGCTATATTTCAGAGAAAGGAACTGGCAAAACCACTTCTGAGTGCTGCTCGCCTAAGAGAACTCTTTGAGATTCATAGAGTTGTCAATAGTAGAAGGCAACATGAAGGCACATACACACATTAGAGAGCTAATAGATATAAGGCAGTGTAGGAGGATAGGAGAGGAAGGGAGGTTGAAGGTGCTAGAGTGAGCCTCAGGGAAACTTCCAAGCAATATGGTCTGAGATGCATCATAGTACCAACATAGCAGAATACAAATAGTAATCCTACTTGGATTTGAAAATGGTATTGTTGTCATGTCCCTTCAAGTTGTTTTTGACTTATGGCAACCCTAAGGCAAAACTATCATGTCATAGATATATATTTTTGCATGATTTATTCAGAGGGGATTTGCCTTTTCTTACCCCTGAGTCTGAGAGAGTGTGACTTTCCTACGGTCACCCAGTGGATTTCCAGTACTGAGTGGAGGTTTAAACCCTAGTCTCCAGAGTCTTTGTCCAACACTCAAACCATTACACCATGCTGATTCTGATTGAAACCGGTATAGTGATGCACAAAAAGACCTCAGTCTGGAATGGCTCTTTGTCAAGCCAGCCTGAGTCTTTCTTATCTCTTTCTGTGTTCAGCATCTCTCTTCCACTCTGAAGCTGAGCATATCAAATAATTGAGGAGGAACTAATTTAGTACTTTGCTGACACAACGCTAGCTCCCTTGTGTCAGAATCTCAGAAGTAGTTGAAGGAAGAAATCTTTACTGGTTGGAAGAGAAGCAGAATTGTTTCTCAACAAGGAGAGAAGACTGCTTGTCCCTAAATTATTTGGTAGCACATTTTGTTTGTGCCTTGAAGTCAGGTCAGGCACCATGGCTAAAGGCAAAGGGTGTTGAAGTAGTGCTCAGGGTGGACCCCAGCCAATTCACATGCCCTTCAACATTTCACAGATGAAAACCAGAACATGCGTGGCCAAGCCATGTCAGAATGTGTTAAAGATGGCAAAAGTTATTAATGACAAAGAACAGACAAGCTAGGACAGTTTGCTCTTGCTTGAACCTACTGGGAAAGGCAGGATCCCCCCTCCACTCCTCTCCCCCTTGCTGAGTTAATTGCTTGCAAACTTATACACTTTCAAGTCAGTTTGCAGCAACTGAAGTAAGCTGAGG
>CM034706.1:191635639-191647441 GCA_020142125.1 Phrynosoma platyrhinos | reverse complement strand
GACTCAATTTGCACTATTTCTGGCAGTCTGCAACCCCCCTAAGAGAACTTGAAGGCTTTCACAGCTGGCATCCATAGTTTTTTGTGGGTTTTATGAGTTTTTTTTTTTGTGTGGCTTTTGTGGGCTACAAGGCCCAAAAGCTGTGGCTGAAGATGCTAGCCACAGCTGCTGGTGAAATGTCAGGAATAAACTCTTCTAGAACATGCCTTCATAGCCTGAAAAATCCACAAAAAACTACAAAAACTAAGAGTTTTACATAGTTGAAAAACTAGACCTGCCTCTGAGTAGAAACCTGATTTAGTAATTGTCAGCAGACCTGTATAATATATGTAGAACTTTCTGGAGGATTGGCTTTTAAATGGCATTTCCTCTATCAAAAGAATGTATTTAGAAGAAACACAAAATTTGCTGAGACAACTCTGATGTTCCATCTCTCACCATGTGCAATGATGCAGACATTTCCCAATAAACACTATTCTGTACTATATGTGCTACACATGCTTGTCTCATTATCACATTATATTTTAGGTGTATGCTTAAAATTTCATTGTATGAAGTGACTCTGAATCTCTTTTAAAATGATATATGGTGACATCAGCCAACACCACAGTAAGAAGAAGTCAGATATTTTAGTGAATTGAAAGGGATTGCTTCACAGAGCAAAATGAGGTCAGAACCATGGGCTCATATTCCAGACATGAGATTTGCCTTAAAGTGAATTTTGTGAAAATGCGTGTTTGTGTGTTCTTCTTCCCCAGGAATGTGTGATATCATATCACCAGGTAGGACTTTGGAGATCAAGAATTGATAAAGAAACAATCTGCATGCAACCATGCAGTATTCTGTGAAATTTTCACAAACATTGTCTCTTGAGGATAACTCATAAGGAAATCATTAATCTACAATTAGAGACCAGAGGAACTGGACCTTGCTGCTTTCCATGAGAAAGGAAATAAAAGATAATGTGGTTATAACAGCCAACTATATTTACTGTCTGGAACCAAGATGACTAAATTCATGAAAGTATGGACCATAGTATTTTTAGGATTCCAATTATTACTAATTATTTCTAGTAATCCATAGTATAACCAGGATTTTGAGGAGAGGATATTCTATAATGGGTGCCACAGCAGAGAAGAAAAACTGCACTCTGACTGATACATCTATGGATCTGTGTCTGAGCCTTCTCTCAGTGTTAGGTTCATGTGTGGCAGATAAGTGAGATGAAAAATTTCCAGTGATGACTGAGATAATTTATTGATGCGTCTAAGGGTATTTCCCCAAAGTATCCTGTTCTTTCTTAACAAGTGCATCTTGCCTTTGGGGAAATTATTTTCTTCTGTGGTGTGCACCTTTTCCAAGTAGGATGGACTTATCCTAGTTTTATCCACCTGGGTAGCACTTGGGGCCACACTATTATATATTTTGGAGGGTTGTTAGTGGGAGGATGTTGCCATCATCTGGAAGGATTTCTTTCATGTCACAAGGAGCCCCATCTTCCATGGCACCAGTTTGCAAGTGTGTGTGTTATACTTTATGCTAGGCCAAAGAGACAGAACAGGTATGCTATGGGAGTAATACCTACCCTGTTGTCCAATAGTATTTTAAGTTGGTAGAAGGAGTCTCAGAGGTGGTATTGGAGAACTTCAGGATTGTTATTCAACACTGCTGCTGAAACCATCTTGACAGGGCCTGCTCAAGAATTGATGGTTACAATGGCAACCCTAGACCTATCTTTCTATCTCTGTGGCCTGATAACTGTGGCATATCATAGCCTGGAACAGGTATTGGGTGTTAGAGAATAATTTGTTCTTGAGGATAAATTGGGTTTCATGGTCAGATCATTGAAGAGATCATGGAAACATCATGATGCTTGGATCAATACTTTTTGTGTGATGCTTGGATCAACAGTAACAGACCCTTCCTACAAGGGTGGGGAAGTGATATACACACACATATGAATTTACCAATAGCAGCAGCATTCTCAAGAACAATTGTCCATTTACCTGGGGGTATCATCCTAAATTTGTACTTTTGCCCTATGCCATTTTGAAAGAAGATGGTTTAGAATATCTCTCCCTATTAATACTAGCATTATTATTGCACAAAAAATAATCAGGGACTTAATTCACCATGAAGTAGAATGCAACCATTGTCTCAGATTGGTTGAAGTTGTCCTTCACATGCGCCCAAATTGGAGATGACCAGGGTAATCCCTCTGAGAGTCAAATTTGATCCTGCCACCTCCTCAGCACCTGTGGGAATTCACAGGTGTTAAATTAGAAAGAGAAAGGCTCCCCTGTTGTTTCCAAGTGAAAATGCAACAAAAACACATTGAGAACCATGAGTCCCAAAAATGGAACACAAGGCTAATACAGTTCTTGAACAGAGCTTGTTTCATAATCCATAGTAAGGCCAACAGAGTTCTCATGCAGAAAATGTCACACAAATTACCTTTAATTTATTACAGAACATGGTTTCTTTTTTCCCCAGTTTAAAAAGAGAGGTGTTTGGTAGGTTGATGAGAATTGGTGGGGAGAGGAATCCAAGAAAAATTTAGCTACAAGCATCTTCATAAATCTGTGCCCGAATTAAGACTATTACAGGTGTTGTCATATAAAGGTAAAGCTTCGTGTAACATAAGCTTTTAAAAGTGGCCTGTACAATGGCTGACACTGAACAATCATGCCTTTGCAATGTTCTTAACAAAGGTGACTACACTGTGTCTAATCTTGTTCATATAGGCCAAATTATGCTAGTGTTATGGAGGTATATGGAGATGTTAGTTGCACTGCACATGAAGAGTGATATTTTTGGGCAATGCACAATGGTTGCATCCACTGAGGGCAGTATAAATGGAGTTGTGCATGTGGGACTGCTTTACATGCTGTAGCATATTAAAGTTCTCAGAACAGCTTGTGAAGGCACACTGCTCTATGCATTGTTTGTGCACATTGCACATTGTAGCTGCCCAATGGGTTGCCTGCCATGTGCATTGACCATTGAGCCACACATTCTGCACTGTGAAGGTATTCAGCAAAAGGGTTGTTTGCAAAACAGAACATCCAAAAAAGTGTTGGTTTTTTTTTTTTTTAAAAATAAAGTCACTTCCATTAATTGCAGATCAATTTATTAAGTGGAAATACATGCCTCTTAATCTTATGTTGCTTGGTTAACTTTGGCAGCATGCCAGTCAGTGAAGATAACATCATTTCAAAAGTTACTTTATTTCCTTTTCCAGTAGCCTATTGTTACTGAATATAGAAAACTAACTTCATACAGATCATTGGATCATGATTGGTACAGAACTTGGAAAATTTGCTTTGGTTTGGACTACAGCTTATGGAATATGGCCACATTATCTGGGGGATTCTGGGAGTTATGACCCCCCTCCCCCCAAAAAAGTAAATTTTCCAAGTTCAAGCCTGGCACTTGTTCTTTGGGATTTTTTTTTCTAACCAGTTTGAATGACAATTTTTAAGAGATGCTGGGAAGATGTATTATAATTAACATTTATATCCTGCATTTCTTCCAGTACCCACAGAAAGTTTATTTCTTCTAACAAATATTCTTCCATTATACATAGTTCTCTTCTTTTCCACTTCAACTACTTTAACAACCTTATGAAGTAGGTCAGGCTGAGGCAGAGTGACCATACCAAGACTTCCAAGCTAGTTTTAATGGGTCAATGGGACATGTTTCCAAAGCATTATCCTAATACTCTAACAACTATGCTGCACAGGTTCTCAGCTGAACCTTACACACATAAAGCAAGTGCTTTACTCTGTTACAGAGGTAGCAATGGCCTGTTTCCACTATTCCACTGAATAATGGTCAGATTCAAATGTGATGAACGTAGGTGATACTACAGTCGGTTTCCTGGCTCTTGAGCAAAAACAGAGGTTGAAAAATTCTTTTTTGGGACTATAATTCTCAAAATCCCAAACCAATATGCTCCCAAAGCCTAAAAGTAGATTCCAGTCAACAAGGGAATACTTATATTTCACTTTTGATGGTAAGAAAATTGTTAGTAAGCACAGCTATCTTTAATTTTTTTTAACTTTCACATAGCTTTTGTATCTAAATCATTTGTGCTTTACCTTCTAGTTTTTGGATTAAAGTACATGTGGTTATCAAATGGCCAATTAATTGAGAAACATTTCAGTTCTTGCTTCTAATGATACATCTTGGTAAGCTTCACTCATTAAATTTCATATACTTGGTGAACTAGGGGGATGAAGAAGTGTTGGTGGGGGGGGGAGACAATTTAATTAATTTATTTATTTAAAACAAGCTCTGCTCTTTTCAAATGGCAACCACTTTGTTTTTCCCCACTTCCTTTGCTGAAGTGAAAAGTTCATGCTATTTAAATTAATGTGTTGTTTTTAAAGAATTCATGTTGATCTCACTATTTGAATGTAGGTAATAAAATCATCAGTCATCTCTTGTTACCCAGAAAGTAGTTAAATGGCTGTCTGCCATTTTTCTTAACATGCTACCATGCCAAGCTCATTCATTCCCATATATTTGTAATTAGAGGCACTGGTTTCAAGAACCATAAAATTCAATTGGTCTCAGCTTAGAAGAGAAGGGTTTCCTCTGCTTTACATCTTTGCAAATGAATGGTGGGGTATACTTTTCTAACTGGCTGACTTTTGAGTAGAGCAAGATATAGGTTGGTTTCACTGAACAGTTAGTTAATAAGCCAATTAATTAATAAGGTGTAAGGAAACAAGAATGACCCCAGACTTTGCTGGACAATGTGAGAATCTTAAGCAACAGCTTTTCCACTGGATATTTGTAATTGAACTATCTATTATTTTCTGGATGTAATCTGAAAAAGAACTCAGGTTTGGCAATTACCTATGGAACAGAATGATAGAGGCAGATTGTGTGGTCAGCTTTTGCTTTGTCCAGCAACATATGATTTGGCAATGTGAATAAACAAACTTGTTTTTAACTATAAGTTGTCACACTATGTGCTGTCTTGACATTCTTTTGGAGGATGCCCATTATTTTAACAAATGAGAAAAGCAATGTTGCTTTTCACTTTGCAGCACTTAATTAATTGTGGTGATGAGTTTCTGAAATGCTCCACAATTGACTTGGGGGTTACTGTGGCTGTTTCTCAGTTTCAGGGCAGTAAGACATTATCTGGAAATGGGGTCCCTGGCCTCTGTTACTTGTTGCTCTCATAAACTCAGGGTTTGTTGTTGCTGTTGTTACTACCCTCATGTCATTCTCTGCTCATGATGACCCTGTGGATGAGACCTCTCCAAGCCCCCTGTCTTCCATTGCTCTGCCTAAGTCTTGTAGATTCATGCCCGTGGTCTCCCTAATTGAATCTATCCATCTGGTGTATGGTCTCCCACTTTTTCTACTCCCCTCCATCTTTCCTTGCATTATTGTTTTTTCTAAGGAGTCATGACATCTCATGATGTGGCCAAAGTATTATGGCCTTAATTTGATCATATTGGCTTCCAGGGAAATTTCTGGCTTTATCAGCTCAAGAACTGACTTGTTTATCTTTTTGGTTGTCCATGGTACCCTTAACACTCTTTTCAGCACATCTCAAAAAGAGTTGATTTTCCTCTTATCTGCTTTCTTGACTGTCCAGGGGAATACAATGGCTTGGACAATTCTGACTTTAGTGTTCAGTTGTATTTTATCACAGTAGGAAACTGTGTATCACAAATACCTCTCTTTTGTGGCAGTGAGCACAGTATATAAATACATTAAATAACTCACTTTCCTCTCACTTCATGCCATGCAAAAGCTGCTTTCTGAAACATCCACCTCACTTTGGCTAGCCTTGTAAAACTTTAGTTTTCATCTGAGGACTATATGATTGTTGCAACATGGGTAAGAGACACTGTTCCTATTAACTACACCTTCATTTTTTTGGGTGAGGAGCTGCTAGCATTCAGTTTCACAAACAAAGAGATCTAGGAGTGTTGCTTCCCTGCTTTTGATAACTCCATTCTGTGGTTCCAAATTATTATTATTAAAAAATTCTTTGCAATTTTTTTACCTGACAGTTCTTCCCTATGCTGAACTCTTTTGGTGCCCTCATGGAAGATTTTGCAGACGTCTGTGAAACTGCATATGTTTTCTTTTTTCTTAGCTAATGTATGTAGGAGCCTGATGATCGATCTTCTTGACATGCCTTTCTATTTCTACTTGATCCTTTTGGGGACTAATATGAGGTATAGTGTTGCACCTAAACTTGCAGCCCTACAAGTTTACAAGTTTACTTACAAGCAGAGTTTAGAAAATAACTTTTAAGTTGAATAAATATTCAGTATCTCATTACATTCATGCCTCTAAAATCTAATTTACAAGCTCTGCTTATTAGGAAGCAAATCCCATTGAAATGAATGGAACTTAATTATGTGTAACAATACATAGGATTCTATGGCAAGAAATAGAGCTAAGACATATGATGTTCCTACTTTGAATGTTGTACCTGCCATGAAACCTACCAGTATCGCTGACCTCTCTTATAGGGCTGTTGAAAGAACTACAATGAAATAACGCAAAAAAGTTCTTTGAGAACTCTTTCCAAATATACAGTTTAGAAATACTTGGTATTAGCTGGTGAAGTCATTTGTTAAGTGAAACATTGAAGAAGTCAGGTTGATAAATGATGGGAGAAAAAGAAACTAGGAAAAGTTCCTAGTTCCATGATCTTGGACTCCTATGGGAGTCTGGAGTTGTAGCCTGAAATAGAAAACTTCTTCAAGCTCTAGGAAAGGAGCCTTCTATTTTTTACATTTTGGAGGCTTCAACGAGTGACTGAGCATGCATTTGGATGGGCCAGACTCTTCCACTGACTCTGTAAATTGCCGTATATCTGTGGAGACCTGAAGCCCCATCAATGGAATAAAAAATGAAAAGGAAGAGCACCCTATGTACTGCAGCCACTCACTCATAGACCACAAGGTTGCGAGTTCAATACCAGCCAGGGCTGAGGCTCGACTCAGGCCTGCATCCTTCCGAGGTCGCTAAAATGAGTACCCAGCTTGTTGGGGGGCAATCAGCTCACAGTTGTAAACTGCTTTAGACATCCCATAGCGTGATATGAAGCGGTATATAAATAAGCTGCTTTGCTTTTGCTTTGCTTTGCTATGGGAATAATCTCAACTCTGGTCTGTATCTGTTCAGATCAACCACCTTACACCAGTGATATGCTAAGTAGGGTGGAAATGTGAGAGATTATATGTGACAACTGCAAAACAGCTATTTTCTCCTTTTTTCCAGCCTTATTAATGGCTTTGCTTTAAATTATAAGTATTATCTGCAATTATAGTATTTGCTTGGTGACAAAAGCAGAAGGCACAAATATCTCCCAGGATAATGACAGAGAACTTATGTTACAATATATTTGCTTGAATGCAGTGGTCCTCTTTGACCTTCTGCCCATCCAGCTGTTCTCTACATAACTCAAACCTATGAGAGTGCCTCACATCCATGATATACATGCCATCCGGATGATACAGCATAACATTATTTATCCAAGTAGTTTTCAGGCAAAATTGAAATTTGGATCCTAAGAAGGTGCTGACAGACGAGACTGGATGTTACCAGATCTATTAATCATGTAGTGTTGTGGGGTGCCATGCAATACTCTCTTACCTCACATGTCTTTAATGCATGTAACAAGCTGAATTCAACAGATTTTTAAATGTACTATACTAGAATGATACTCTCATTCAGTATATGTCGGTTCTGAATGTGGCATTTATTCAGCGTGGGCCTGGATATTTATGAGAAAGCTTGTGAGGCTATGAAGATGACCTTGGATGGAGACTGTACTACTAGTCTACCACAAAGAGGTGATATGATATGAGGCTAAAATAGCATTCTGAGTTCATTGGAGGAAGGGCAGGATGGAAAGGTAATAAAAATACAAATTTCTAGGGGGAACGTGTATGAAACATGCTCCTGGACAGAAAGAATTGTAGGTCATTTGCCCTGAGTGTAGAATCTGTGCCCTCCCTCATATCTGGTAACTTGGGTCAATATTTGCCAGCTGCTTTTTCTGAAGAAGTCTCATTGGGAGACCTTAGAGCAACCATATGTTTTGAAGTACTAATTCGTCCAATGGGGTATTGTGATGGAAGATACCATAGGTTTTCTTTGAAATTTTAGGAGGAATACTAATACAATGAAGTATATACACAGAAATGATACATTTTCTGGGAAAGTTTCCCTTTTTAGTAACAATGATATGACCATACCTCCATTGCTTTAGTTCCTTAACCTTTCAGGTGCCCAAAACTCATGATATGAGAAAAAAAGAGAGAAACTCTGAAAACTGAAATGTAAAGTTCCCTTGTGCTACATTAAAAAAAAAAAAAAGAGAGAGAGAGAACACTTTTGGCTTGAATGAATAATGTATATGTGCATCTGTAGGATATTTATGGTACTAAAAGAGGCTCCCCAGGGTGTATCTATTTTATTCCACAGCAGTTCATAAATCTTGTAATTACTAACAAATGATATTTTGTTGCAGGTAAAGAATATTTGAAACATAATCTCCATAAAACTCCTTATTTTAGCCATTTATTTTATAGATTATTGAATCAATTAACGATGTATAAGAAAGGAGTTCCTCTACCAGAAGTGTAATCATTTACAGAATAGATTTTGTTTTAAAAACAACAACACCTGAACACAAATTACTTGGCATTGTAAAGAAGAGATTCCTGGTCCACTTCTGTACTGCAGAAGACTCACAGTCTCTATGCAGTCAATAAAAGAGTGAAATAAATACAATAGGAAGGAAGATTGGGAAGCCCTGCCCCTATATCTCTTTGCTTAGGCAAAAAGCTATAGATCTGAAAAGGAGAGCTTCTTGGTCAGTGGAAGCTGCCCAGGTTAGATTAAATTCTAGAAAATTCAGGTTGAGAATTCTGGAAAATTCAGGTTAAAATGGCATGAGAACCTTCATACATATCAGAAGCTCTTCTTTTCAGACTTGTCACAGAGACATTATCTATTGTTGACTTTAGCCTTTCAGTAAAGTCTCAGAAAGAACTTATTTCCCTTGTGAAAGACACATTTCAATCCAGTATTAATGACTCATTGCCAGGGGTATGAAGGCATTTTACTTAGGGAAGAAGCTATTTTAAAAAATTTGCCAAACAACTAGAAATTTTATGGTCACAGTTACAAGCCAAATGGTGTTTGGAATTGCTCATCTCTATAAATGTAACCTTTTGGCAGAAAATTTTTTATTTATTTATTTCATTTGTATGCCGACTTTGTCCCAGAAGAGACCCAATGTGTTTTACAGATATTTTTTTAAAAAAATACAGTACAATTTAAAACTGTATAAAAGTCTAAAAACAATTATAAAATTACATTAAAATATACAAAAGTTAAATGGCATAACTAAAACACACATAGTCTGTAAAAACCAACCTGGCATGATTATATGTTGGATGCCTGCTTAAATAAAAACAGCTTGCCAACGAAAGGCAAGCAGGGAGGATGCCAGCTTAGCCTCCTATGGAAGGGAGTTCCAGAGGGTAGGAAAGCCACCAAGAAGGCTGTCTCGTGTCCTCTTAGTGTTCTGGCAGGTTCATATGGGGACATATAGTTCTACAAATAATCTGGACCTAAACTATATAGGGCTTTATAAACCATGACCAGCACTTTGAATTGAGCCTGGAAACAAACAAAAACTGTTAGCCTGTGCAGCTGTTTCAACAAGGGAGTTATATGTACCCTGTAACTAGTCCCAGTCAGCATTATGGTCACAGCATTCTAGATCTGCAGGAGTTTCCGAAGAGTTTCCAAAGGCAGTCCCAGGTAGAATGCATTATATAACAGCTACTATATAAACACACTTCATTAGCAGGCTCCGAGAAGCCACATTTTTGTTTATGTATGGGTGTCACTCATATATATGCCATTTATATGGCATATAAATGAGGTCTTATAATAAATGTCAGTTGTGTAAATCTGTGAATTTGAGATGGGAATAATTTGCTTAAATAAATAAATAAATATACAAATACTTTAAAAATAAAGTTTAAAAAGTAAATTCAATTTTAAATTATATTCTGAAAAAACTGTACTTTAATATATCTAACATGATAATTTTATGCTTAGCCAAGTCATACATCATACATGTTTTGTTTCTAAGGTAACAAAGTGATTTACAACCTGTAGAGAGTTATTGTATTCCCTCCCCCCCCCCCCCCATTTACATTTTTTACTGGGGGAAAAGCCTGGGTTTTCTTCAAACCCTAGGTTTTCTTCAAAATGTCCATTTTTAGTTTTATTAACTGATTCATAGGGCTTTACATATGAATTTGTGCAGTATGGCTAATGGTTTTGGTAGTTTATAACCTTGTTCAGACATTTGCCTGAATGTATGTGAAACTATATGGTGGGGACATAGATGCACACATGAACCCTGCACCTGGAAATCCCCACACACCTACTAGCATCACAGATCTTTGTGTGTTTAGGGATTCTGCTGAGGGCTTGGGTAACTGCATTTGGGTGAAGGTGGTCACAGAGTCCCTGTGATCAGGAACCTGGATAAGACAGGGGATTCTAGAATGACATTCATCTGATCACAATCACAAACCCCACTTCTACATTCAAGCATCAGGTCTAGCATGCTTACAGGTGTGAGGAGATATGGAATAGGGCTTACATAGGTACTGACATCTCAACCACCCATTCAGTTCTCCTTATGTTCAGATGAGCATCTGAACAGGGCTGTCATGTGGCCTACACACATCACAGAATGAAGTGGTAGGATTTGCAGATGGTAGAGTGGAGTGAACCATTTTGGGCCTTAGGTGGCATTGTATCAAATTTTAATTCCGCCATGCAAACAGTTCTCAGCAAGATTAAAAAAAAACAATGAAAGAAAGAAAAAGTGTACTTTTCTATGCTAATGTTTCAGCAGCAAAGAGGCTTTCATGTAGGGTATATTTTAAAATATATGTTGGAATCCTGTTGTGTGCTCCTGTTGTGTGTGGGTAACAGAACAATAAAGGGCTGTTGTTTTGTAACTACATGGCAAAGCTGGCAAAGGGACTGATGTACATTGGGAGATCAATTAGGAGGTTTTGGTGTATATTCCAATGTGCATTGGTTACAATATTTTGCAATTCAGGAACTAGGTTTCTCAATGCCTCTATTACTCAGTCAAGTGCATGCCAAATTTATATTGCTTTGCTATACAAGATTCCAGCCATAATTTGCATTCCTCATTTTGAAATGGTACAATCTAATAATAATAATAATAATAATAATAATAATAATAATAATAATAATAATAATAATATTTTATTTATATCCCACCCCTTTGAGATCAATCGGGGTGGCTAACAACAGTAAAATATAACATACAACAATAAAATCTAGTTTCCTCCCCTTAAAAAGTTATTAAATCAGTTACAAATTAAAACATACAATATGAAATACAACAATAATGTTTAAAAACAATTCCACAGTGCGGCAGCGACTCTTCATTACATTTTAAAAATGAAATCCTGGAGGCCCACTCAAGGGAAAAATTCCTGAGGCTGGATTATCTGTCACGGAAAGGCCTGCCAGAAGAGATCCGTCTTGACAGCCTTTTTAAAGCTGTTTGAAGATGTAAATTGACGGATCTCATCCGGCAGGCCGTTCCATAGTTTGGGGCCAACAACCGAAAAAGCGCTCTGGGAGGTAGCCACAAGCCTAGCTTTTTGTGGCTGCAGCAAATTCCTCCCAGAGGACTGGAATGTGTGGGGAGGATTATAGGGGAGAAGGCGGTCCCTGAGATAGCTTGGA
>CM034706.1:191624086-191634204 GCA_020142125.1 Phrynosoma platyrhinos | reverse complement strand
TTGGCATGAGGATCTCCCAATATTAGGAAAGGAAGGGCCAGAGGGGGGTGAGATTAGTTAGGAGCATCAGCAACAGTGCTCCTTTGAAAGATGCAGTTGGAGGAAGCCAAGTTTACTTATTAGCAGAGCTAAAAAAGACTACTTTCCTAGAATCTTCAGGCAGCAGGAACTGAGGGATATTGGTTGCTATAGTCAAAAAGTTACATTTCTGAGTTCTGCATATTGGTTCCATACACAGTCATCTTGGTGGCATATTAACAATAACAACAACAAAAAATGCTTGTTTTTTCATCATGAGCAGCCTCATCTTCTCCCAGGTAGCACTTGCATGGAAAAATGTGGTGTGTAATTCAGTAGATCATTGATATAAATAGCACTAGTTTTTGTGATTGCAGTAGCTGCAAAAATTGGCCCTTCAGTAATGGGAACTGATGTTGACAATATTTGCCAGTTCACACATTGCATTTCTCCATGTGAATGCAAATTGGAAATAGGTTAGGAATGCTCATCTGGATGGCAGGCTTGGAGAGGGGAAATGTATTGTTTGAGCCAACCCATGGGAGCTTCTTTCTGTTTAGAAAGAATGCAGACATTTAATCTACAATGTGCAGAAAGTCTCAGAAAATAAAAAGCAGATGTGTCTTACTCTCAGTGTTTTGAGAGGTTGATGCTCATTTGGGTCAGTTTAACTCCTTGCAGACTACAGAGGGGTATGGATGATCTAGTCACATGTAGTGGGCAAAACTCCTTTATTTAATATGTTCCACTTTACAATCAAATAGTTTCCACAAAGCAGGCCACAGTATAACCAACCGAATACACATTTTAAAATAAAATCATAATCAGTCATCACAAAATAGTTTAATAAATAGTTCCATCTGATAAACACCATCTATCAATCTGTTTATTTATTTATTGGCATACTCAGTTGATTGTGAACCCAATAACAAGCCTTCTCCAAGTGACATACAATGTCTAAATTCCAATGAAAGCAGCACAAAACCCTTTTAAAACAAGCAAAAGAGAGAGTGATGGTATCTAAAGAAACTTTAAAAAAGAAAAGTTGGCTTGCTATTTCTATTTTCAATCTGGCTGATCTATTCCATTCTTAAACTAGTTGATTCGATTCAGCTCTGCACCAGTCTCCTTTAGTTGCAGCAAACAAAGGAGAGAAGATTGTTAGTAATAGCAACATGCGACAGTCTGGTGGGGGAGTGAAAATTATTTGAATAAAAGCATAGAGTAAACATTTTTTTTAGCAAGATTGTAACATATTCCTGGAAATCCGCAGTGCTTATGACAAAAAGTGATATGTGGTAACTTTTAAACTGTTTCCTCTAAGGACATTTATCTGGGCAACATCGTGATGTCCAGAGGGTTTCTTGAATTACAATTTGATGAATTCTCAAAACCCATTATATGAAGTGCTTCAGCTTTTAACCCTTCTGTAGCTAGTTTTATTTTTAAAAAATTGCTTTGGTGTGACAGCATGTAAATTCTCTCACATTCAGTTTCTCCTTCCATCCATAAGAATCTATGTGGGATAATAATACATGAAGAAATATTCGGAGCTTCAAGTGTTAGTTTTTTGGATTATAGCTGCCAGAATCCTCTCGCTAGAGCTTACAGTGGTATTTGAGCTGTATCTGCAGTGCAGAAATACTGCAGTGCTGCAACTGCCATGGCTCAGTGCTATGGAATTCTGGGATTTGTAGATTTGTGAGTCAGTTAGCATTGTCTGTTGGAGAGCTCTGGTGTCAAACTACAAATCCCAGGATGCCATAGCACTGATCCATGGTAGTTAAAGTGGTGAAACTGAATTATATCTACACTGCAGATGCAGCTAAGTCTCTGTGCAGTAAAATTAGGAAAGTAACCAGTCCTACTGACTTTCAGCACCTCCAGCCACCACATTCATGCAGATGTCCAAACATGACACATGAATGTAACAACATGTCCTATGACCTTGGCCATGGGTGTAGCAGAACTGTGTGGCTGGCCCTGGTTTACATAAGTAACTGAACAAAGGGAGATGCTGGTCTTCCACTGTGCATTTCATACTAGTCACTTTGGGTCTGTTTGTGAACCACTTCGCATATGACTTTTAAAAAAAGAGGTGTACAGGAAATGGTGTGACATCACACAAGTAGGTTGCAATATGATTATTATTATTTTTACATATGATTCCATGGTAGTTGATAAGAATATGTTTGCTAGGAGTCTCACAGACCTGCTGAGGCAGGCTTAAAACTAAATTCTGCAGGAGAAAAAGCCAGCATTTCAGAGAACAGGAGGACACCAAGTAGTGGGGAAAACAACATCAACAGTGTATGTGAAACTGAACCAGTGTTATATGAACCAACTAATGGGCAACATAAAAAATAAGGAAGCATCTGAAGGATATGGCCCATAGTTTCAGGTTTCTGTACACTAATACACAAAATACAGGGAATAAACAAAACAAACCTGAACTCTTAACACAATAAGGCATTACTGAAACCTGGCAGAATGAGACTTATGAATAGTATGCAGTGATTGAGGAGTATAAATTATTCCAAAGGAATAGATTGTATAGGAATGGAGAAGGTATTAAATGTAAAGGATCTGTGCACTGTAAAGAGATCCATGAACTGATACATGGAAGGCAAGTTAATAGTATTGGTTAAAAAAAAAAAAAGAGTAAAACCACAGTAATATTATGTGGAGGTCTGCTATAGACCTCCAAGGCAGAGTCTAGGTTTGGATAGTGTTTGGATAGTGTTCTTCTACAAGGGATAATTAAACTTTTTTAAAAAGAGAGATACAAAAGGAAAAGATTTCAGCTACCCCAATACCTTCTGGAAGTCTTAAATGCTGCTCAATTGGCTGCTCGGACACGTCTCTCAAAGTGACTGGGTGCAAAGGGAGAAGCTTTTCCCTGGTGAGGAAGGACTTTAAGGGGCCATGAAAAGTTTCATGCAACCCTCATTCCCACTATGGTTCCAAAAGCTGCTGTATTTCTTGTACTGTATTCCTTGTATTCTTGTATTGTAGCTCTTGTAAATCCCTTGTATTTCTTGTGCTCCAATACTTTGACTAAAGACCCCCTTGCTTCCACCTTTCTCCTCAATGCCCCCTTGCTGCCTGTTTTCCTTTACTGACACCCTGGATTTTTCCACTTTGGAAATCACTGTTCTAGATTATATAAAAAATTGACTTTGTGAGCTCTTAGAAAATAACAATGTGGTTACTAAGAACTGACATGAGTTTCTCAAAAATAAGATGTGTCAGATTGATATATTTTTGATAGAGTTGCAGACTTAATACACCATGGAAATACTGTGGATGTAATTATCTTTCTTTCAATAAGGGTTTTGGCATAATAATCTTTCAGACAAGCTGATAAAATGTAGCACAGACAATGTTATTATTATCTCGATTTACATCTGGTTGATTGGGCAGACCCAATGATTTCTCATCATTCTTGGGATAAGTGACAAGTGTGATGCTGCAGGTTTTTAACATGTGGTTCTTTATATATGACTTGTATGAAAAAACAGAGAGCATGCTAATTAAATCTGCAGATGACATTTAACTTCAGTTAATATCTCAGAATAGCTCTTCTGTGTATTGTTTTCATTGTCTTTTTATTTTGTTTGGTTGTGTAATATTTTCCTCTTCTGATTGTAGAGCATCCCTATCCTTGGTTTCAATTTCCCTTTGAATTCACATATCTTGTGGAAGAGGTCTCTTGTTCTTTCTTTTTT
The DNA here is from genome assembly GCA_020142125.1 of Phrynosoma platyrhinos. NCBI lineage: Eukaryota > Metazoa > Chordata > Lepidosauria > Squamata > Phrynosomatidae > Phrynosoma > Phrynosoma platyrhinos. Next base: position 191,630,458 of record CM034706.1, on the reverse strand, counting down.
ATTGTTGTCATTTATTTCTCTGCATTGATTATCATAATTCTCTTTATCTTTGCACAATAGACATTGTACAATTGTGTTCATGATTCTGGTTTTGTTCCTATCTCCCTTTTGTTTTGTTTTTCTTCTTTAAATGCCTGTATTGCAGCCACTCACTCACAAACCATAAGGTTGTGAATTCAATTCCAGTCAGAGGCTCAGGATTGATTCAGCCTTGGATCCTTCTGAGGTTACTAAAATGAGTACCCAGCTTGTTGGGGACAATTAGCTTACAGTTGTAAACCATTTAGAGACGGCTCAGTGCGGTATGAAGTGGTTTATAAATGGCTATACATTTACTGCTTGAAATATTTCTTTTATCATCTATTGTTTCTTCTCTTTCTTTTGGCTATAGAAGGTGTCTTTCTACAATTCTTCCTCGATTATGTTCCTGGCTTCTGACCATAGTTCTCTTGGTTCCTGGTCAGTTGTGTTTCATAATGGAAATCTGTTTTGCACATTGTCTGTAAATTCTGTTTTGATGTTCATCAGATCATATTTTAACATGATTGATTTTATGTTCTTCTTCAGCTTTATTCTAAAGTTTAAGTAGTTTGTGACCTGTCTGCAGTGAGATTTGGTCTTGTTTTAGCAGTGAGTATAGAGCTTCTCCATATAGTCTATCTGATTTTTGTATTGATCATGTGGTGAAGCCAATGTGTATAGGCTCCTCTCTGGTTGTATGAGGAAGATATTTGTGATGAATAGATTGTTGGCCTTAAAAAGAGAGCAAGGGCATAGACTAGACTGATAGATTCAATCAAGAAGGCCATGGCTCTGAGCCTACAAGGCTTGAGCAGAGCAGGTGAAGACAGGGGAAGGGGCATGAAGGTCTCTCACTCATAAGTTTGCCATGTTAACTCAAAAACAGTTAACAACAACAATACCTTAAAAGACAGAATCAGGATCAAAGATGGCCCAAATATATTGGAAAACAGGCTAGAACTAACAAAGCATATTTCAACATAGATAAATGTAGGAGTACTATGTTGAGATCAGATGCACAGATATGCAGCAGTAATGTGTAAAAAGGGTCTAGAGGTACAAGTAGACTAGAAGCTAAATGTGAGCCAGCAGCAATAGCAGCAACAAACTAAATCAAAAGTATTGTTACCTGAAAAGTATTTTTCATTAATATCTGTGTGACTGAAATGACATTTTTTTGCAGTGAAAGCCAAGCCTCAAGAGAATTCATCAGAATGCTCATCTTTTTGAATATTTGTTACTGCAGTCATCCTAGGATTTGATTTTCCTTTATTTATAAGAGATATGCATGGTTACACTAGAGAACGAAAGAAACAGATTGTCTCCATGATCTACAGCAGGTCATAAGAAAAGTGATCTATGATCATCTTTAAGCATTCTTCCTACAATAAATGTTATGATTCTGCTATTTTCCCATGACTTAACATATAAACTTTTCTGCTTTGACCAATTTAACACTGATATGTATCTGCAGTGTACGCAGAATTTTCAAGTAGGCCAGCAAAAATTATTGTCCCACTTAATGAAACATTTTTTGGATCTACTCTAATCAACTAAATAGAAATGAACGTTGCTTTCTCAGATCTTTTAATAAGAGCTTTCTTACTAAATAAAAGGAGACTTTATCCAGTTCTTCATATTATTGATGGGACAGGGGCAATGCAATGAGAATGGAAATAATCAGTATTATTACAGACAGTGGGGCATCAATAATTATAGAAGCCATGTAAGAAATTATAGAAGCCCTTTATGGCTTCTATCAAAATAGAAAAATCACAAGGAAAGTAGGTAGGCTTAAAACAATTTTAACAATAACATTAACAATCAACTCTCTCAGATCAGTGCTTACTGCATATTGTAAATAGTTCTAAGGCTGCAATAGTGATCAATCTACCAGACAGACAAGTAATGCCACAATTAATGCATAATTTCATGCATCTTTATTTGCATATTATGCAAAATAGGTTGCACAGGTTTGGAGAACAGGAATTTGGAGAACCCTAATTTTAATGGGATAAATATGACAGATGGATCCTGTATCACAGTTATGAATGTGTAACCTGGAGTTACACACTCAGACTATTTATGGGCTACATAGTGACCATGAAAATCTCCCAGTCTCCACTTACCAGGTGGCAGCAGCTGCAATCAATGGGTCTTTCCTCCATCACTTGAGAAACAGCTGGCTGCCATCCTCCCCTGTCCCCCATCCATACAAGTGATCTCTGGAGCAAGGGACCTTGTTTCTGCCTGACATAATGGGGATCACTCACCAGAGTGGATGGAATTGGCATACAGCTACTTCCTAACTAACAAGGGAATGGACTCCCCATCGATCACAGCAGCTGCTGCCTGGACAGCAGCTGCTGCCTGGTAAGTGGAGTTGGGGGCTTGCAGTAGGATTCAGTACATACCACCATAACTATGGTCCTTATTCATACGTAAAGACCTTACAGGATTCTAGTCAATGACTTTAACAACGCTGAAATGATTAGTGCTGGTCTTTAAGAGACTGAACGCATACAGACAGCCTTCATTTGGCCACAGACATTTTGACCATAAGGTCCCCTTCAGTGACTGTAATTAAAGTTTTAACAGAGTAGTTAAGCAGCCACAGAGCAGTAAAATATATCTGGGCTTATCTTCCCACATCAGGGTTTCACCTGAAAATTATACTATTTATGGATCTTGAAATTTCTCTCAGGCAACCTGCACCCAGCTGCTTTTGATGTATGAAGATAAGTTAAGATGCTGCTGCTACACTACTTTGTTATAGCTACAGTTATGTCCACTGGAGAAGGCTGTAGTGTCAAAAATGGTCTGGCCACATGTATAATAATGTGCTTATATATGCTTTAGTCATCCCCTCCCCATTGAGATAAGCACTGATCTCTTTCTGACATGGGTAAAGAGTTCAGATCAGATTGTTTTCTCTTGGAATCAGATTGATGCCTCCTCATACAGACTGATCAAACTGGAATCAGACTGTTGCACCAAGGCAAAAGGCATAACTCTGGTCCAAATCACATTGCAGAAATAATCCACTTTGAGACTGCTTTAACTGTCCTAGCTCAATGCTAAGGAGTCCTGGGAACTGTAGTTCATTGTGGCACCAGAGCTCTCTGACAGAGAAGGCTAAATGACTCACAAAACTACAGCTCCTAGAATTCCCAAGCACTGAGCCAGGGCAGTTAAAGCAGTCTCAAACAGGATTATTTCTACAGTGTGTTTTGGACCAAAGTATGCAGATATCATTATATTATTACCATCTCTTTTACACTTTCCAATTTCTGTTTCACTTTAATATTGTATTACTCAATTTCTGGTTTAGGTTTTAAGTGTTTTAAGCTTTCTTATTCTCTTAGTGATTTTTATATTTTTAATTAACTTGTTATTTATCTGCTTTGCTGAATGTTATTGTTTTAAGTGTGTTACTAGTGGATCAGTTTTTTCTGCCTCTTTGTATATAATTATTAAAATAGATTCATTGGATGATAAAAAGAGAATTAAAAAAGGAGACAGCCAGAGATTTCTAAAGCCAGTTTAGTGTAGTGGGTTGAGTGTTGGATTACAACTTTGGAGACTAGGGTTTGGATCACCACTCAGCCATAGAAACTCACTGGGTGGCCTTGGGCAAGTCATATTGTCTCAGCCTTAGAGGAAGGCAAAGACAAAGGCAAATCACCCTCTGAACAAATCATTCCAACTAAAACCCTATGATATGTTTACCTTAGCACTGCTATAAGTCAGAAATGACGTGAAGGCACACACCACCACCACCACCACCACCAATAGAGGTTTCTATAGGATATAGAAATTTGGAGATTTTTTTTTACTACTGAATCTTTGAGACTGAGCTGGTTTCTATAATAGAAGCTTTCCATCTCTGTCCCCATCTCTCCTCACCAATTATCTGGAATATGAGATGTAACATCATTGCAAATTTAACAAGAATAGCTAAATGCTATAAAACATAGCAGGCAGAATTAGGAAGAAAAGGTGGAGAACTGTCTCATGGCAGCCACCAGTTTTCTGAATAGCTAGTTGGAGGATGTGGGGGGGGGTGTCACAGAAGTGTCTGGCTGTGTCTCTTTAGTCAGATTACATCATCTGTTGAGATCTGCTAGGACCCTCTGGAGGTCTCAGCAGCAGATATAATAGTTTTACATATGGCTATGAGAACTTATCCAGATGCTTCTATAATATTCACCCTGCTTTCTTCTAGGCACAAACAGCTTTGGGCAGGGGGCTCATAGGGTCTGCAGTAAGTCTGAAGGGGGGGTAGTTACTGCAAAGGGAGGAAGTAATAAAAAGTACACATACGGAAGTGCAGGATTAAAATGTGCCTGATTATACCATTAATAGGATACCAGTGTGGCATAGTGGTTTGTGTGTTGGACTAGAACAGGGGTAGGCAACCTTTTTGAGCCGGGGGCTGGTCCCGCAAAGTCCTCCCCTCCGCCGGGCTGAGGGGGGGGGAATGGTGGCGTGTGCACCCCCCAGTGCGCCGCCGCCGCCATGGCACGCGCAACCACAGCCGTAGCCGTCTCCATGCATGCTGCAGCCGCCATTTTGATTTCCAAAATGGTGGCCACAACTCGTTTGCACATGCGCAGTACTCCTGTGCATGCACAAATGCGTTGTGGCAGCACGGCAGCCAAAATGCGTGGCGGTGGTGGTGTGCAGTGGTGGCGGCGGTGGCAGGGGTCCACCTGGGCCGATAAGTACCGGGACCTGGGCCAGAACCGGCCCGCAGGCTGTAGGTTGCTGACCCCTGGACTAGAACTATGGAGACCAGATTTCAATTCCCAGCTTGGCCATGAAATCCACTGGGTGACATTGAGTTCTGAGCCGCTTGGGAAGTCAATGGTAAACCTCCTCTGAACAAATCATGTCAAGAAAACCCCATGATAGGTTTGCCTTAGTGTCGCCATAAATTGGAAATGGCTTGAAGGCACATACCAGCAGCAATGTGATTTGTATCATCCACAGATAGCCTGGTCTGGTATGCTGAGGACAAGAGGAGTCATTGTCCAATGCATAGGGATGGTGCCAGGCTGGTGAAGTCAGTTGAAATCTATATTTTAGGTACTTTTCCTTCAAAAGCAACAGAATGTGGAGTTTTCTGCCAATGTTGCTCATTGCCATCAGATCCCTAGAGAACCAGGAAACTGTTTTGGCTCCATCTGAGAGTGGATGATCAGAAGCAATCATGTTCACCACCCTGGTCATGGCTCCATTTCAGATATCCAGCATAGCTTGAAAAGTATGACCTAACAAGTGGGTAGAAACCCATATGCAAGAGCTATCAGAAAACAATCTGCATTCATTAGCCTCCTGGGCCAGATAATCTGTAATGGTCTCCTATCCCTTCAGAGGATCAGAGTACTCACATGTCTAAACCTTTCCAATAGTAATCTGTCAGTGAAAATGTACCTATAGAAAAATCTTCCATTCCAAGATCATGATCAATCCTTACAGCACAGAAAACAAGGTCCAGATTATGCCCACATAGCACTTGGGAGATAATAATAATAATAATAATAATAATAATAATAATAATAATAATAATAATTTCTAACCTGCCCCTCTGTCAAACAATCGGGGCAGCTTACAACAATTAAAATTACATACTTATCTCAAAATACACGCTAAAATCCCAAAACCCAGCCGCCCCCTAAAAAAGTATTAAATCAAAAATCCATCAAAATGGCATAAATAAAACATCAAAATTAAAAAACAGACTGGCAGCAACAATAGGAGAGGTAAAATAAAAAGGCTCCTGAGGCCAGGAATTCTAGTCAGGAAAGGCCTGCCAAAAGAGATCAATTTTCACAGCCTTTTTGAAGCTGCTTAAGGTCGTAATCTAATGGATCTCGTCCGGAGGCTGTTCCATAGTCTGGGAGCAGTTACAGAAAAGGGCCTCTGAGAGGTTGCAGACAGCCTAGTTCTCATTGGCTGTAGCAAATTCCTCCCAGAGGACCAGAGTGCATGGAGAGGATTGTATGGGAGGAGGTGGTCCCAAAGATAGGTTGGACACCAGCCATTTAGGGCTTTAAAGGTCATAACCAACACCTTATACTGGGCCCAGAAACTAATAGGCAGCCAGTGAAGAGACTTCAATATTGGTGCTATGTGGTCTCTCCTAGATGTCCCCGACACCACTCTGGCTGCCATATTCTGTACCAACTGAAGTTTCCAGACCAAGCATGAGGATAGCCCCATGTAGGGTGCATTACAGAAGTCCAGACAAGAGGTTATCATCGCGTGCATCACAGCCTCAAGATCCCTTATTTCCAGGAGAGGGCACAGCTGGCGTATCAGCCAAAGCTGATAACAGGCGCTCCTGAC
>CM034706.1:191564495-191587291 GCA_020142125.1 Phrynosoma platyrhinos | reverse complement strand
CCCTAAGCAGTAGTGAGACAGCAAGAAGGGTCTCTCCTGAAGACCTTACATAGAAGTAAATAGTAGTAGCATTAGTAAAGAGGCTGGACTGTGAACCCATTCTCACCATGCTGACTGGGGCATTCTGGGAGCTGTAGTCAAAAAAGCAAGTTTTCCAAACTCTGGTGAGATTGCTACTCCTGTTCTTCAGAATGAAGACAAAGCCTGGAAGAGAACTACACAGGGCTGATATTGGGATTTAAGGACAAACTAACCACTCCCTGACTGATGTCTGTTGTGCACAGAATCACCCTTTGATTCATACTATCGTTGGCTTACTGTTAGAAACTGGCCATGGGTTGGAAGATATTCACAAACTGACTTGCTCACTGCTTCCTAGGGGCTGGCTAGTCTAATGGAATATGTGATTCACTAAAAGTGGACAATATAGTGAGAGCTTTCATGAAATGAATATGAGTGGAATAAACTATGCAGGAGATGCTAATTTCTCTGCTTTAGTGACTAAAATATTATTGATGATTGATGACTATGCATCAAGCCATAATCTTAATGAAGAAAAGACAGAAGTAGTTTGTTCAAACATTCATAACATGGAAATGTAGTATTAGTTTTTTGTGGTTTTTTCAGGCTGTGTGGCCATGTGTTGCCGAGCAGAGGGGCGGGTTAAAAATAAAATTTATTATTATTATTATTATTATTATTATTATTATTATTATGTTCTAGAAGAGTTTCTTTCTGATGTTTCACCAGCATCTGTGGCTGGCATCTTCAGAGAAGCCTATGACTTCAAAATGTATTATTATTATTATTAAATGGGGGGTTGTCATGCAAAACTGAGCATCAGTGTGGGAATGTGGTTTGAGCGTTGTACTAAGAGTCTAGGAAGGTTTGAATCTTCACTTTTGCCATGGAAATCTGCCAGTGGCCTAGTTCAAGTGAGGGGCTTTACAGACTGGGGGTGGAGTTGGGACAGGGCAGCCACACGCCAACTGCCCCGACTCCACTCTGATGCTGTCCTGATGCCACGCACCCATCCACACAGCACACAGTGTCAGGATGCCCTTTTGGCACAGTGTGTGCACACTCTGCACCAAAAAGCACAAAAAAGTGGCAGTGGCAGCTGAAAGGGCAACCTTGCCACCCCTAAAACGAGCAGCATTTTGCCACGCTTTTGGGGCAGCAAAAAGGGGGCAGCCATGCCCTCAATCTGCCACTCCCAGGGTGGCTCTGTGCCGCCCCTTTTGGCCTGTCTGTATCGGCCCTTATACTCTTTCAGCCCTAGAGGAAGGCAATGGCAAACTTCTCCTGAACAAGTTTTACCAACCCCCCTAACAACAACAATAAAAAAAATCCAAACCTGTGATAAAGTCAGCATAAGTTAGAGTCAACTTGAAGGCATAACAAAACATGCAAGATGATTATTAAAATCATGCATCTGATGAAGTGGAATGGAATCCATGAAAAGTGATGCTAGAAATTTCTTAGTCTCAAAGATGATAAAAGATTCCTTTATATAAGTTGTATATATAAGATTTGCCATTGCCCTCCCCTGAGGTTGAGAGAATGTGACTAGCCCAAGGTCATCCAGTGGATTCCATGGCCAAACTGGGAATCGAACATGGTCTCCAGAGTCATACCTTATTTTCCTGCGTATAAGACTACTTTTTAACCTGCAAAATCTGTGGTTAGAGTGGGGGGGTCGTCTTATACGCCGGGTATAAAGATAAGGAGGATGGAGGTGCTAAAACTCTATATTTTGACTTGAAAAATGGGGGGTTGTCTTATACGCTGGGTCGTTTTATACGCCGGAAAATACGATACTTTAATATTCAAACCACTACACCATGCTGGCCCTCTTTTACATCAGTGAAATGTAACAAAAGATGTGTTCTGTTCACACTGATTCAGTGCATCTACTTTAGTTTGGACTAACAACTGGATTTAGCAGAACATGGATGTATGGCAGTACACCCATGCTCGTACTAAAACTGAATGCTATACTTGGTCAAATGAACACTCCAAGTGACCTCTCCATGGCCAAATTATGCTTACTGCCACCTAATTCTTGAAAAGACCTGTTAGTGAGGTGGAAGAGTTTCAATTATCAATATATTTTAGCCATCTGTGTTAGAAATGTAGAAATAGATGTTAAGTTAGCCACATACAGAGAGGATTCTGGGAGTTAAGGCCTCTTAGAAGGGATGAATGCTAGAAGATTTCAGCAGCAGGCATGTGCAGGATGTTTAGAGACAGATGACCTTTGGAAGGACCCTGAATGCATTAGAAGCCACTAGAGTGGTATGGCAAAGCCATAATAAATTATTGCTAACTCTGCACAGAGGGCCTTCTGGTACATACCATCTCTTTTGCTGAAGACATTGGAATGTGGCCAGATGGGGTTTTAAGTAGATTATAATGTATTCTGAAATCTTTATTCTTATTGCTTGAAAATCTATATGTTTAGAATTTGAAATGCCCAATGAGGTGTGAGAATTGGATTTCTTTGTCTAATGGTGTATAAAGCGAAGCCATATTCTTTGGTTCTTTACCCAAAATTTTGGAATGCTAATTCCTTTTAGGACTGTCAACAAATAAACCTGCGTTTACAAATTGATCAAGGTCTCCTCTTACTCTTGCTCTGCCAAGAACCAGAGGTGCTGTGGGTTGATTAGCTCATAGCCTATTATTTCTACTACATTAGTTTGTGGAACAGGCTATATCAAGAATATTTTGAATTCTTGAAAATACCTGTTTTTGGTAAAGCCAGAACTAAAATCACACAAAATCATTTAGTCTGTATTCTCTGATTTTGTAATGACTGCCCATTTGTTCCCTCATCTGAGCATGTTGCTTAATTTTCAGTGTAAAGTAATAGATTAAACATACATATACAAATATGCACTGTTAAATAATACACAAGACAGCAAGGCCAATTGTCTTCCACTGAGCACATTATGCTTTTTGCATGTGCACTGCAAAAGATGTATCTCTCTTTTAAAAAAAGAAAGAAATACATTCATCTATTGAAGATTATGAAATAACATTAGCCTGTGCAATGAATGGGCTAGAATTATTAGCTATATTTAATGTGATAATAAACATCATATTTTGCTTTCCATTCCATGAATCAACCATAGATGAACCTAAGTTGCTATGTTCAAGGTGGCGGGGCCTATTTTGCTCAGAAAAACATATGTGGAACTAAAGTGTATTCTCTTTATCTTCAAAGCTGAGGCAAGGAACTTTGTGTTGAATGTACAATGCACATTATCAGTCTTCTGATAAATCACTGTGATGTACTTCTCTATCCTGTGGAGATGCTCCAACTCCATTATGTGCCACATATTCATGCCAGAGGTTAGCTAGTGCTGCTGCTGAGCATCTGCCTTTGATATACTTGATGAACTCCACATGCTACAAATTGATAGGAATAAGCTATGGTAGGAACTGCCAATGTATAGATGGGACTTCACAAAGTTTCAGATGATGCATTTCACTCTCCATATTACACTCTTACTTTTCATTTTGGACTTTTGTTATGCCTGTGGAGACTGTGCATGCAGCAGCTTTCTGCTTCTTTATCTTTCCCATCTACATATAAATTTAATAGTCTCTCTTTTCCTTAAAAGACTGAAGGAAAGCTTTCCATTCTTGACCATTCTTAGTGGAGTCATAATTTGATTCATTGGACTCTGGACTGACTCCACAATCCATTCTATGCATACATAGATCCACAGTGAAGTCTAGGAACACCAGGAGGTGAAGAATGGTTGAGTATAGCTTGCAATTTAGCTCTCTGAAAAGGCTTGCCAGTCTTTCAGTTAAACTGACTATTCATGAAGTATCCACAACTGTAAATGACCTTTTACATTCTTCTGGAGTACTTCCAGGCTTGCAGCTGTTGAACCTAAGATTCCTGCTTTGGTGGAGGCTGGTGGAAATAAGAGAACCCGACGACTGTGTTTTTTGTACCATCTTCCATCAAAGAGGGATAAACTTGCACACTCTCTGTCATTGTGGGAGCAGTAAACCCACTCATTTGTCCACTCTCCCTGCAACTACCCTGAGTTGTAAGGAGCCTCTCTCAGTGCTGAAAAGCTTTTGGGAGAGTGTCTAACACTGGGAGAGCTGTAGGGTAAGCACCCCAAAACTCCAATAAATGGATTCACTGCTCCCACAGTAAGGGATCCACTGGCTGTCCTTGTTTTGGCATGTTTCAGACCTTTCCACTGATGCTTCCTTGTTAAAAGAATAAAATAAACCAAGCAAAGTTGTCAACCATCTGAACTGGTAAAATTCAACAGACAAAGCTATTCCAACTTTGAAGAGAATCATATTTATTAAAATACTTTGGCCAGAGTCCATGGGGAGTTATGAATGTATAAGCAGCATAGTTAAGGTGCTATGCACTGATTCTCACCCTGATTTCCTAAATCTCCATTTACTGGGCAGCCACTGCAATCAATGGAGATGTGTTTCCCTGTTGAACGGGAAGCAGATGACTGATGGTCCCACCCTCTCCCATGAGCATCTCTGGTGTAACAGGCAAAAGCAGGATCCCTGTTGCTATTTCCCCTTGTGCTGGAAATTAATTGTGCAAAGGGGTGGGTGGCACCATTAGCCAACTGTTTCCCAATCAACAAGAGAATAGACACCCATTGATTGCAGTGACTGCTGCCTGGTAAGTGGTGACTGAGGGACTTTCATGGCCCCTGTATATCCCCTACACTAGGGGCTTCATAGGGAATGTGAATATGAAACAGTCATGAGTGTGTAACTCTAGGTTCTGCATTTGTATGTACCTAACAGGATTCTGGCCTTTGTTATTTATTAAAATATTTATATCCTACTCTTTATTGTGGGATTCCCAGCCAGCATGCAGATAGCAATTCCAGATGAAAGCAATAAAATAGCTTAAACAGGATAAAACATCTTGAATAAAGCAAGATGTTAAGACAGCTGAAATGGCTACAGCATGTTGCATGTCCCTGTCATGTAGCGGTTAGAAGTCAAGGAATCTGTCCAAAAAAGACAGTGGGATGGTAGATCTCTTTTGGGCTTTAGCTTGAACTTCAAATGAACTACACAAGGTGCTAACCTGTTCTGTAGATACTTTCTTTAAGTTTGAACTAAACCTCAGAATGGACTCACTACTCCTAAAACAGTGGAGCCACCAGCTTCCACAGGAATCAAAGCTGTGGCTGAAGACATATGAATCAGAATCATAATTTTTATTGCTCATAACTCAAAAAATTCTCTGCCTGGAAGGTTCTGTTATTTTCTTTTCTCCCATTTTTTAAAAAAATCTTCAGTCTTTTCCACATGTCATTTCATATTTTTGAAGAAACTGAAAAACTTGGATAGGTTCTTGTCAAAACAAAACAAAACAAAAAACATTCCAGAGTTTGGAAAAAAATATTTTTGCACTACAACTCCTCAAAATCCTCCAGCCAGCCTGGCCATTTGGCCAGGGATTTTGGGACTTATAGTCCAAATAAGTAATGTTTCAAAAAGCTCCATAATTCTCATCCATCCTTGGTTTCAAGTTGAAAAGGTAGAAGACAGTAGAAAAAGAAGAAAACCACACTACAGGTATATTGACTCAATCAAGGAAGCCATGACCCTGAGTTTGCAACATCCAAAGAGGGCAGTTGATGACTGGAGATCCTGGAGGTCTCATTCACAGGATCATTATAAGTTGAAGACAACTTGATGGCACATAACAACAACAAGGGGAAGACCACTTAAGAAGGATCTTAGGACACAGAGACACACAGGAGATGTGAATGTCCAGCATCAGGTGAAACTTTTCCCACATAAGGTTTCATCTAGTAAAGTAGTTTGCTAAAGCACTTATTAAAGTCTTGCAACCTAACATCCAATCCACATTTAAAAATAGTTTATTCTGACTTCAGATTTCGGGAGGTTTTGATTAACATGACACTGATTTTAAATACTGTTTCTTTGCACTGGGTCTATGAATTCACCTCATAGGAATTAATGTTAAGATGGTGCTGACAACGTTTTATCTGCAGTATAAATGGCCAAATACAAAACAGCAGTGAAGTTCTCATATTTAACAGTATTTGCTTGCCATTGTTTGCCACAAAAATTGAAATACTTCTTGAAAGAGCAGCAAGAAGTCCCCCACACTAGGTTACACACACACACACACACACATGACTGCTCCCCAAAACCCCACCAGTATTGGATATCCCAGAGCAGACTAATGCCAAAATAATTATAAGTCTCTATCAACTTTAGTGTTCAAGTATGTCTTTGTGGAGTATTTCTCAGAGATATATGTAGCTTTTGAAGTATAACTCTCATTGGTTTTAACATATGTCCTTGAGAGTAAGAGCCTCTGGTGATAGAACTTCATTCTGAGCTGAGCTGGCAATACAAGATGTTATTGCTAAACCTCTGAGTTTATAAAATACATAATGAAATTTAAGTCTGTGACCCGCGTGGTTTTATGAATGTTGATAAAAGCGCATTTACGTCTATGTGAGATATACTTTCACCAAGTATGCATTTGCTGTATATCTGGTGTGTTGTGTCCTACTTTATAAATCAACCACAAATGACCATGACTACCATGGTGCTGCATCAACATTCCCGCCCCCCTCAAAAGGGCATTTTTAAAGCCAGGTCACTGATAACCTAAGCTGGAAGGATGGGAGAGGAAGTGGAACTACAACAACTCCAGTTTGGAGCCTGCCTGGTTTTTATCAGTTTGAAAATGAATGTGGAACCCATACAACACTGAGTTTTAAAAAGAAAAAACAACAACCCAAGAGCGTTCTTTTTTTTTTTTTTTCCTGATGAGAAGTGGGAAGCTTTATGCAAAGATTGCCATCTTGAGTCTTGGATCAGTTTGTAGTTAGTCTTGGCCAGGTTTTGTTTTTAACATGTTAAGAAACTCTTAGTGGTTTTGGATTCCATTGGAACACAAAGTAAAATGTAAAGTTAAAAAAATGAACATGTTGTTTCCTAATAAGCATTTTACCAAGGTCAAGGGGGCATTCCAGGAAATGTATTTTTCCAGAAAATCACTATATTGCATGTCAAAGGGCTACTTGATTATCCCAGTACTTCAATATTTTGTAATGTAAGCATGTGCCGCTGCATGACTGATGAAGAAGATGAAAAGTGGAGAATGATCATGGGAATAGCAGACAAGACAGTTCACACACACACACAAAAAAGATATAAACTGGCGCTTGAAATGTATTAAGAGTAAAATGCATAGATGTTACAAGAGGGAGCAACTTCTCCTTCAAAACAAAAAGTATCACCTAGGAAAGATTTGACTCCTCCTTGTGAATATTTTAAAACATTAATAAGTTACTGCTTCAGTGACACTGCCACAGTATTGTAATCCCATAACACTAATTTCTGCAAGACCAAGAAAATCACTTTCCAATCACTACCATTTTAGGAACCTAATCCCTGTCCCCTCTGATTAAACAATGACAGTTTATACTTCTGGCCCCAAACAAATATAGACACTTTGGTGTTTTGTTTTTTTTAACATTTCATGAGCAATAAATTAAAGCAATTCTTTTTGTATTTTTAAAAATGTGTCACACACGTTATCATTAAGTCTGATTGTCACTGACAATCAGGCTTAATGACAATGTGTATGACACATTTTTAAAAATACAAAAAGAATTGCTTTAATTTTGTTTTAAAATGTCTGTCCTTTGTTGAAGTGAACCTGCCATTTCCCCATCCACAGCAGGTATTCAATGCTCACTAGGGCTCTAATTACAGTGGGCCCTTGGTATCTGCTGGGGTTTGGTTACAGGACCCCCTATGGATACCAAAATCTGTGGATGCTCAAGCCCCATTAAATACAGTGGCATAGTAAAATGGTGCCCCTTATTAAAAAATAGCAAAATCAAGCTTTTCTTTTTTGGAATTTATATATTTTTGGAATATTTTCAACCTGTGGATATTTGAATCCATGCATAAAGAATCTATGGATATGGAAGGATGACTGTATTGCAAGTTAACCAATAACACATGGGGTATGCTGTGTTCTGAAAATGTTCACTTATAATACTGGATTTTTTTTATAACTCCAAATCATGATAAATACAGGTGACATTATACTACATTGTCTTGTAGTTCACAGAGTGGCATGGAGAGTTCTACAATATCACCCCTGACTTAGCTTTCAGAAGGCCCATGTCCCTTAGAAAAGTCCCATTGGATACCACTGACAAGATACAATATAAAACATTTCTTCCATTGCCAGTCATAGAATAAGTCTAACAATGGGCTCTTGTATTCTGCTTGAATCATCCTATGTTATACTGTTATGTCACAACTGCCTTCCCATTTCCTTCATTGTTCTCAGCTCAGATGCATACGAAGGAGCTTTTCAGGTTCAGAAACAAGAGAGGTTGTTCTGGAGAGAGCATGCCAACTACCCAAGTTGCCTCTTCATACCAGGGGCAACTAGGGTTTAGCAGGACCACCAAGCATACCAATAGGAAAATTCCCTAGATACCTCAGCAATCCATCCAAATCCTTTGGGACTGAACTGTTATGGTACATTCTTCCATAGAATATGACCCAAGCATGAAAAGTCACAGCATCAATTCCCACACTTTGAGACCAGCAACTTCCTTTCTAATAGAGAAAATCAAATACAGACTTTGTTTAGTGGAGTAATAAACATGGAGATATCTCCATGGTAGTCATGATGACATGAACTGAGCTATCGCAGGCAAGGGCATGAGGACTGAACTTCCTCAAAACAAACTTTTGGGAGTTCTTAGACTCAATAAGAGGCTGCATCTGTCAGCATAATCTTATAAACTGTTGGGCTCCAAAGTGGGTAATATATCACCATTGTCTTTAGTATGCCCAACACAAAAAGAAACTGTTCAAATTGGGGCCTACACAGATTAGAGGATCACCATTTCATCTTCAAATGTTACTACTGAGCCCCTGGCATGAGAGGTATTGCACAAGGAAAAACACTATACTTCCTTTTTCTATGTCAAAACAAAACAAAAACAAAAACATGCAGGAGTAATCGGGGTCACACCTATATATGTCATCAGCCCCCATTTTCTCTACCCTCTAGACACAGAATGTTAGACACATTAATTACAAAAAATGCAACTTAAAGACTGGTATTGCTAGTATTTTAAATCTGAGTAATCCAATTTGTACTGGATTTTAGATGGTTATTGAAAAATAACAGAACTGGAAAAACAAGAAGACATGTTATAGACATCTTACTCTTTTTCTCATCCTTCTACTTCCTAGGCAGAGCAATAAACTTTGATCAAGTCAATAATTTATGCTGAAAATGGTGAATTTTTAAACTGTGAACTACTGGTAAGTAAAGATGATTTTTTAACTACATGGCATAATGTTTCTGCTGAAAGGATCCCAGAGCTAGGTACCTTCTAAAACAGTTGGTAAATTACACTCATTTACTTAAAATGGAATGTGGCTTGCAGCAAAACATTTACAAGTTCTTGAGAGGGGGCCGATGTTCCCCTGCCAGGAGACATATTTATATTTATTGCCTAGGGCAAGACCAGCTGACCAATTCTAATTAGCAAATATTCCTTTGCCACAAAGTTTCCTGTGTTCCAGCCACACATGAATGCCAATAATCACCTCTCAGCAAAGCTAGAAATGGAATTATTATCACTGGAAACCAGAGGGCACAGATGGTGCCACCTGCTCTATATCTGTTGAGATTTGAATCACCCTGGAGCACTTACCTAAGAGACTATGGATACTTCTTGTTTCTTCAGGCTCATTGTTTCCTCTTTTGATTAGATTGACCAATGTTTATTGAATGTACTACTTTTCAAATTTCATTAATAAGAAGGCATGTTCAGGGGCCAATAAATCTCTGTGAAGTGTTGTTTGTCATTTGATCACTGGAACATTAATAAAAAACTGAAGTTATATATAACTCTTGGATGATCTAGAACTGTTTTGAAATTTGAGAGTTTGTTGTAGAATTGTAGAAGCAGCATCACATTTAGAAGTATTTCATGTAGAGCAGTTCAATAATAGAGCAAGTGCCTCAGGCTGTCATCCTATGCACACCTGGGAGTATCTTTAATTGAATTTAGTGGGGATTATATTTGCATAGATATGTATGGCAGTTTTGAGTCATACACTGTGTTGCATCCATTCCAACTTGCATTTTTTTTCCTGTTAGTGCATTGGAGTGTCAGTGTGGTGTAGAGATTTGGGCATTGGACTATGATTCTAAAGACCAGTTTTCAAATCTCGGCCATGGAAACACATTGGGTGAGGCTGGGCAAGTCATATTCTCTCAGCCTCAAAGGAAGACCATGAGGAACCGCTTCTGAACAAACCTGACCCATAATGAGTTCACCTTAGGGTTGCCATATGTCAGAAACAACTTGAAAGCACACACCAGCAACGTGCTTTGGTACAAGTGGTTTTTGAAGTGTCCTCCAGAGGGCATGTCCTCCATGGTGGGTAACAGGAGATTTGGTTGCTCCCCCTCATATTTCTGTCATTTAGGGGCCAGATGAAAATGGAATTATTTGTGCAAGCTTGGGAAGTTTCATACATACTTTTGTTTATTTGAGGATCCAGGGGCAAGTTCACTTCTATACACACATAGATATATAGTGTGGGAGAAATAGGCCATGACTATATTGGTTACAGCTGCAAAATAGGCTTGGTGCCCACATAGGTCTGCATCCAGGCATTGACTTACCTGTTTCTCGATTGATGAGCAGATAACCCAGTCTGTTTACTGAGTGATATCATGGATGACAGATACGGGATTGCATATAAGTGGATGCCATGAAATGCTTCCACTGCCACCTGGGGGAGTAGAAAAATGGATGCTCCCTGAGCTGTCATGGCCCTTGCTGGCCAAATGTGTCCTGTCTCCATTCTAGCAAGTGCATTCTGTCTTCCTGGCACATAGCATCTATCCTGAAAGAAATGTTGTGACAGGGAATCCACCTCCCTCCTATAGACAGAACCAGGTCCCAATTGCCCTTGTCACTTTGTGGCTACTCTCAGGCTGTGGAACTCCCTTCCACAGGAGGTCTAGTTAATCCCCTCCCTGCTCTTCTTCTGTCTGCAGGTGAAGATGTTCTTATTTAGTCAGACCTCTTAAATTTTAATTATGGAGTTTTAGTGGTGTCTAATGTGGTTTGCTATATTTTTTAAATCTTTAAATGAAATTATATTGCACACATGTTTTAAGTGTTTTTAAGAGTTTTAACCATGCTTTTAATAACACTTATTTAATTCTCTTCAAACTTTTGTATTCAATGTTTTCACCAAGGCTTTCATTGTGCAATGGCTTGGCCTCATTCATAGTTTTATTAGGGATGCATTTTCCAGATGGCGCTGTCCTCCATTTGTAACCCTCTCATGTTTCCCCACATTTTATGCCAAATTAAAAAAAAAGTGTTCTCCATAGCATCTACAAATGCATCCTTAACAGTTGGTTTCTAGTCTCCTTCTCATAAATCTACTCACAGATGTCAGTGAGGGTAAACATGCTTACAGGAAATTGAACCAACTTAAGTGGCTTGTCAATAATTAGTGACAGACAATGGCTATTTTTAGTTCAGGTAAAAAAAAAAGAAAAACAGTTTCCTTAATTTAACTTGCATTAAACTGATCTTCCTTACAGAACGTCCTCCACAACCAGTCCTGTTCAGAAAGCCATGCTATAAAATGTTTGGCTTTTGCTTGTCACTTCACTATCCATATCCATCTCCTGAATTTCACCACTCTGTTCCAGCACTAAACTCTGTGGCAGACAGATTGCAGAAAAATTTCATTATGTAGGAATGTGAAGCGACCTAATTTACATGTGTGTATGGCTAAATTCAGTGTTAATGCTACCTAAAATCTCTGGAATAAAAATTGTGAATAAGGAATTCCTTTCGTTTCAATGCATTTAATTTAAATAGCACTAATCTAACTAGCACTAAACATTGGACTTAATCCACATGCTGTATGAGTGTGAACACAGACTAGAAACACACATACAGACACAACCACACAGGTGCTCCTAGCTTTTGGTGTGATATTATTATTGGATGCAACTCAGCTTGTGTCTGTAACAATAATGTCATTTTGTTTGATCTCTACTTAGATGTTTTTTTCATCAATATCATTCACTGTGACCTTAAACTGCTGAAATTACTGCTGAAACATGGCATTGGGGATTCCCTGAGTCCTACTAGCCCTCCAACTGAAATTTTACTGTATTGTGGCTGCTCTGAGAACCAGAGTGAAACATGCTGGGAGCAGCAGTGTTGTCCATCAGGGTGAGTGTTTGTGGGGGAAAGGAGTGGTGCCCATACTCTCTACAATTTCTCACCCTGCCCTATTTGAATCTGATGGGAATGACAGAAGTGGCGATGGTAAGGCCCCTTCTCTCTACGTGAAGGTCCTGATCTAGTCCCTCTATCCTCTAGTTTGGGTTCTTTATAAATGGAAAAAGGAATAATCCAAAAGCAGACCATCTGACAAACACCACATCTAGTTCAGACCTGAGTGTTTTTCCCTCTCCCACCACATCATTGCTTTTCTACTACCATGTGGTTTGAGGGAATCTGAGAAAAAAAAACATTGTGCTAAAGCTGCAGTCTTTAATGCTTTTATCTGGAAGGAAATCAGGCCTATGTAATTGATATAACATATTTTTAGGATTGTAAATTTCAGTCTGTGCAATATCCCCCCCCTTCCCATCATTTTTGGTAAAATGTTCAGTTCTTTTTCAGTCACCCACTGCAGATTCCTTCATTCACTGTTGTTCATGTTCTTCTGCCGAGCCTTCTTCTTGAGGTCCCCCCCCCTTCATTATTCTGCATCATTTTCCATTTCAGGGTGGGAAAGAGGCATTAGTTACTTTATGACCTCCTCAGGGACTGGTGCTTGCTCCTATGTTTTTATTAACACATAGCAAGTGACCTCCTGACATCTTGGAATAAAATCTTCCCAATTGTCTCATTTGCTTATCAGAATCTAATCTCTACAGAGTTATATGTGAACCTAAAGGGAGGTACTTCTAATTCTAACCTATACCTCATTCTCTCACTGTGTTATTTTCTTTTTCTTTCCCCTGATTGCAAAGAAAAGAAAGGTAGGAGTTTGAGTGGTGGGTGGGATAGCATTTAATTTTCTCCTTTCCCTAGATCCTGTTATTTATTTAAACATAATCCTTCTGATTCTCAGTCTTCCTCTTACAGGGTAACACAACCTGCAAGGTAACCTAACACGAAGATAACTAATTACACTTTGAATCCTATGTTTCAGGGCAATTTATTTTTCTTTTATTAGCATTAAGAAAGAGGAGACCCCCTGCTCCATGTTGAGGTCACGTTTCTTTACCACATGCAAATAAAAATGGCCAGGTGTGGTCTTGCAATCTTCAGAACTAAGGCAACCCACTGAACTTTAACTTTTATGCTGGCTGTGCTATTTGTAGCCACCAGCTCAGTTGGGAATGCATTTAGGATCTATGCTACATGGTTACAGAAATGATACCATTTTAAGTGTCATGGCTTCATCATCTATATGCAGTCCTAGGATTTGCAATTTCATGAGATACTTAGATTTCTTTGTCTTTGTTCAGGGGAGCTACAGCTCTTTGACAGAGAATTCACTCTGGTTCTAGGTAGCAGCCACAATACAGTAAAATTCGCAAACTACAAGCCCTAGAATTCCCCCAAACTTTGGAGATTTTCAGACACTAGAAGAATGGACTCACAATTCATAACTGTGACTCCTCCTCCCCATCCATCAGATCATGGCAACTAAACTAGCATCAAATTGATATGACTGTGTAGTGTTGATGCATTCTAAATTTGCAGCCAAATTTCTCCTGATTTATAAATTCTTCCCATGTTTGGTTCCTCCTCCTTGAAGGCATTGATAAGGCAAGCATCTTGCCAAGCAACTGAGAAAGCTTGGTTGTTGTGGAAGGAAGCTAAAACTGAGGACACCTGAGTTGCTGAGACTTTCCATCTCCACCCCAGGCATTGTTAAAGCAGGCATCCTGCTCTCAATTGAAGGTGCTGGTGTTGACCTACAAAGCCCTAAATGACTTTGGGCCATGATACCTGAAACACTGCCTCCTGCAATATGAACCTGCCAGAAATTTGAGATCTGTTGCATGTCCCAGCACCTTGTGAAGTTACGTTGGTGGGTACCTATAACAGGGCTTTCTCTGTAGCAATGCCTCAACCAGGGAACTGCCTACCCAAGGCTTTTTAAAGCTTCCAGTGGGCAGCCAAAACAATGCTGTTCTGTGTGGCATTCAGTGTTTAAAAATGCACTTTTTACTGTTTCAAAACTGGATTCTAGTATTGTTTTTAGATTTGCTTTTAGGTTTTTAAAGAGTATGTTAAGATGTTTTAGGGTTTGTCTTTATGCTCTTCAATCTCTTAAAGTAGAATGAAAATCTACTTCAATTCGAGTAATTAAGAACTTCACAGAACGTCTCCCTCCTCAAAGAGCACTGCAAGATGCTATAAACCTGGATACCTCCATATACTCCGCAAGTCAAGTTCAAAGTAGATTATATGTTCATCACATTTTTAAAAACAGTTTTTCTTCCAAGTGATGAAAAGAATCTGTTTGTCACAGCAGGATGATTTTCCTCACCTCATTGTTTTGGTTTTGTGATCGGTCATTTGAAACATGAGCTTCGTTTCCATGTTTGATTGTGGAAGCAAATCCCTTTGTGGAAAGAAAAATGGATTAATCATAGAGAATATACATTCCAATAATGTCTAGTTTGACCCTTAGCTCTCTCCCAACTCTGCTATGAGAAAGGTTGGCAAAGCTGATCCTTCTGTTATTGAGAAAATCTTAAACATAGGCCTCAATCTAACATTCCCTCAGTGCAGTGTAAATATCGGCATGCAGACTTATGCTATGCTGAGCCATATACTTTCCCCTTGATTTACCAATAATCCCTTGATGCCACCCCAGCCAGACATGCCATGATTTACAGCAGCACTGAGACACTCAGAAGACCCCAAAGGAGCTCAGTGCTGATGTCATCATTTCATGCCTGGCCATGAGAGATGTGCCAGATATTCATATATGCTAGTCTACTCATTAAGAAGCATAGAACGACTGTATGGGATGGTGTCAGGGTCTTATCAGCAGGTGGGGGAAACCTTTGAGCAATGTGTGGGGCAAAAGGAAATACTAACCCCTATAGTGCCTGAAAAAATGACATCTGCATGTATAAGGGAAACCTATGTGTTTGGATGTTTCTAACAAACTCCCAGCCATAGTGTTCATATTCAAACCTAATAATAGCATCACATATACAGTATATAGAAAGCCAGGAGGGTGTAGTGGTTTGACTGCTGAACTAGGACTCCAGGAGACAAGAGTGTACTGAGTCATGGAAACCCACTGATGTTGGGCAAGTCACATTGAGTCCCAGAAGAAGGCAATGGCAAGCCTACTCCACTTGCTAAGAAAACCTATCATAAGGCTGCTATATGTCAGAGTCAGTTAGAAGGCACATAACAACAACCATACAAAGCATTATCACTCTCTTGTCCTTGAGTTCCATACCCCTGAGCTCTAAAGAAGACAATTCTATTTGCAGTATAGGATCTCCCCCCCCCCATTTCTATAAATACTTTATTGATTTAAAAACAACATGTAACAAATACAACATTAACATTACTACAAAACATACTTACAATACATAAATGATTACAGATGGACAACACAAACTAACAAACAAACAAAAAGAATGAAAACAAAACAAAACAATAACACAATCTATATGATTTCCTGGATCCTTTGTCAAGCCATTACCATGTTTTACAAAATAAACTACCTTCCTTCTTTTTCTGAGGTTAAGACTGAGATTTAACATAACTATTTATGATTTCTTTAGCTAAAATCACTAAAACTTAAATTTCTTAATTAGTTATATAACTTAATCCCTTATTTCCAGTTTTCTAATATTTCCCAACTTTATATTTGCTCAGTCTTCTCTTTCTACTTTACTCTTTATTTAAACTCTTTCACTTTTCTGTTGTTAATATAATTGAGTAGTGGCATCCAAATTTTTTCATTTTTTTCCCAATCCTGGCCTCTCAACATTATAGTTAACTTATCCATTTGCATCAATTCGAGCAGCTTATACAGCCATTCCTCTTGATGAGGGATTGCTTCACTTTTCAATTTTCCAGCATAAAGAATCCAGGCACTGGTAATCATATAAAAAAGGAATTTCCCCTTTCGCTTCTACCAAGTTCGTTAATCTGTCCAGTTCTATATTGTCTAAAGTTTTTAATAGCCATTCCTCTTTTGTTGGTGCTTCCTTCAGTTTCTGAGCGATCAGAATTCTAGCTGAAGTGAGCATATAAAGTAATGTTTTATTTTTGGATCTATTTTTGATTTTTCCAGATATTCTTCTAATTTTCCTTCTACTAATTCCTTGTTGTTGTTTTTTGTATAATTGTTTATAAAAGTCCTGAATTAATTTTTTAATTGAATCCTGATCTGTGAATTTCTCTTCTGCATCAACTAGACCAGGGGTAGGCAACCTTTCCCCTTTAAGGGCTGAGGGACTTCAGCTCCCAGAAGCCTCAGTCATGTTGGCCAATAGTCCCATGTTGGCCAATAGCTCCTGGGATTCTGGGAGCTGAAGTCCCTTGGCCCTTAAGGGGGAAAGGTTGCCTACCCTTGAACTAGACTGTTTATTTGTTTTATCGCTTTTTCTCTTCTCAGCTGGTAGGTGAGCCATTTTCTAGGTTTATTTGCCCCCTTGAATTTTTTCTGTTTCATATAGTTGATCTTATATTGAGCTCTTCCATTAAATGTAACAATATTTGTTGTTGTATTGCTTTACACTCCAATGCTACTTTTTTATTATTGGGTATCCTTTTTAATTCCTTCTCTTGTTTGCTTAGGTTTTCTTGTAATTTACCTAATTTCTGTGATCTTTGTTTCTTTAATATATGGGATTTTTTTCATAAATAGTTCTCTAGTCTCAGCTTTAGCTGCATCCCACATGATACTGATGTTCATACCTTTATATATATTTTCTTTGAAATAATTCTCAATCCCTGTTAATATTTCCTTGTATATTTCTTTTGTCTAATAATTCTGATTTTAGTCTCCAGGTAAATAGTTTTGGTCTTAGTCCTATTCTTGCCAGTACTGGGTTGTGGTCAGAGAGAATGCTAGGTTTAATTTCTATATCAAGGACATTAGATAATATGCTAGACAAGACTAAGATCATGTCCAACCTTGCCCAAGATTCATGTCTGTACAAAAAGAAGATATATTCTCTTTGGTCCTCATTCTTTTCTCTCCATATATCCTTAACTCCTATTCTTTCTATAAATTCAAAAAATTCTTTAGGCAATTTACCTTGATTGCTTTGAATTTTTTTCTCAGATTTTCTATCCCATAATGGGTTAATTACCCCATTCCAATCCCCCATTACAATGCAAGCATCAAAAGAAAAATCAACCACTTCATTCAACAAATGTTTAAAAAACCTTCCCCTATTTTCCAGCAGGCCATAAATGCCTATTATCATTGTAATCGTCCCCATCAAGTTTATTTGGACTACAACATAGTGACCATTTTTATCATTCAGCAATTATTCAAAATAGTGACCATTTTTATCATTCAGCAAACATTCAAATTGGTTCATATTTTGAGTTTAC
Source organism: Phrynosoma platyrhinos (assembly GCA_020142125.1). Taxonomy (NCBI): domain Eukaryota; kingdom Metazoa; phylum Chordata; class Lepidosauria; order Squamata; family Phrynosomatidae; genus Phrynosoma; species Phrynosoma platyrhinos. The sequence continues at coordinate 191,569,592 of CM034706.1, read as the reverse complement.
ATAAAGGGCAACACCTTTCTTTTTCACTTCTACAGTAGTGGCAATTAGTTTTCCTAATTTGGGTCTTTCCAACATTTTTATTCATCTTTCTTAATTCTTATTTCTTGAAAACAGATAACGTCACAATTTAATTTTCTCATATAATGGAATACTTTACCCCTTTTGTCATGCCCATTCAGTCCTTTTACATTCCAAGTCAGAACATTCAAATTGTTCATATTTTAGTCTTTTGAAACCAGAGGGTGAGACCATCTGGTAATTTCCACCTATGGTTAAATTTCCTCTCTCTAAATTCTATTGTAAGAAAATTATATTCTTTTCTTCTCCTAATTATTTCTGTAGGTAAATCTTTAAACAGTTGAATTTCCTTATCCTCAAACATTATAGGATTTTTATGATTAAACCAAAGGGTATCTCTTAACTGCTTCCTTACGAAAAGAACAATCACATCTCTATGACTCTTTTTTTTTTTTTTTTTGCTATATGGGAATTAACATGAAACAAATTGTCCACTTCCATTTTCATATTTCATAATATTTCATATCCTTAAAACAACACTCATTGCCACTCTTAGCAGTCCTGTATCGCCACAAACAGCTCTGTTATTTCTCAATGGTGCTTAGTCCACCTGTTTTTATCACAACCAACAGCTAAGGATACATCGTAAATGTGGAGCAGTCTTTACCTTCCACCTTTTTTCTTTCTTTTTCCAGCCGATAAGTTGTGTTGTGTCCTTAAGTCTCCTCCTTCTCGAGCTTGGACTCCCTTTCCCATCATCCTAGACTTTTTCACAAGTGATTGGCCCACAAAGAGTCGTCTCCTTCTCAAACTTGGACTCTGTTTCCCAGCGTCCCAGGTTTTCTGATGTCTTTACGGTTTGGGAATAGTCTGTTTCTGGCTTGGGAGTAACCCACTTCTGTACCTCTCAAACTACCACTCCCATGATTCTTTTCCTCCGTGAATCCCTCCACACCAGAAAAGGCACCTCTTAGCTCCTCGTTCCCTTTCCCAGTGGGGTTCCTCTTGAACAAGGCAAATCAATTGAATGTATTTCAGCCGCTCTTTAGTTTTAGCATTGTTAATTTTAAACAGCTGTTTCTAATATTTTCAGCTTCTCCTTTTTATTTCTGTTCTTTTGCCTAACAAAGGTCCATATACATATACAGTCCCAGCTTAAGTCACCAAACCACCACTCCTATCATTATTGGTGGGGGTGCACCCCTTTAAAGTAAATGATCAGCTTCAAATATAAAAGAATAGGGGGCTTTGCAAGGTTTGACCAGGTGTCTCACTTTGCTGACAAGGGGTCAGTTTAACAAAAAACAAGTTTTACTCACAATAATATTTTAAAAATTGGTGGCATCTCTGGGCCCCTTTATGGGGAGAGCCTATAGGTGAATGAGGTTCCTCCTTTACTTTATCCTGTTTCCTCTCTTCCACTCTTTGCCACCCCTTAGGACAGGATGGTAGGCTTCAGAGTATCCTTCTGGACCTCCCTTACCAGGGGAATACTCTGGCTACGATTTTAAGGTAATTCATAGCCTTTTTCGCCTTTGGCTAGACGGTCCCTTACAGACAATGTCTTGGACACACCTCACCGGTCTGCCATACCAACTGGAAGTCCTGCAGTATAGGCATCTTATGAGTGGTATTTTGCTCACAACTTTCCAACTCACTGTTTTGTTTTTCTAAATATGGGAAATTTTGTATTGGGAGAGGAACTTTCTGGTTTTAAAAAGCTTCTCAGACAGCAAGAAACAGTGAGATTCCATTTAATAATCTAGAAAACAAACTGGAGCTAGTCTTATATGCCCAGTGTTATTCTATAACAGCTTTAATTCAAGATCTAATATGATTTTATACAACATATTTTCCCATGCCCTTTCCATATTTGCTCACTTGGCCTAAACTTTGTTGCTACAGGGCTTTGCTGACAACCATGGTACATTTGGACAAGACTACTGCCAACTCTTCTCCAATAAAAATCTAAAGAACAAGAAATGGAACAGTGTGAAAAATATTCAAACATAATACTAGAAAGTTAAGACAGCATAAAGTAGATGAAAGGACAACAAGACACCATGTAATCCTCCATGTTTACTTTTAATGAGACCATAAATATGGTCTATTCTTCATTCCATTATATTTATATTGTTTGTCTTTCTGTTTCTTAGTAACCAAACTTTGAGGGAAATGCTGTTAAATTAGCAAAAAATAAAAATAAATTGAAGGCTTTTCATGTTTACTCATGAAATGAAATGGCAGGAAAAGGCAACTGCTAATAGCCTCACCCTTAACAGATGTGTTATACAGGTTCTATAGATATAGAATTGTAGAATCATAAAATATTAGAGGTGAAAGGGACCACAAGACCCTTCAAATCCAACCCTCTGCTATGGGCACTCTCGAGAGATGCCCTTCCAAGAGATGTTTAAAGACCTCAAAAAAGAAAAAAGAAAAAAGTCCCATCACCTTCTAGCATAGTATAGTATGTAGCATAGTGTCATGTGCTAATATCCTGTGCTGTGATTATTTCTAGTTTTATTAATACCACTAGCTAAATAGTTGTAGGTGGCAGAGCAGTGGACCCAAGACCCCCATTTATCTGAAACAGAAACATGCAGTTTATATAACTTCAGATATTATTTTATATTTTAGTTAGGCTAATTTAGGGTGCCTCAGTGACAGATAGCATATTCACCTCCCCCAAAATATTATGGCCTAAGTCAGTGATTCCCAAAATGGGTGGTAGTTCCCCCCTGGGGGTGTGGGAAAGCTCCAGGTGGGTGCTGAGGGAAAAGGGGGGCAGTGAGGAAATGGGAGGCAACAAGGAATTGCACAGATGAGGGTTGCATGAAACTTCTTTTGTGCACCATTCTGGGACAGGCCATTCTAGTTCCGTCCATCCAGGCTGCGAAGAGCAGCATGGCTCCTCCAGCTTTGCCTCACCCTAGAGCACAGCAAATGGACCATGTCTTTCCCCTTTCCTTGCTCCCTCCCCTCTGTGGGTGCCAAAATATTTGCCACATCTACCTTTTTGCAGAAATTGCTCTGCTTCTCTGTGTAAGGAGGAAAGCTTCTTTGAGCAAGAAAGGCATGAGCTGGTTCTGAGACTACAAGACAATTTAGGCCAGTGGTCCCCAAAATTTTCAGGCTACCACCCCTTTCACCTTGAGTGGCAACCCTAGCACCCCTGCCATGCTAGCTAGCCAAGGCAAAAGAGAATGTGGGGTAGGCGTGCACAAGCTCTCCTCATTCCCCCCCTTGTCTTGGCTAGCTAGCATGGAGGGGTGAAAGGTGAAAGGGGGCAGTAGCCTGAAAAAAGTTTGGGGAACCACTGGCCTAAATTGTCTTGTAGTCTTGAATAGAGTATATTTTCCTATGTGTTGAATTACCATTAAACAATTGATTGAATGGGTCTGCTCCAGTTGGGACTAACCTAAAGGATGTCAGCCTATATATATAATCCTCTTCAAAAGTTGCAAGCATGTATTCTGAACAACCTAAATGGCTGACCACTACCAGTACTATATGCTTATCTAGCCTGACTTGAACAACAATCACAATTCAATATGAAGCCAAGAAAGAAAAAGGAAAAAAAATAATAACAAAGCAGTGGACCAGTTCTCAAGTGACAAAATCTCTTATGAATTAAACCCAGCCTTAGTGCTCTAACAAAAACAACAACACAACAATAAAAACAAAAACAAACAACAAACAACACAGTATCACATTCCCTAATGGAAACGTTTTTTTAAAAAAAGGAAAGATGTGGTGGTAGGGAGAATATAATTATAATTAAGATAATATTTCAAAATATTAGTTTCAGAGTTTCAGAGTTATATACTTTTTCCTCCTTCTAGTTTTACAGGCTTTAGTAAGGAAAGACAATAAGAAACATTTTAATTGTTTGCAGAGTGCTAACTTTTTTTTTCCTGATGTGCCCCACTGCTTTTGCTATAAAGGAGAAGCAGCCAAGGGAGTTCAGCTGTTTTTGCTTTATAATAAAATAAGAACTAGGGCAATTGTATTTGTTTTACAGTTACTCATCCCTTAAGAGAGAAGCAGCAGCTTTTCCCAAATGATTTCTTTCTTTCTTTCTTTCTTTCTTTCTTTCTTTCTTTCTTTCTTTCTTTCTTTCTTTCTTTCTTTCTTTCTTTCTTTCCATGCATTTCAAGTTACTCCCTGCCCCATTCCTTTATGTTTATAAGTTTACAGGGGGTCCAGAGATGTAAAATGAAAAGCACATGACTCTGTTTCTTTACTAGTGAAATGGAAGAAATACAATATGGCAAAAGAAGCCTGTTGTTTATGGAGATATTGATTTCAGTGAAGGAAATCCTTACTGATTCATAATTAAACTATCAATTTAAGTTCTGTATTTCATCTGTAGAGATCAGAAAGATAGAAGGGAGATAATTCTGCTGGGATGCTAATGCTTTCCACAGCCATAGATATTTTAGCATGCAGATGTGAACAAGAGGAAATGCAGATTGTGAAGGCCTCTGCAGCCCATGCAAGTGGATTAAGGGATAAAACTAGACATCACTTTTTACTGTATATAATGATATTGTTCAGCACTATAGCTGTAAGTTGCCTGGAAGACATTTTATGATGAAATGTGAGACAGAAATTTTGTAAATACAAACCTTATACAGGAGTTCTCAAAGCAAGTAAACATGAGAATGGGAATAATTATTCCATGCATAGAAACTCGTGCATATGTTGACACACATTTTTCCGAATGCATAGACTTTCTAATGTTGATTCCAGCTCAGCTATGAAACCTGCTGAGTGACCCTGGGCAAGTCACATGCTCTCAGGGAAAGGCAATGACAAGCCTCCTCTGAAGAAATCTTGCCAAGAATAACCCATGATAGGTTCACCTTAGGGTCACCATAAGTCAGAAACAATTTGAAGGCACACAACAACAATACCCATTTCCCTCTTTGACTGAAGCATGTTTATATACTTTTTTCAAAGATTTTGAATTGTGTGCATTTATTTATGTATCATTTCAAAAGGAAGACCAAAAAGAAAGAATTTGTCTCTTCTAATTTCTTTCCTAGTAGACGAGGAACCAAAAGATATTTGCAT
>CM034706.1:191531998-191558765 GCA_020142125.1 Phrynosoma platyrhinos | reverse complement strand
TGAACAGACTAGAAAACTGGGCCAAAGCTAACAAAATGAAATTCAACAAGGGGAAATGTAAGGTACTGCACTTAGGGTGGAAAAACAAAAGGCACAGATATACGATGGGGGACACCTGGCTGAATGAGACTATGTGTGAAAGGGATCTAGGAATCCAGATGGATCACAAGTTGAACATGAGTCAACAATGTGATGCAGCCTCTAAAAAGGCCAATGCAATTTTAGGCTGCATCAGTAGAAGTATAGTGTCTAGATCAAGAGAAGTAATAGTGCCACTCTATTCTGCTTTGGTCAGGCCTCACCTGGAATACTGTATCCAGTTCTGGGCACCACAATTCAAAAAGGATGTGGAGAAACTGGAGCGTGTCCAAAGGAGGGCAACTAAAATGGTGAAGGGTCTGGAAACCAAGCCTTATGAGGAACGACTTAGGGAGCTGGGGATGTTTAGCCTGGAGAAGAGAAGGCTGAGAGGTGATATGATAGCCTTGTTTAAATATTTGAAGGGACGTCATATTGAGGAGGGAACAAGCTTGTTTTCTGCTGCTCCAGAGACTAGAACCCGAAACAATGGATGTAATCCTCAGGAAAAGAGATTCCACCTCAACATTAGGGGGAACTTCCTGACAGTGAGAGCTGTTCGACGGTGGAACACACTCCCCCGGAGAGTAGTGGAGTCTCCTTCCCTGGAGGTCTTTAAGCAGAGGTTGAATGGCCATCTGTCAGGGATGCTTTGATTGGGAGTTCCTGCATGGCAGGGGGTTGGACTGGATAGCCCTTGTGGCCTTTTCCAACTCTATGATTCATGATTCTATTCTTCTATGATTCTACTTTGATTATATTTCTGAACCAAGAACAGATAAATTATTTCAAATTTCTGTCTTCAATCACAGTGAGGCTACATCTATACTGTAGAATTAATGCAGTTTGACACAGCTTTTACTGTCCTGGCTTAATGGTATAGAATTCTGGGTTTTGTAGTTTTGTGAAATATTTAGCCTTCTCTGTCGGAGAGTGCTGATGAAACTAACTGAAAGATAGGAGTTGATAGCACGAACTTTTATAGAGTTGAGCCTCCTTCCTCAGATGCATTTGCTGGAATGGAAAGCCCAGGGACAGACCTAAGAGTTATTCAGATGGTAAAAATAATCTGGGATGAATCAAGGTTGAATCTTTGTTGTTCACATGCATCCTGAATGCACTCAATTCAGTTTTGTTGAAAGGGGGGCTGCCAAAACACCACTTAACCTGAGATAATTGGTACCTGTTCCTCCCCTCCCCCCAAGATTTTAAAAAAGATTCAAATTGTTGGCAGTATGAATAATGATTCAAATGGACCTGAAATTTAACTCTGCATGCCCGGCTGTGTCTTTTCCCTACAATAAGGTGAGAGGAGGATTCTCCTTTCCATGTTTTCCCCCCTGCCCCCACTGTCTCTTAATCGAGATTTCAGCTACTTATGCCACTCATTCTTGAAATCTGCATCTACAGTTTCTCATCATCATCATCATCATCATCATCATCATCATCATCATCATCATCATCAGGTATATGGTATATTTTTTATAATATGCCTTTCTTTTGTTTACTTTTTGATTTTTCAAAATTGTTAATTTTCTTGAATATATCTGAGGTTTTATTCTCCTTTGTAAATACCTAGATGCCTAGGTAGAAACACTAGAGAACCATTCAGTTAAAGACAGAGCCAAGGCAATACCTAAGCCCTGATCTGGTTCTATTTATATCGGACATGTTTTTTTTTTTTGGGGTGGGGGTTGGATGCAACATTGCAGCTGAAGGATATCTCCCTGGGAAGTCTACTTGGTTCCATTATTCCTGCTCTTTTTACCATGTGTCAAATCATAGCACTGAATCTTTTTAAACAGAGCATGTGGGACAAGCAGACTTATCAGATGATCATTCGATTTTACGGTTGTTATTTTGTTTATTCATTGATGTAGGTCATGCGGATTTAACCTGTGTACTATATACTCATCCCTCCCATTGCATATGTACCTTGTAGAAGAGTATCAGTATTGATATCAAGCTTACAGTGGAATAGCTGACAAGTAGTTGGGTAATTACAAGAGCTTCCCAGAATATAGTCTACAGACTTTTGTTCATGTTCTGTTACTGTTGTTTCCAACTCTTTCTAGCAGTAAGTGCCTGAAGCTTACTTGTAATATGGAAAAGCTGGCTTGACGCACTCGGTGAAGGTCCTCAGTGCATTAAGGAGCAAAATAAATATTTTAATAACATCAAACTTTGTGTCTGCTCACCAAGGACTGCACTAATAAGAATTCTTGAGTAAACAACAATGGAGAAGAAAGGAAAAAAGTGTTTACATCTCTTAAAGTGAGGGGATATGATCTGTGAGTCATGAAACATATCTCAGTAATATTTAGGGCTCAAAACATTGATGTTTTCTTAAAACTACTGTGTACACTGTTAGCAGCAGTATCAAGTGTAGCTATTAAATCCTAAAATATCCCACTGCATGTAGATATATAGCTATGCAACCTCTTCCTTTTCTGGCATTATTATGTCTTTCTTAACAGAAGATTCACATAGCAAATGTTTCATTTTAGACATATTGTTATCCTATATTTCATTTTGATTGCTGAATCATTATGACTTTAGTTTGGGGACATAGAATTCCTGAATAGGAACAAATAAATCTTTCTTTCTTTCTTTCTTTCTTTCTTTCTTTCTTTCTTTCTTTCTTTCTTTCTTTCTTTCTTTCTTTCTTTCTTTCTTTCTTTCTTTCTTTCTTTCAAGCTTCATAATATGATGATGGTTAAATCAAAAGAAGTAGACTGCAATTCTAAAAGAAATTTAAACAGCCAAATGATGAAAAAGGTTATAGTTATTTCATCTACAATGGCTACATTTTTTCTTGGTATTTGGGCAGAGGATGTTCTTCTAACTTTCCAGGGCAAAACAGAAGGAAGTTCTACATGCAGAAAAAAATGGGAACAATTAATCAAAATGTGTCTTTTTACTGTGAACAGAAAGGATGGGCAAATTGCAGTCTAGCATCATATAGGGTCCTTCAAGGCTTTTTCTCTGGACCCTGACCCCATAGATTCTTGAGTCTGTGAAGCTCCTGGAGGTTTCTGGGGCCAAAAAATTAGTCCACAAACCCAGCAAAATTACCCGTCTCTGATATCTAGGCTCTTTTTTTCTGCCTAAAGATGACCTTCTGTGTTACTGATGACAACATTGGAGTGTGGACAGTTATTTCTCAAAACTAATTTGTTCCATTAATGCAGCATTTAAAAAGTAACCTCTTGCTCTCAGTCATTACAATGATGGAGAAATTGACTTGTTACAGTACTTGTTACACTACATGTTACTTATTCAATATTTTTGACAATTTTTATCAAAGTATTTTAGGATTGTAAAAAGTATAAAACTTCTAATATTCCCAATAATACCTTTAAAAGTAACTTTTGAAAATAACTAGAAACAGGATATGATCTGGTGAAAGTTTTAATGAATGCAAGAGTATAGGCTTAAAGATGCAAACAAACTTGCTCTGTTCCACCAGCAATCCACACTACACCAGTGGTTCCCAAATTTGGTCCTCAGATATTTGGACATCAGCTCCCAGAAATCCTGACTGTTGGTTAAGCTGGGACTTCTGGGAGTTGAAGTCCAAAATACCTGGAGAACCAAGTTCTGAGAACCAGTACACTACACAGTTATAGCACTATGATTTTACTTTAACTGTCATGACTCTGCCCCATGTAATGATGGGATTTGTATTTGGTAAGGTATTAAGACTTCCCAATAGGCAAAGAGGACAGACAAGGCTGCATCCTATCATCCTATTTGTTCAATTTATATGCTGAAAATATCAGAGGAAAAAGCAGAGTTAGAATCAAATGAAGGAGGAGTGAAGACAGGAGGAAGGAACATCAACAACCTAAGATATGCAGATGATACTATAATATTGGCAAAAGACATCACAGACTTGGAACAGTTAATAAGGAAGGTCAAAGATGAAAGTGCAAAGGCAGGTTTAATGTGAACATAACGAAAACAAAAATAATGACCATAGAAGAAATATATAAATTCAATCCAGACAATGAGGAAACTAAAGAATTCCCATACCTAGGATCAAATATTGAACAGAATGATGACTGCAGTCAAGACATAAGAAGATTGGGGATGGGAAGGGCAGCTATGAAAGAACTAGAAAAGATCTTGAAGAGTAAAAACATGCAGCTAAGCACTAAAGTTAGAATTGTCCAGGTAATTGTATTCCAAATCACCATGAATGATTGTGAGAGCTGAACAGTGAAGGAGGCAGAAAGAAAGAAAATCAACTCATTTGAAATGTGATGCTGGAGAAGAGTGCTTACGATACCGTGGAGAGCTAAAAAGACAGACAAATAGGTCCTTGAACAGATTACACCAGATCAAGTTGACCATATAATGAGAAGGCGTAGATCACTAGAAAAAAACAATAATGCTAGGAAAGGTAGAGGATAGAAGAAGGAGTGTAAAACTGCAGACCAGATGGATGGACTCAATCATGGGGGTTACAGGCATGGCCTTGCAGTACCTGAGGTGAGCAATGGAAGATAAGGGATACCTGGAGACGTCTCATCCAAAAGGTCACCATGAATCAGAATCAACTCAAGGGCAGCTAACATCAAAGGCTTCACTTCCAGATAACTGTAGCGTCTTGCCAAAATACAAATATCAGGATTCCATGGGATAGAACCATAGCAGTTCAAGTAGTATCAAAGTGTTATAATTGTGCAGTTTGTAGTTTCACTTGCAACACAGGAGATTATTGCACACCCAAAAGAGCTGTCTTACCTCTTCTGGGTTCAATCCTTGATCCAGGATCCACCTGGGTGTTATCACACATAATTCATCACTGATTCTGCCACGATGTTGCCGGCCGAATCCAGCCCAGATCAAAGATGCACTCAGCTGGCATTTTTTTGAAAATGGAAGTTTTCCAACTTTAAAAACTGGCCAGCTGAGCGCTCCTAGGAGCCGGGCTGCATTCAGCCAGTGGCATCATGGCAGAATTGAAAGTAAATTACGTGTGATAACACCTGGGTGTATCCTGGATAGAGGATTGAACCCGGAAGAGGTAAGATATCTCTTTTGAGTGTGCGATGAGCTCAACAGTCTGTCTGCACTGGTGCAGGGCAGCCCAGAATATCCTGCCTCCAGAGCTGGTCCAACCCTACCCTTTTGCCAGGTGACTGACCACACACATATTGTGTGCTGAGCTGCCCGGGGCATTCACTGCCACCATGGGTCACTTTATTCTGAGGTCAGAATGAGATACCCAGCAGCAGCCTCATGGTTGAGTGTCTCATTCTGACCTCAGAATAAATTATTGGCAGTAGTGGCAGATGCACTGGATAGCTCAGCAGGACATATTGTGACCAGTCACCAAGCATTAGAACAGAGTACACTGAAACTTCCTGGAAAATCCAGAGCTAACATGAACCTTTACAAAATTGGGGTAAGAGGGGTAAAACCTAGTTCTGGTGCTAAGTGGGCTTGCTGTCATCTGGACTGCTCACACCAGAACTAAGCTTTGCGCCATGCATCATCCAATCTTCCTGATGATGCAATGTATTTGGCCCATACAGACAGTGTCTCAGTCAACAAGCTCCACTTGACTTTTATGGCAATTGTTTAGTGTAAAGCCGTTGTTGTTGTTGTTGTTGTTGTTGTTGTTGTTGTTGTATGCCTTCAAGTCATTGCTGACTTATAGCATGGGTTTTTCTTGGCAAGATTTGTTCAGAAGGGTTTTGACATTGCCCTCCCTGAGGCTGAGAGCATGTGACTTGTCCAAAGTCACCTAGTGGATTTCATAGCCCAGCTGGGAATCAAACCCTGTTCTCCAGAGTTGTAGTCCAACACTCAAACCACTATGCTACCTCAGTGTATTTTATGCCTATGATTATAAAATATTTCCCTGTGTTTCTGTATATACTCAACAGAAGTGAATTGACCAAATAAGAATGGAGGCTCTTCCCAGGGTTTTAAACTTCTAAAATATAACACAGCATACTCATTTAAGAGGGGATGGGGTGACCCCACAATTTATTTGGAACATACTTAAGATTGAACACTGTCTTCTTGACTTTTTCACTCTCACATGGCATAGGGGAATGTATATAAAGAAACTTGGCCAGCTTTTGAAAGGCATAAATTAGGGAAGGAGGGGTGCTGGGAAATCCCACTAGAGCCTCCAGCATAAAGAGTTCAAATGCTGGAGCTTTCAGCTGTTGGAGATAAAAGTTCCAACATTTTCAATTCTTGCTTTCTGCTTCTGCCAATAATCAGGGGGAGGGCTCTTCCTTGGCAGTTTACCTTAGAAGAAATAACAGAGATAAATTAAACAAAATAAATACATACTGGATTGAATAGATAATAATTTCACTGAATATCAAAATATCAAAGCACAAGAGTGCACACTGAACACACACATACATTGAATGCAAACACACATGCATACAAAACTGTGCTTTGAAGTTCAATAAAGTCTTGCTTCACTCATAGAGTAGTTAGTGTTTTAAAATAATATAAAACGAAATATATTAACAATAATCCACTGTCAATGTAGGTTCAGAGTCTTCATGGAAAACAAAACAAAGGGGTGGATTTTTTATTCATATAGTTGCCCCATAAGAAGAGGTCACTGAGCAAATAAAACTGTAAAAATTCACTATAAAACAAACAAAGACAAGATTAAAATTAAAATACAACTAAAACATGGACTAATTTGAGCATTTTTTTGTATCTACTCAGTATAAGATTATACAGTCAGCCCTCCATATCCATGTTTGTTTGTTTTTATCCACAGATTTTCAAGCATTCACAGCTTGAAAATATTTTAAAAATATACAAATTCCAAAAAGGAAACCTTGATGGGACTTGAACATCCACAGATTTTGATATTCACACAGGGTCCCAGAACCAAATCCCAGAAGATACGAAGGGCCCACTTTAGTAGGATCCAACTGATGGTGTGTGTAACTACTTAATTATTTGCATCTTTTATCAGGAGCTCAATGATGGAAGACATTTTTTGAATATGGATAATTCCTACATGTCCATGCAAAGTATACTAACAGAGTATCATATTCTAGAGACCTATATGCACCAAGACAGACCCTACATGATATAAGGCAGCCTCTCATGTTCCTATGTGCTTTTACAAACATCTCCTATGGGAAGAGAATTGAAGAGCCACAATGTGATGCAGTAAGGCACAGAGAAAATGGTTACTCTCTAGCTCCATTTTGTTTTTGTTTTCTTGTACAATAAGGCTCTATGCTAAAGAGCCAAAAATGTTCAATTTATAGCCCTTTCTTTAATAAAAGCAGATGGCTATAGGGCTCCTCCTTTATTTTTGTTCATGATTAGAGTATGATAGTATAGTTAATTCCAAGTTAAAATATTTGAACCAAATAGATAGCAAGGGCAGCTTGGAGATTGTGTCCTTTGCATCCAGGTAATGTTCTGCACCAGACATCACAAAGTGTCTCCTCATTTGGCCAGGGAAATAGACTTTTGAAGTTGTTATTCCCAGGATTTTTGCTGGGATCCATGTGGGAATTAGTAAACTAAAGAAAGTAGGAGATAAAGGAGATGAAAGTAGTAAGGAGGAAGAAAATAAAAGTCAGAGAACAGGTTTTGGGAGGGTGGATGAGAAATGGGGACTGTCATACTATTTAACAGTTACAAAATGATGAGCTGGATTTGTGGTCTTGCAACTGCTGAGGATTCATGTTTACAGTAATGAAAAACTGGTCATGACCCCCAAAACTTAACTGTGCAGCCTGGCAGCACCCTGTCAAAAGCATTTCTGAAGTATTGCAAATTGGGATACTGGCTAGGGAGAAGGCCTTTATCCTTTCGGTCATATCAGTATTCCTGTGTCTAAGGGCTTTCAGGGCTTAAGAAATACTGTAACAAACACAGTTGAAAAAGTACACAGAAGAATATGTGTGTGTCTGTGTGTGTCTTGTGTGTGTATTCAAGTTGTCTGTCAACCTATGAATTTCATAGGGTTTTCTTAAGCCAGGAATAACCAGAGGTGGTCTTGCCAGTTTCTTCCTCTGAAACTACAGCACCCCCTCTCTCTGTATTACCCTGGCAACTAGAATGAAAAAATGCAGAATACTTTTAATGGTGTTGTAAAATAATATAATTTACTATGAAGCCAAATTAATCATAACAGCCCTACATAGGTTTGCCCTTCTTTGGATAGATACCCAACCATTTTCACTTCGCTGGCTTCAAGCAGACTTTTGTTCAGCCCAAGGCTGTTTTATACAAGGAACCTGTGTGTAGAAGGGCATAGACTTGGCTGTAAAGTCAACATGATATGATTATAATCTCCAAAGACCTTTAATACCCTATACCTCATGCTGAGGACTTTGAATATCACTTAAGTGTATAAGTAAGTTCTTGGAAGGAGTTTATGACAAGTGGTGTAGGGAACAGTAGTAGGTGTACATGCTCTCTCTCTTAGCTAAGATTACTATTGTAGAGGAAACACTTTTTTATCACAGAATTCTGGGTACTCTGTTCTTCAAGGCAAAGGGGTGTGTGTGTGTTTAAAAGAAGAGGAAAAGTAATGCTGTTTCAAAAGTGAAGGACAAACCAACACTTTACACAATGTAAACTATGAAGGTGAAAATGCTCCATGCCATGTATGCTAGAGAAGGCAAATTTACTGCTTCATTTCCCTTTCAGAAATGTTCAACATACACTTATATTGAGTATTTACATAACATTAGTTTTTAATCTTTGCCATCAAGTTTACATTTTATTTTCCTCAGTGTTGATTCTGAAGCTGGCATGTATGGGGGCATTCCTAATGTATTTCTGTTGAATGAGATAAATAAATCAAATAAAGATTTTGGAAAGAAATGCCCAGGGAAGATGAGATTTCAATTCTCCATCCTTTGTATGGTGGTCCTGACCCAGGTTAGGAACCCATGCACATACCTTCAAGTAAAACAAAATTAAAATGGAGTATCAGCTGAATGATATGTAAATAATGTAAAATGCAGCCTTCCCCAGCCTAGTGCCCTCCACATGTGCTGGACTACATCTTCCATCATTCTCAGCCACTTTGGCTGTGGTGTTTATTAGTAAGGCTGTGTTTAATGGTCACATGAATCAGCTCTTAGTTTCATAAAAATCAACTAAATTTAACTTTAAGCTTAGTACATTAGCATTTTGTTGAAAATGAATCTGTTTCTCTTCAAATTTGGCAGTTACTGGAAAGGTAAATGATTAGGTAAGATCTGTTTTCTGTCAGAAAGGTGCATAGCTCACTGTAGGCACTGATCAAATAATTTCATAACCACCTTAGAAACAATAGATAGACATGTTTTATACATCTTTGCTTCATAACTAATGTTGCTGCATGCCTTCAAATAATTTCTGACTTATGGTGACCCTCAGGCAAACCCATCACAAGGTTTTCTTGGCACAATTTGTTCAGAGGGGGGTTGCCTTTGCTTTCCTCTGAGGCTGAGAGAGAATGACTTGCTCAAGGTCACCTAGTGGTTTTCTATGGCTGAGCAGGAATTCAAACCCTAGTTTCCCAATGTCCTAACAATACTCAAACTACTACACTCCCCTCTTAACATATACTGTGGTATTTGGTAGTACCAATTATGTTAACTTGCTTTTGCCCCATACTTTCATAGATTCAGTGACCTGGATGACAAAAAAATTAATTAATCCTTTGTTGAAAATAGCATAAAAATATAGCAACACAAATATGAAAATATTTTTAGTGGAAGCATTAAAGTTGCTTTATTGTTAATCTGCATTAAATTAATTCTAATTTGCAATGAGACTCCCTTTGATAGTTTACTGGAACTGGACTTTTGGGAAAATTTTTGTATAGATTACAAAATATCAATCACATGAAAAAAATTAAATGCAGACAAAATAGAAATGCACAGAGCTGGAAAAGTCTCTTTTTTGGGCCATAACTCCCTGAATCCCCCTGACAGCATGGTTAATCCCTGCTCCTGGAAATGCTGCACAGTAGGATTGGGGGGAATCTTGTTGAATGGGATGAGCTGCCATGCTGTGTGGGAAAGTGTGTGGAGGCTTATTTTTTGAGTAGACCCCTTCTGTGCATGATCAACAGATCATTGGATCTAATCTAATACATCTTCATTCTGCTTAGGTTTCCTAGGTCTCAGGACTGGCCTCTCTTCCCCAGGTCTCAAGGCAAAAAGGAAGAATCTTATGGTGAGAACACTGCCCATATCATGATGTAGCCTGAGCAACTATAGTTAACGTTTAGTGTGTCATCTTTAATGACATCACCAGACTCTCTGGTTTCAGATTTGGGCTGTGGCATCTCAGAGCATGGGGTTGTTCTGACTTGGCAACCTATAAAATTGAACAATGGTTTGAAAAAGTTACCAGAATCCCCCAAAGTTATAGTTGAGAAAAGCTGCAGTTAAAAACAACACCTTTTCAAGCTCTGTATTATAGAAGCAGACATTCCAATTACATTTTGGTTTTGCTGTAGTGTAGGGAAACTTTGGTCCTCCAGATTTTAATCTCACCATACCAGATGGGATGCCTAATGTGGTTATGGTGACACATACCTTAATTACACCTGGTCTAGGTTACTGCAACATCCTCTATGTGAGGTTACCTTTGAAGAATGATGGAAATTTCAGTTGGTTCACTGCCCGTTGTTAACAGGTAAGCTTATCGCATGACACTTAAGGAACGGAACGGAACGCAAGGGAACGGAATGGAGCAAAAACACATTTTACTGCATGGGAGAACACCACCGATGTCACTGGGAGTCCCCGATCCATTCCCCAGCTGTTCCTGGCAGCTGATTTTTGAAGGATGATTTTGAACAGTCCTTCAAAAATCGGCTTTCAGGAACAACTGGGGAATGGATCGGGGACTCCCAGTGGCATCGGCGGCATTCTCCTGTGCAGTAAAATGTGTTTTTGCTCCATTCCATTCCCTTGCATTCCATTCTGTTCCCTTGCATTCCGTTCTGTTCCTGTTCTTCAAAGTGCTGTGTGATAAGTTTATGGGTCTGGCTACAGAGATCATACAATTCCCATTTTGCATAAGCTCCACTGGCTGCAGGTCCATTTCTAATCACAATTCAAAGTGCTGGTAATGACTTGGGTCCTGGTTATGTGAATGATTGTGCTCTCCCATATGAAACTGCCTGTGTTCTGGGGAGACCGTTCTCTCTATCCCACTACTCCCACAGACATATCTGGTGGGAATATTATCATTGGCTGCTTTTAGGCTCTGTAACTCTCTTACTAGAGAGGCTAAACTGGTGCCTTCCTTACCATCTTTTCATAGGCATGTGAAGCTCTCTTTCAGTAGGCCTTCGAGGACCATAGGCAGGTGAAGCTCATGGGGAAAGGAATATATATATAATGTGCTGCATTGTCATATTACAGAGTTGGAAGGGGTCCCATAGGCCATTGAGACCAACCCTCTGCTTAGTGCAGGATATCCAGCTAAAGCATCCCCAGCAAGTAGCTGCCAGGCCCCTACTTGAAGATGTCCAGAGAACCAAACTCCACCAGGCAATTGGCTTCATTGTCCAACAGCTCTTACTGCCAAGATGTTCCTTCTAATCATCAATTGGAATCTACTCCCCTGTATCTTAAAACCATTATATCTAGTCCTCTGGGGCAGCAGAGAACAACCTGTACTCTATTCTCTCTAGATATTTAAATAGTACAATCATATCTCCCTCAGTTTTCTCTTCATCAGGCTGAACATGCCCAACTCCCTCTACTTTTCCTCATATATTTTGTTTTCCATACCTCTTATCATACTTGTTGCCCTTTTCTGAACCTGCTCCAACTTGTCTATATCTTTCTTAAAATAAATTGCCAAAAACTGAACATAGCACTCCAGATGAGGTCTGGCTCTTGCAGAATACAATGGGTCTATTACTTCCCTAGTCTTGGAAATGACAGTTCTATTAATGTAGGCTAAACTATTATTGTTGGGGTATGCAGACAAGCGGGATCTAGCATACACACACACAGAGTTGATGCACATAGGCGGGAACGCCTAGAAGATAGTCTCTGTGAAGAGTCTTGCTCCAGACAACACAGGAAAAATCCACACGCAAGCTGCTGCGTTCAGCTTGGAGAAATGAATCACTGGACAGCGAGACTTCACTCAATGAGGGCTTTAATCTTTGTTACAAATATTTACAAAGTTACAAAGAGTATCAGACGTCTGTCTTGAATACTCAAAACTATGCAGAGTAACAAAGTGCTTCGCCAACCAACAACCACAACTAACTAACAACAGAGATTCTGACCCTCTCCCTTATATAGGTGATCTTCTTGGGAACATGTGACAGCCATGCACTAATGAAACCTGGCTGGTTTCATCCCCAGTGCCTGTTGAATCAGACTTCCCATGATGCATACCTGGCTTGTCCCATCCATTGTGCATGTTGCTTCAGGCTTCCCATGATGCACAGCTCACCAAATGCTGACTCATGCACCCACCACTTGAACTGCAGTAACCTTGCTCCAGTTCTTTTAGTGGCCACATTCATGTCATTTTCCAGACCAGGGTGCAACATGGTCTTGAGAATTATTTGCTTTCTTTGTTGCAGCATCATACTGCTGGGTCATGTTCAACTTATGATCAACTCCTAAGGTCCTTTTCACATGTACTGCTGCTAAGTCAAGCATCCCCCATTCTATAGGTGGGCACTGGTTTTTGTGGCCTAAATGGAGAATTTTACATTTGTCTATTTAATTTCATTCTAATAGTCTGAGCTCAATTTTCTAGTTTATCCAGGTCCTTTTGAATTCTGTTCCTATGTTTTAGTATTGTAGCAGATCCTTCTGCCTCCATCACTGCAGTTATTTCCTTCCCCACTATCTTTGTAATATCTATATGGGATATAAGTACATACATCACAAGGCATGCACCACTGGCTCAAAAGCTTGCTGTCTCTTCCAAACCACTGCTTTTTTTTGCTCACAGTGACTTCAGCAAAGGCTGAAGTGTGTGTGTGTGTGGGGGGGGGGGAATATGCAGATCATAGAATCATAGAATCATAGAGTTGGAAGAGACCACATGGGCCATCCAGTCCAATCCCCCCTGTCATGCAGGAACTCAAAATCAAAGCATCGCTGACAGATGGCCATCCAGCCTCTGTTTAAAGACCTCCAAAGAGGGAGACTTCACCACACTCCAAAGGAGTGTGTTCCCCTGTCGAACAGCTCTCACTGTCAGGAAGTTCCTCCTAATATTGAGGTGGAATCTCTTTTCCTGTAGCTTGCATCTGTTGTTCTGAGTCCTATTCTCTGGAGCAGCAGAAAACAAGGTAGTGCCCTCCTCAATATGACATCCCTTCAAATATTTAAAGAGGGCTATCATATCCCCTCTTAGCTGTCTCTTCTCCAGGCTAAACATACCCTGTTCCCTAAGCCATTCCTCATAGGACATGGTTTCCAGCCACTTCACTATTTTAGTTGCCCTCCTCTGGACACGTTCCAGTTTTTCAACATCCTTTTTAAATTGTGGTGCCCAGAACTGAACACAGTATTCCATGTGGGGCCTGACCAAAGTGGAATACAGTGGTACTATTACTTCCCTTGATCTCAATACTATATTTCTATTAATACAGCCTAAAATTGCATTGGCCTTTTTATCTGCAGCATCACACTGTTGATTCATGTTCAACTTGTGGTCTACTAGGACTCCTAAATCCCTTTCACATGTAGTCTCGTCAAGCTAGGTGTTCCCCATCTTATATCTGTGCATTTCATTTTTTTTTGTCCTAAGTGCAGTATCTTACATTTCTCTGTGTTGAAATTCATGAGCTGCTTCTCTCCCTGAACATTGCCTCTTTGCCTCTATTTGTTGTTTTTCTTTTTAAATGAGTATTTTTAAAGTTGTTTTTAATTCTATAATAGTTCAATTATACAGTTGCCCCTCTGTTTTCACAGACTTTGAGTCTGCAGTCTCGGTCTTTGGTGGACCAGCAAGCCCCACTGGCTAAATGTTGCAATGAGAAATGCCTAAGAATGGATGTCAGCATGAAGTGGGGAAGTTATTATTCCATTCAGTTATTATATTATTAGTAACCCGGTAGAGTCACACCTCATGATTTTGGGAACACCCATTGTATGTGTGTGGATTTGGACAGAACAAAGGGTGTTATTCTTGATTCAGCTGAAAAAATCTGGGTCTATTTCATTAAAAGATATATAATCCAACTGTGCTAATTTTCCCCATGGTCCAAAGTTTGGATGAGTTGCAGCAGTACTATTTATGTGGAGACCTATGACACCATGTAGGTCACCGTGGAGCGTACAGGGTGAGTTTGTATAATCATGAGGTAAGTAGTACAGGAATCCTACTACATTTGAATGTATTTTAGGGAACTGAGGCTCATTAAGATAGTCAAACTTTGCAAAAGGCAAGGTTAAATTGATCACATCTATTTTGTTCTGAAATGTGTTTTAAATTCAGAGGTGCATCCACATTACACACATATAGCACCTTGACACCACTGTAACTGACATGGTTTATTTTAAAGAATCCTGGGATCTGAAGCTTCATGAATGATGTGGAATTCTCTGTCAAAAAAATCTAGACACTCAGCAAGAAAATTTAGGGAAAAGACTACAGTATTCTCTAAGTCTCCAACCAAACTACAAATCCCAGGGTTTCATAGAATTTAACCACAGCAGTCAGAGTGATATTAAACAGCTATAATTGTGCAGTGTGCATAAACTTCAGATTTATATGTCTTGCATCAGTTTATTTCTTGGGTGACCATTTGCCCTTGAATATGCTGCTTACTGGTATAGAGAGGGATTCTGTTGTTTATTGTTGCAACAAACTGAATCAGGAGCACATAGGGAGTATGGTTTAAAGTAGGGAATGTGGTTTATTTTTGAAGGACTCCCTTGTCATTTATAATGCCCATTGTTGTTTTTTCCTATATAATGTGAATATGTGTTGTCGTGTGGATGGAGGGCTGCAAGGAGGGGTGGACTCATAAAACATGCCAAAGCAAATCTTTCCAGGACCTTGGGCTACCATTTGGTAATCCAAATGGTGTCAAACTATTCACAAACACCAAGTTTTGAACTTGTGGTGCCGTTTCCACTTGCCCAACAGATCACAAACCAGTTGTGCAGCCAGTCCTGCAGTCACTACATGCAGTAGTCCTTGTACTGTGGTGCAAATGGAAAAAAGAGAATTCCAGTAATGCACTGTTTTCCTCCATTGATGTTCCATTGGATTTAAGACATGGGTTGTAAAGCTATAGCCAAATAGAGAACAAGCATTTAGTCTGGGACAGCATCCTAAGCCTTTCATTCATCATCTTAGTCATAATGTGAATCCAACTGATCCACAATGCAAATTGACAGATACATATGCTGCTAGAGCCAAACAAATCCTTTCATGTGCTTATTTATTTGAATAAATGTAACAGATTGTGTGATGCATGTATGTATGACTTATTGTGGACAGCATTAAGAGGCATTTTTTTTCCCTTCCTGATTTAGCACTCAGGGCTTGTGGATCATGTGGAACCAGAGTTTAACCATATTTGGTTGGCATTATGTTTTATGGATTTCACTGAGACTGAAAATCAAAAAATATGACTGAAGATTTAGGAGATGCTCAATGCAATCCAAAGTATGTTTACTCAGAAGTAAGCCCATGGAGTGTCATGAGCTCAGTCCCCAGCAAATGTGCTTAGGAATGTCCCCTCAAATAATGAGAAGAGCCAGCTTTCAGGCACATTCTTGGCAACTTGGGATCATTAAATATCTGATTAGTCTTTCTGTGAAAGTAGGCTTGAGTGAGCCCCAGCTGATATTTAATTGTGAGAATTTATCCCTCATGCCAAATCCCACCCAAGCTTTTTTAAAGAAACCCAAAAGCCAGTGTCAAAAACACAAAACAAAACAAAACAAAACAACCTTGGAGAAATTGTTTTGGTTTTTCATATATTTGCCTGAGAGCATTAATGGAATAGTGGTTTCAGCATTGGACAAAGATGCTTGGAGACCAGGGTTCAAATCCCTGCTCAGCCTTAGAAACCCACTGGGTGACCTTGGGCAAGTCACACTCTCTCAGCCTTAGAGAAAGGCAAGGGCAACCTCCCTCTGAACAAATCTTGCCAAGAAACCCTCATGCCTTAGGAAATGACTTAAAGGCACACAACAATAACAACAAATGTTTGTCTATGGATAAAAAAAAATGCTTATGGCTACATCACTGTCTAATGAAATGGCCTGGGTCAAATCAGACATGAAATGGTGTAAGTTTTTAACATTCCATACAGGAAAGATAAAAAACTGGCACTATGGAGCACAGGGTTGTCATTGTTGTGTGCCTTTAAGTTGTTTCTGACTTATGGCAACCCTAAGGCAAACGCTATTAGGGTTTCTTTTTCTGAGGCTGAGAGTATCTAAAGGCCTAAGCAGACTGCCAGAAATAGTGCACATTAAATTGAGGCACTGCCCTGGTTCAGTGCTAGGGAATCATGGGAACCGTATTTTTTTCTGGGACATTGAGCCTTCTCTGTGAGAGAGCTCTGGTGCCACAATAAACATTTCCCATGATTCCCTAGCACTGAGCCAGGGCAGTGCCTCAATTTAATGTGCACTATTTCTGGCAGTCTGCTTAGGCCCTAACTTACCCATGGTCACCCAGTGGGTTTCCATAGCCAAGCAGGGAATCAAACCCTGATCTCCAGAGTACTGTGCAATGCAAAATGGAAACTTAAAACCATTTTTGCCCCATCTTTCATTCCTGATGGAAATTACGCTAAGTGAAGTTTCCATCAGTGGCATGGGAGGATTTGTTTTGTGTGTGGAAAGGGTTAATGGCCCCCTCCTCATGTGCCATGGTCTGAATTCTGATTTAGGTTTTTCCATGGCATGCTATTTCTCACATTTAGTGTTCATGCTTAGTGATATTAGAAACAACAACAGAAAAAAGATCATTGTTAAAACATATTCTTGTATAATTGTGTGAGAGGTACATCCATGTTCATCTCTTCACAGAATAAATCAGAGTTCCACTCGATCACCAAATAGGTGAAATGTTATTCAAATAACGGGATAACCTTTGAGCTTAATATGAAAGAATGACATGCAATCAATACCTTTGTGCTTAATTCCTTCAACAGGGTAAAAAGGCAAGAGTTAATTTTGCAATAATGGAAAAAAATGAAAGAGAAAAAGGAGGGTTTTCAGTACCCAGTATAATAACTTATTTTCAAGGTGTTTGATCTGAAGTGCCTTTCTGTTTCACCTTCATTTCAATGAATTGTACTCTGCTTATCATATTGAAAATTTTGTCCTGTTATTTCCTGATTTTTTAGGAATTAGTGTATTCTTTTCTGCAATGTAAAATAGTTGCTTCACCCTGACATGAAATCAAAATTAGGTGGAAATATTATTTTTGCAAAATTCCAGTTGAGGCACTGCTACTATGACATCTTAAAATTAGGAAAGGAATAATGAAAGTACAATAGTACCTAGAGTTTTGAGACGGGATAGATGTCAGAAAATGATGAGACCTAGATTGCTGCCTATTTTTTCTGTTCTTTTGAGCTTCAGGTAAAGACAGACAAACTGGTT
Organism: Phrynosoma platyrhinos; assembly: GCA_020142125.1. Classification (NCBI taxonomy): domain Eukaryota; kingdom Metazoa; phylum Chordata; class Lepidosauria; order Squamata; family Phrynosomatidae; genus Phrynosoma; species Phrynosoma platyrhinos. The sequence goes on along the minus strand of CM034706.1, from coordinate 191,541,117 downwards.
GTCCAGTTGAGTTAAATCCAGGAAATGCTGATTTAGTACTGGCACTGAATTCAAAATAAGTATGGAAAAATGAATATATAAAAGTTCAAGCTGAGGAGAACATTCAATTACCTCAGTTACGAGCTGAGATCCTGGATTCTGAGGGTGCAGCTACACTGTAGAAATAATGTATTTTGATGCCACTTCAAATGCTATAGCTCCATCCTATGGAATCATGGGATTTGTAGTTTTACAAGATTTTTAGTTTTCTCTGACAAAGAAGGTTGGTGCCCCACAAAACCACAGATTCCAGTATTTTGTAGGTTGGAGCAATGGCAATCAAAGTGGTCTCAAACTGCATCATTTTTGCAGTATGGATGCAGCCTGGACAGAGATCAAATGTTATGTAGTGTTTTGACTGTTGGACTACAACTCTGGAGACCAGAGTTTGAAGCCTAGCTCAGCCATGAAACCCACTGGGTGACCTTGGACAAGTCATATTCTCTCAGCCTCAGGGGAATGCAATGGCAAACCTCTTCTGAACAAATGTTGTCATGAAAATCCCATGATAGGTTTGCCTTAGTGTTCCACACAGGCAAAACTATGATATATCTCCCACTTACAGTATTTCCCCAGCAATTTTTAAGCTATTGCAAACCCATCACCCAACATAGCCATTTACTGGCTGGTGGAGACCTGGGGGTGTTGGTAAATAAGATTCCAGCTTTGTTCCTATAGCTAGATGTACAGCAGCAGGCATCTTCCAGCATATCTGCAGGTTTTCAGAAGGTTGCAGAGGATGTGGTCTTTCCTGTGTGTCCAGCTATAGGAATATCACTGCATTCTGCTTTACTGCTCTTCCTCTTGCTCTCCATTGCCAGTAAATGGCCAGTGCAGGAGGACTGCAGCAATTGAAAAAGTGGGTTTTGGTGGGAGAGTGTAGTCATTGTGCTGTCAAAGGAAAATGCCAACCTACACAATGGCCAAAAAGGTGAGTTATGCAGGTGTTGCCTTCATAAATCCCTAACAGGGTACCAGCCATGGCTTCTTCTAGAAAGCAAAACAAACAAATCCATCTTATCTCTATAATATCCTGATGACAGGATATGTAATGTAATAATGACAGAGGAGCTTTTTGTCTTTGCTGGTGGCAATGTAAAGAAGTGGACAGATTTTGGAAACAACTGTCAGTGGCAATTAATAAAATCCTTAAGGTAAGACTATCCCCTAATCCTAAAATCTTTCTATTAACCTACTTCAAAGGAACAGGTAAACAAGGGAGAAGAAACAAGGATTATAGTGGTTAAAATTGTATGTGCAAAACAATGAAGATTTACTTAAATGCTAAGCCTTCAATGATTCATCAAAATAAGGAAAATGGCTATTCCTAATAATTTTGTTATTGTTGTTAATTGCCTTCGAGTCAGCCTTGCGTCATGGCAACCCTATGGATGAGACATCTCCAAGACCCTCTGTCCTCCACTGCTCTGCTTAAATCCTTCAAGCCCATACCTGTGACCTCCTTAATAGAGTCCATCCATCTGGCAAGTGGTCTTCCTCTCTCTTCCTCCCTTCCTCCACCTTTCCCATCATTGTTGTCTTTTCCAATGATTCCTTTCTTCTCATGATGTGTCCAAAGTACAACAGTCTCTCTTTTGTCATCTTTGTTTCCAGGGAGGTTTAGGATAGATCTGCTCTAGGACCTATTTGTTTGCCCTTTTGGCTGCCCATAGGATCCTCAGCACTCTTCTCCAGCACCACATCTCAAATACATAGATTTTCTTCCTATCATCTTTCTTAACTGTCTAGTCCTCATATCCATACATGGTAATAGGGAATACAATAATGGCTTGTATGATTCTAACCTTTGTGCTGAATTGTATATCTTTGCATTTTAGAATATTTCCTAGATCTTTCATAGCCACCCTCCTCATTCTTTTTAGACTTCTTCTGATTTCCTGACTGCAGTCCCCATTTCTATCAATGTTTGATCCTAGGTATGGGAATTCTTTTACTATTTCTGTTTCTTCATTGTCTAGGTTGAACTTGTGAAGGTCCTTGGTGGTCATTATTTTTGTTTTCTTTATGTTCAACATTAAGTCTACCTTAGCACATTCTTCTCTGATCTTCCTCAGTAGGTGTTCCAGAGATAGGAGCAAACTAAGAATTATCAATGCAACAGTTCAATGGCTTGTGCAGAAAGATAATTTTTTTTTACTACAATGACCAACGCAGAGAAATAAAATACAACAACAAAAAGAGAAAAACAAGAGACCTATTTCACAGGATCTGAGAAATCATCAAGGATCAGAATGCTCTATGACAATAAAAAGAACATAATTCAAGACCAGGAAGGAATAAAAAGATGTTGAATGCAATAAACAGAAGAATTATACAAAACAGATGACAAAATGAAGGACACATGGAATGAAGAGCCATATGAAGATGAACTCCAAATTCTAAAAAATAAGGTGGAAACTGCAATAAGAGAAAAAGCAAAAAACAAATCACCAGGAACAGATGATATTTCAATTGAACTGCTGCAATCCACATTGACAGAGTTAACTTTAGTGCTAGCCAACATATGTCAACAGATATGGAAAACAAAATGATGGCCAACAGATTGGAAGCTATCAATATACATCTCCATCAACAAAATGGAGATACAAGACTGCAGCAACTATAGGACCATAGCACTGATCTCCCACACAAGCAAAATCATGCTAAAAATTCTGCAACATAGGGGGGAAGCAGACGGTGCAAAGGGCCATTTTGGGGGCAAGGAAGGGGAGGGGCATCTGCATGGTGGGCACCCCAACCCCTTCCTGAAGGCATTGTCGGAGCTCTGGCCCCTCCGCATGGCCGGGGTTCCGACGATGCCTTCCTGCTGCAGCGTCTGCAGACGCTGCAGCAGAAGAGTCGCTGAAGGTGCGCCGCCAGCCTTTTGTGGTGCACCTTCAGTGACTTGTGGAAGGAGTGCTATTTTAGCGCTCCTTCCAGGGGCAGTGAAGCCGCGCCGTGGGGCCGAGGTGTGCGGCTACCTCGGCCCTGCGGCGCAGCTTCCTAGGGCGGCCCCGTGCCGCCCATCTGCTTCCCCCCATAGACTCCAACCATACATGGAGAGAAAAATCCCAGAGGTCCAAGACCACACTGCAAACATACGATGGCTAATGGAGCACACCAGGGAATTCCAAAAAGAAAATCAGCATGTGCTTTCTAGACTATAGCAAAGCCTTTGACTGCATAGATCAGGGGTAGGCAACCTTTCCCCTTTAAGGGCCGAGGGACTTCAGTTCCCAGAAGCCTCAGCCATGTTGGCCAATAGCTCCTGAGATTCTGGGAACTGAAGTCCCTTGGCCCTTAAAGGGGAAAGGTTGCCTACCCCTGGCATAGATCATGAAAGGCTATGGAATGCCCTTAAAGATATAGGAGTGCAAACACATCTGATAATTCTGATGAGGAATCTGTATTCAGGACAAGAGGCTATTTTCAGAACAGAACACAGAGAAACAGAATGGTTCCCAATTGGCAAAGGAGTCAGGTAAGGTTGCATACTTTCACCCTATGTGTTCAACTTGTATGCAGAATATATTATAAGAAAAGCAGGCTTGGACACAGAAGAAGTGGAGTGAAATGATACTACTAGCAGAAAACCTCACAGACATGGAACAGCTACTAAGCTGAGAGGTGAAAGGAAAGGCCAAAGCTGCAAAACCCTGATATGGCTGGAGGCTAATTTCTGGGCCTCGTTCCCACTATGATTTAAAATGAATTGCTGATTGGGTTATATGTCTTTCGTTCCCACTTGAAACCGGTTCCAAACTGACTGCACCCACTTTCAGTCATGATGAAATGAGGCAAATGCAAAGAACTTCTTTCCTGACACTAATTTTTTGGTAGTTCTTTTGAAAAGAAGCAATTAGCAAGCATGTTCAGCAAGTGGGAATGAAGGACCTGAATATCATCAAATTGAAAGGGAAGATTACTGTGGTAGAGGGTTGGCACATCCCTCGCCAGATTTTGGAGAAGTCCGCCATTTCCCCCTCCCCTTTCCCAGGACCAGTCTTACATTCCAACCAGGAGGAATTCCAATTCTCCATTCTGAGCTTGACTAGGAAGCATGTCTTCCAAGTCTGCAAGGCTGGGAGGGTACCACTTCAATTCCCCATGTCCTCCAAGTCCTGCAAGGCTAGGGGAGCACCACCTCAACTCTCCATGACCTGCAAGTCCTGCAAGGCTGGGAGGGCAACCCCTCACCTAGGAGAGAGTCCTCTATGTGACACCTATGGCTGATGCATCCAGGGGAGAATCCTCCATATGACACCCAAAGTTGCATGCATCCCAGAGGAAAGTCCTTCATATGACACCCATGGCTGCATGCATCCCAGGGGACTTGGAGGACATGGGGAGTTTAAATGGTGCCCTCCCATCCTTGCAGGACTTGGAGGACATGTTTCCTAGTCAAGCTCAGTATGAAGGGTGTTTTGGAATTTCTCCTGGATAGAAGGTTGGAATGTAGGATGGTTCTTGGGAAAGGAGGGGGGGAATGGTGGATTCCCCAAAAACTAGTGAGGGATGAGATACTAGTGAGGGATGGGATTCTGGCCACAGCAACCATGACTCCCTCCTGTGTTTTCTTGAATGTGTTGTGGATTGCGTCACCGATGATGCCTAGGATTGACAGGCATTTTGAAGGGGCACAAACTACTGGGAATGACAATCGTGCAAAAAAAAAGAAGCGAATAAAGAAAAGACCCACTTCCATAGTGGGAATGACACATAGACTGGAATCGATTCATGAACCCAGAGCGAAAGCGAATAACAAACCAGGTTAAATGTAAGTGGGAATGAGCCTCTGGTTTCATTTTTTATTTTGTGCTTTGGGTGGCAAACCTCTCTCTCTCTTTCTCTCTCTGTGTAGAATATCTTGGTTTGTCACAAACTGCCCTCTGTGGATGCTTCCAGATGTGCAGTTCTCAATTTTATTTGGGCAGAAAATGTCTTTTGCTGTGCAGAATCATTGGAGTACATAATGTCTGGTAGAAGGCGCCTTACCTACCTTAAGGTTTTACTGCCTAGTTGCCATGAGGCAATGATCAATTAGCATACAGTTAACAAGGCTTCTGCAACAGATCCAGCAGTGCAAGGAGTGATGTAGCTGTTGCTATTAGAGCAAGTGAACATATGATACTTCAGTCTGACATTTGCACCAGAAATATTAATAGGTTTTTTGTGGTTTTTTTTCGGGCTGTGAGGCCATGTTCTAGAAGAGTTTCTTTCTGATGTTTTGCCAGCATCTGTGGCTAGCATCTTCAGAAAAGATCTTTTTTTCTCTGAAGATGCTAGCCACAGATGCTGGTGAAACGTCAGAAACTCTTCTAGAACATGGCCACACAGCCCGAAAAAAACCCACAAAAAACCTATGGATGCCAGCCATGAAAGCCTACAACTTCACATTAGAAATATTAATGTTTAAAATAACAGGTGATGGTAGTGATTCCATCACAAATGGATCACAATGCCAGTGAAGGAATTAGATTGCACAGAATTTATTCAATTGGTATGGCAGACAGTCCATTTTGACAAGATGAAAAGCAGTTTGACTGCACCCACCATTCAACTTTGTTCTTATTTTTAAAAAGCAATAATGGGTAGCTCCAATGGAGCTATCCCCTCCCCCTCTTCTGCCCCTGTTCAGACAGTGCTTAAATTAGAAGCATTACAAAAGTGTGATTTGCAAGGCACAGTGTCAGAGTGTGTTTCATATTTCATTTTAGTATCCAGCCAGAACTCTAGATTATGAAAGTGATGTTCAATTGTGCTGGAAACTCCTCCCTGATGTTTAGTGCTAACTGCTGGCTGACCTGTCCACTGGGACTCTGATCACCTGGAACACATTTCATTTTGGCTTGTTTTCACTTTAACAGATTACTCATTTGCTTCAATTTGTTTTCAGTTTTACTTGCTCTGTAATGCTGTTGTGTGAGTGCTATGGATTAGTACAGTGGGTTTTGTGGGCCCCCTCCTTCAAGTAATTGTTTCTCCTAATCAGAGTAGACCCATTGAATCACTGAGATTTGCATAAGATTTGAGTTACCATTCAGAGGTTGACATGGGTCTACTCTGTTTAAGGTTCTCAAATACTCTAGCAATTATAGAGAACCTGGGCCTTTAAGAAGGCCAGCCTGGGGTTATTCTAAAACTGCTCTATGCTACTTGTATAAGTCATGGTTCACATACATGTTTGTTTGTTTGTTAAAAGATGGTAGATTAATGGATGGCCAGAGGTAATCATTTCAGAATTCTGTACTGTGACTGCCATTCTAATTCTCTAAAGCCCTATGGAGGTGACACTGAAAGGAGAAGGAACACAAGAATATGTTTCATGTCTGTGTTTACATTGATTCTGTGCACCATTGTCCAGTCTATTACATATGTAGAAGCATGTAGCCTGGAATGGCAACCAGGGGGCTTGAGCACCTGCCCCGCAAGATGAGGCTGGGGGGACTGAACCACCACAAAATGATTAGGAAAAATTGGATCATGAAGACTCTGATGTAGTTTGAGCCACCTTAGAAATTATTAATCAGAAATATACTAAATAGCCAAGCTCTAAGAGGTACTAAGACTGTTATCATCATTGAACCTTCCTTGGAATAATAAAGGCTGTTCATGATCTATCCTATGCACACATACTTGGGAATAAGTGACACTAAACAGATGGATGATTTTTCTGAGTACACATTATGCTTGTAAGAGTCTTTATTTAAAGGTGTTTCAGTTAGACTAGATGGAGAAACTAATTTGTCCTCCCCTTACAAGTACCTGCAAGTAGGAAAAATTAGTAACAATGTGCCTGCCAGCATTGAGCCCCACCCTTAAAAACATTTCCAGGGTCTGTGTACAAGCTATATGTACAGTTGCCCCACCCAATTCGTGGGGGATCCATTCTGGACCCCCTTGCAAAAATGGCGACTTGCACATATTAGAGTCCCATAGAAAATAATGGTGCATGTGCCTGAGGCATGACAGTGTGGTGGCACGCAGGCCTGCGCCACCATTCTGTTAATATGTGCTTGTCCCTCCTGCGAAGAGCAAGGACGCGGATTCCAAGTCCATGAAAAGGGAGGGACAACTGTACATACAGCATATGCTGTCTCTAAATTACTGTACATTTTCACAGGGAACAGATTATGGACTATTGGCAGTAGGTAGCTAGATCCACTCCAGGGTTTAGTCTAAACTCTAAAGGAAGTCCTGAAGGTGCTGAATCTTTTTGGGGGGATAGTGTTCAACACTTTGGATAGTTTCCCCTTGACCAAGTCTGGACTAAAATCTAGAGTGGATTCACTATCCCACTCACATGGAAGACTGCAGCCAATATTATACAAGAAGCCAGCAGCCAGCATTATATAAGAAAAAAACAACAACACACCACACTAACACATAGCATGTGCAAAAGTAGTTGATACATTGAACATATTTATAGTTCAGTGTATACATACATGGAAACCCTACGCATAGTCAGTGAGTACATGCAACATCTCTGTGCAGGGAGTCAGATGAATGAATGGAAGTTGGAAAAAGGCTGGTGAATCCATGTGTTCCTTCTTCCTAGATGACTATTAGTCCAGGGCATATGAATCTGATGTGTGTATAGCATATAGTTAATGAGTGTGAATGGAAAGGAAACTGATACGAAACTAATTTGATACACAGAGTTAAGAATGGGAGCCAGAAAGATGCTGTTATGTGAGTTCACATGAGGCCTGTAGGTTTTCATGACCCCCCTAACTTCCAAAGAGAGAGGGGAGAGGGCAGAATTACCAAATCAGAACATGGAGTGCTCCAAGCTATAATACATATTTGGGAAGTGATCAGGAGAACCTGACATTACCATAGCCTTTTAAACCGAATAAAGAACTTGACGTCTAGTACACTGCTGAATTGTTTTGATTGTAATTTTTTTCACACTGAGGTCATTAGCAAGCCAGCTTTAAATATCCCTTTCAGGCAGCTGTGTTCAGTGTAAAATGATTTTCCCTCCCCCTTCTAAAGGTATCCCAGGGCCTTTGGACTATTTCAGACAAAGAAGGAAAAGGGCCCCTGCTGAGCTTGGAAATCATCTTGCTACTTGGAGATCAGCTTGGAACAGGTTATTTATTGCTGTTCTTGGCATGGGGGTTCCTCACAGGCCTGCAGGCTGCGTTTGGCTGCTCAGCTCACTCTCTCCAGCACAGCTGATGATTCTTCCTTTGGAGCATGGGGTGCCTAACAGGCCATGGAAGCAAAGGGTCTGCCTGGCTCCAGATTTCTCCTAAGCTGATTTCCAGTTACATCCACACAAAAAGGGGTTGAGTTAACAAGCAGATGCTCAACAGTATTCAGCAAAGAAGAAATGTCAAATTGTCAGTTTTTCACATTAGCAAACCAATGCGAAGGACTTTTTAGATATGATTATTCCACAGTAATGACATAATGGAATACAGTCACAATTAAAGCTTTCATGTGCCTCCACCTTCAAATAAAATAAAATGAAAGGAACAAAAGCTCAATTACTTGTGCCCCTCTGAAGGGTGCTATCCAGAGTGGACAAAGGTTTGTCTCTCTCCCATTCCAAGTGGGTTTTTTAAAAATATTTTTTACAATCTGATTTTGCACACCACAAGACTGTTGTTCTACACTGGGGTCACAACTTTGAAAAAGTACTTTGGTTCACTACAACTCCCATAATCACCCAAACAGCATGGGCACTGGTACACCTTCTTTTTCTTCCCTCCTTTTTCTGACCTCACTTATGGTCACAGAGAGAAACCACTTTTCTGCACATGTTGAGATCCAGAACTTGATAAATAACCCTATTGGAGAAACTCCTGCTCCACACATCATGGCCATTGCTCATGCAGACTAGGGGATTCTGAGAGTTGTAGTCCAAACTGATATTTCCAACTTCTGACTAAGGGTGCATAATCTGCTCAGCCTCAGCAGCTACATCATGTGCAGTGACTTAAGGGGAGGTCTCACAGAGGCATGGGCAGTCATCTACTCATGGGCACACAGATGCTCACACATACTCCTCTGACATCTCATGTCAGATTGAAGCTGAATCCAGACAAGACGGAGGTGCTCACTGTCTCGGC
>CM034706.1:191447030-191457074 GCA_020142125.1 Phrynosoma platyrhinos | reverse complement strand
AAAAAAAATCAAAAAGTTATTTTGAGAATATTTTGAAGATCTGTATAGGAATAAACCAGACTCAATAATAAATATTGAGAAAGTCCAAAACTACTTAAATGATCAAAAATTCATTAAATTGAATGAAGAACAAAGAAATAGGCTAAATCAGAACATCTCTACAAATGAGATATTGAAGGCAATCAGATCAATGGAAATAGGGAAAGCTCCAGGCCCAGATGGTCTACCAGCAATTTATTATAAAGGAATGGAAGATACGTTAATTGTACCTTTGAAGAATACTATCAATGATATTCCATCACAGGGTATTTCAGAATCTTGGAAAGATGCATTCATTTCACTGATCCCAAAAGAAGGAAAGTAATGTTAAAAACTATAGGACAATTTCCCTAACCAAGACAGACTATATTTTTTTTGCCTCCATTATATCAGAAAGATCAGAATGGATTTATTCAGAACAGATATATATATATATATAAATAATATGAGAACTGTTTTAAATATCATAAAACAATTTGAATATCACAATGAAAGAAAATTAGCTATAATATTCATAGACGTGGAGAAAGCTTTTGACAGAGTAAATCTTTTATGAAAGAGACCATCAAAAGGATGAATATGGGTGAACAATTTATTTAATGGATCAATAATATCTACAAAGATCAAAAAGCCCAAATAATAATAAAATAATATGAAAAATCTTATTATATTATGATTAAAAAAGGGACTAAACAGGGGTGTCCATTATCACCCCTGTTATTTATAATAATTTTAGAAGTACTGAATAACAGGATAAGAGAGGATCCAGAGATAGGAGTCAAAGTTAAAAGATATAATTACAAAATAAAAGCCTTTGTGGATGATCTCATTTGGTTTTTTGGAAAACTCGTTAAATAGTATAAATAAATTATTATGTAGATTCCAGGAGTATGGTTTAGTTTCAGGATTAAAAATTAATCAGGATAAAACATTGCTATTATAAAAAAACTATCTTCAACAGAAGAAGAAGAACTTAAAGAAATAAAAGGATTTATTTCTTGGTGGCACAGTGGTTAAATGCCTGTACTGCAGCCACTTACTCATAAACCACAAGGTTGCAAGTTCAATACTAGCCAGGGCTCAGGCTAGACTCAGGCCTGCATCCTTCTGAGGTTGCTAAAATGAGTACCCAACTGTTGGGGGGCAATGAGCTTAGTTGTAAACTGCTTAGACATCCCATAGTGTGATATGAAGTGGTATATAAATGAAGCTGCTTTGCTTTGCTTTGCTTAAAATGGAAAATAAGGTAAAATACTTGGGTATTATGATATCTAAAAGGATCATAGATTTATTCCAAAATAACTATGGAAAATTATGGGAAGAATTAAAGAAAGATATGGAAAGATGGACTAAATTGCACCTTCCATTCTTAGGTAGAGTTGCAATTATTAAAATGAATATCCTTTCCAAGACAGCCTGACTGTTAGAATAGACCACTGCACAATTGCACAAAAAGTTATGCATTTATGAAGAGATCCTTTGACAATTTATTTTATTTATTTATTGGATTTATATCCCACCTTTCTCCCAAAATGGGATTGACAAAAGAGCCAATGTATCCCAGTCTGCCATCAATAGCTCTTTCTTGTAAGTGACTTATTACACTAAGCTGCCATAACATTGTGCTAAATATGTCTTTCATGTTTTAAAAATAATTCTCATTCAATCTGATAGAGAGAAAATTGCTTTTAAAAATACATTTCTAAGGGGAAAAAAGATAATCTAGGTTAAATTCTTATGGATATGGTTCAATGTTCTTGCACTTACCTTGACTATGGAGTGATCACATTTTGATTCTGAGCATCTTTCATTGCTCAGTCATTCTTTTCTCATTCATCAGCCTTCCTCAATGCTCATGCTTCAGTTAAAAGCCAAGGGAAAATATTATGAGATAATTCTTCCCATGGGGCTATTTTACATTACAAAATATGGGCAGTCAGGCAGGAGGCTGAGGGATGGAAAAATGTCCAATACAAAGAAAACAGCAGCAGCAGCAACATCCACCACCAAATGACAGAATGCCTGACCGTTACTTATTAATCAGGTAAGCTCAAAAACATCACCCAAGAGTGAAAACCATGAGTATTTAGGAAAAAGGAGGACATAAGATGATAAATAATATACTTAATGGAATATAAAATTTGAAAAGCTATGTTGATTAAACTGGTTAAGGGAAGCTGAGGTAGGCGATTTATTTTAATGTATAAACATTTGTATATTAGAATTGATGGATAAAATAATTTTTCTTTTTGATTGGAATTTGTGGAATAGGTGAATAGCTTAAGATGATAAGAATAAAGGAGAGCTAGAAAAGATGTGAGATAAAGGACTTAGCTCAGGCTCAGGAGGTGATCAAATTTAATTGTATGTATTTGAATGGATTGGTTGTGTTGTTGTATCTATGGGCCTTTGCAGACTGCCAGAAATAGTGCAAGTTGAGTCCACTTTAAGGGTTAGGGTTAGTTCTAGGGAATCATGGGGATTGTTTTTTTTCTGAGACATTGAACGTTCTCTGTCAGAGAGCTCTGGTGCCACAATAAAATACAGTTCCCATGATTTCCTAACCCTAACCCTAACCCTTAAATTGGACTCAATTTGCACTATTTCTAGCAGTCTGCAAAGGCCTTATGTTTACGTGTTTTGTATGTATTGAGTATTCGTTTTGTATGATTTTTATTATGTTGTTTGTATAAGTGTTTGAACATGTGTTTTGCTTTTTTAATACAATAAAAAGTTAATTTAAAAAATCGCCCAAGAGCTTTTTTAAAAAAATTGAGGATGAGCATATGAGGCACTAGAACAGAAACTTCTCTTCTCAGTGAAAGGAAATTTTCAGGAAATCAGAGGCCAAATTCTGGCACATAACTAAGTAGCGTGCTTTGCTGGCTGGCAGCATTTGACTTCAATATGTTATAATAATGAAGACCATGCATTTCCCATGTGCCATCTAAAATGACTCTGACCTATTTGGTGTTTAAAAACAGCAGCACAAACACAATGTAGTTCCTATTGTTGGAACAGGAACACTTTGCAAAATTGCAATGGGAACAAAAGGGAGACCAGGAAGTAGGCATGTTGTGTGGGGAGAAAATGAGAGCCAAATAAGTGATCCATGCTTATAGATTAAAGGTCTTCCATACAGTGTTAAGGGCTTCCTTTATGTTACACAGGCCTATTAAAGTGAAAAACAACCTGCTAGCTGTTAAGTCTGAAGCACATTCTTACAAAGTGCTGTCATCAGACTCAAAGAATTTATAGCTGTGTGTTAAATTAATAAGATGTTCATGGCATCACTATACATACCAGATTAATTGATTACATGATTTTTTTATTATTAGGCATTTAATGATCCATATAGTTGTTACTCATCATAGGGATGGTCAAATGAGATATTCCCTTGTCAAACAAAATTACTCTTGTGCCCTTTTCAGTGAGCCAAATATTTGCAAAGTAGCCTCATGAGAATAATCCACCCAATTAGGTGTTTAACTTTGGACATCCCAAAACATTATTTAATTGCATCATGTGAGATGGGTGGTTCAGGGATCTTGCAGTAAATCCTTGAGTGTTTTTTTTTTTTTGGTACGGATGATGCAGTCAAACTGCCAAACTGCAGTTGATGCTGCACAGTTAATATTACTGTATAATTTAGTTTGCAATGTCCTCTGGTATTCTGCATCCAGTTCATGGTTAGGGGGACTAGCATGGATGCCCACAGTATGAAGGTAAACATACAATTAATAAACACCTGTTCACACTTTATTAGCAATAAGTCATTCATCTTTTATCCAGAAAATAGAAAGTGAAATGTTCAGGTTCAGCTTTGCTGGAAAATGTAATTTATCATTTAAAATGGTGTTTCTGCTCCTAATCAAGAGAGGTGTGCCCTAGTCAAATATAAACTGTCAGATTAATAAAGGAATAGTGGTGTGGTGAATCCAAGGCTTGCAGGGCTAGAGCCACAGGACTTTTTGATAAGTATGGATTATGATATTATCTATCACCCCACTCTCTTGAACTCCATCTTAGTCCTATCTCAGTTTAGCTACAATCACCACAAAAGCTATAGGATTTTTGCACTGTTGTGGGATTGCTCAGTTATAACCCAAAGTATTATGTATTGGGTGGGCAAGACCTATTAATTGCTGCTCCTGGAGCTGAATAATAATGGACTAGAACTGGATGGAGAGAGTGAGGGAGTGAGGGAGGCAGATGGATCACAGACTGTCCCTGGTTTGGCAGAAACATCCAGTTAATCCTCTGTTGTCCCACTTTCTCAACTGCATTTAAAATTTCCTGGTTTCTCTCTCCTCCTCCCATTTTATCCCTTCCTCTTCAGTTAGCCTTAGTTGATGAAAACAGAGTTCAAAGTGGAAAAGGAGTTCACATCACTTGCAACATTCTTCTTGGAACTGTCACCAAAGGGAGTGTCATGATGAGGACCAGCATTTAAAAACTGAGTTTCATGTAAAAATACACAAACTGAGAAGTAAAGATCAGTACAGAAAGAACTGATAATGTTATGAGAGGAAAGGAGTAATTTTAATGGGTGTTTGTTATTATTGTTTTTTTCTTTCTTAGGTTTTGTCCTTTGTCCAAGTGTATGTATGAATTTATTGTTGAAGTGTTGTTATGGTACTATTTTATATTGAAAAGAAATAAATAATATTTGGTAAGGGGGGAAATGGACCACTACACTACTGTATAGGAATAGAATGCCCAAAAATAAAAACATAGAAAATAAAAATAGGAATTAGAGCAGAATCAAAGATTGTAGGAAAATTTGGTCTCGGAGCAAGAAATGAAGCACAAGAGTGACTGACTGACTTTGGTAAGGCCAAAAGTTTTGTTCACCACAAACATATTCTTCAAGCAAACCAAGTAGCAACTGAATACATGGAGATCATCTGATGGTCAATACAGAAATCACATGGACTACATAATTGGAAGCAAAAGATGAAGTTGCTCAGTCCTCTCTGCAAAAACAAGGCCAAGAACAGACTGTGGCACAGTCAATGAACAACTAATAGTAACAGAATAAAGCTAAAGAAGAACACTAAACATCACACTGAAATACAGCCTGAAGAGCATCCAGTAGAATTTAAACATAACATGAAAGAAAAATTTAAACTATTAAGACTAATTGATAGGGACCTTGATTAACTTTGGCTTGAAGCCAGGGACATTGTTGAGGAGGAATTCAGAAAAACACTATCTGTAGCCAAAAAGAAACAGAAGCTTTAATTGGATGACAGATAAAACTCTTCAAGTGGTTACTTCTGCTTCAGAATTAAGAGCAAGTAGGACCTGCAGTATCGCACACATACATGCACACACTCTACACATTTTAATGAGCTTCACACTACATTGTCATAAATCCATCTTAAATGGGATTTGTAGTTTGATGAGTGTCTTCTTTGCTGTAGTGTTTTGCAGACTGCCAGAAATAGTGCAAATTGAGTCCATTTTAAGGGTTAGGTTTAGGGTTAGGGAATCATGGGAACTGTATTTTATTGTGGCACCAGAGCTCTCTGACAGAGAAGATTCAATGGCTCAGAAAAAAAATTTCCATGATTCCCTAGCACTAACCCTAACCCTTAAAGTGGAGTCAATTTGCACTATTTTTGGCAGTCTGCAAAGACCCTAATTCACTGTCCTGGACTACAATTTTAAATTCAAAGATATAGCCGTGTTAGTCTGTAGAATATGTAAGAGAGATTTTGTAGCCCCTTAGAGACTAACTGAAAGAAAGAAGTTGGCGGCATGAGCTTTCGTAGACTTCAGTTTACTTTCTCAGATGCTTTTTAAATTAAACAATTTTATATGTTTCCTAAGTGAGCTAGTGTATCTCCAAGAGAGTGCTCTGGGAATTATAATTAAGCAGAATGGATTATTGTGCTTTAACAGGGAATTCTGTGTACTTCACCTATATATCCTAAGATTCCATAGCCTGGAACCTTGACAACTAAAGTGATATGAAACTGCTATGACTGTGCAGTGCAACTAGAGCTTTGGATCGGGATACATTGTAGCTTCCTTAGCTTTGGTTTTACTTGAACAAACATAACCTATTTGATGAACAAATAATAACTACAGCTGTCAATGTATCTTATTTTGTCAATATGCCAGCTATGAATCTGTGAGGTTCACAGCCCCTGGCATCTGGCTGCATGTTTGTTTCTTAGGGGAAAAATATGTTTTCACATCTGTGTAAAATGTTTACACAGCTACCCTACCCTAGAGCTCTGTTCTCAAATGCATTAAGACTAGGCTGGTGGAATGCTTTTCCAAGTTGGATGGTAGGCAAGCTGATGGCATATTTTAAGCTTCCTTCCAGTAACAAGTGAAAAATACATAAATAAAGGGACACAGAATCAGCAGAGGCTTTGTTTCATAACTGACCAAGAATTTTCATTTCTACTTTGGTGGTAACTGAGTTGAGAGCCATTCTTTGGGAGTAAGGTGGGGTATAAATCCAATCGATAATAAATAAGAACAGTAGAAAAAGAAAAGAAAACTGTAAAGCTGAAAGTGCTGCCAGTTCTTCATGAATATTTTCAGCATAGTGAATATTGCTTCTCCTTTTGGAGCCCTGCTTGTGAAAACAGCCCTAGTGAAAGCAGAGACTGTTTTGTCTGATTTTTATTGATATGTAAGCTACTCTGAGAGCCTTTCTAGCTATAGAGCAGAATATACATTTTATAAACAAATAGAATGATATTCCTTTCCACTGCCTCTCTTGCCATTATTGTCAACTGTTACTCACCCACAGTGATTCCATCATATATAGCAAATATGGGGAATATTTTTTTTCTGTTGAGGGTCACATTTTCCTGGGAGTAATATGAAAGAACCCAGGGAGCAGGACTTGTGGCAGAAACACAGGCCTCAGATATCCATGTCAGATTACTACAATGGCTACTCCAGATGGAGCTGTTCTTGAAAAGTGTTCCTAAAATATAGGTTGGGCAAAATGTAATTGCTCTTTTTTAAAAAGAAATCATCAGGATTACACAGTGTAGTTCATTCAATATCACCGGTTTCCAATTTGTTTTCTTGCACAATCCAAATCTTGTTTTTGACCCACACAACTCTAAATAGCTTATGGCAGAATATCCAAAGATGTGCTTCCTATCATATTTATGAACATGTTTATAACTTCTGATTTTTTCACAAGACATATGATATATTCTCATAGCTAGTGAGGCTAGAGATAAATGCACCCCAATTTTGCTGCTTCCTTCCAAGAGAGATGAGACTAACTCCTCTTTACTTTAGATGGTCAGTAAAAGTTTTTTTAAAATACCCCAATAATAAGGTCATCATAAATTAGTGTAGATTTAAAAGCACATAACAACAACAAAATGTTTGTGGGTATTTAATGTTTTATTATGTTTTATACTACTCTTCAGTTTTAAATTTGAGACCACTCACTGAGAGTGAGATTTACAAACGTAGAACATTAATATTGATATGTGCTCCCTGGAGTGAAATAAATGGGTGTTAGAATAGTTCAAGCCCAAAATCTCTCTGGAAGCCAAGATGACAAGACTAAGGATGTCATCCTTTGGCTACATCATGAGAAGGCATGACTCACTGGAGAAAACAATAATGTTAGGAAAGGTGGAGGGAAGCAGAAAGAGAGGAAGGCCACATGCTAGATGGGTGGACTCTATAAAAGAGGCCACAGGTATGAATTTACAGGAATTGAGCAGAGCAGTGGAGGACAGGGAATTTTGGAGATGTCTCATCTACAGGGTCGTGATAAGTCAAGATCAGCTTGAGGGTGGATAACAACAATGACAAAATGATCCCTGGTTGCAACAGTGATGATATCTGTGCATGTCCATTGTACATACTCACTTCATATATGATAACAGACCTGCCCTTTTTGCATCCCATGAAAGAATCTAGTTTCTCTCTTACTGTGTGGCATTATCATTGCAAGCCTGTGGTAGATGAAGAGCTGTTTGAAAGAGAAGCTGTTTGAAAAGACAGATCTCTATGGCTGTGATGGCTCTTAATCCTTATTGTGTACTTCACAATAGTTTGAATACAGGTTTTAGGAACATGGTGACAGGGCTTGTAGAAGTAGACTTTGCCACCTTGTCTTTCCCACCACAGCTCCTCCATGCTATGCAGAGGATTAAGTGACTCTGCCAAATGGGGTGAGCTGTGGAAGAGGGAATCCCCCCAAATCAGGGAAAAGACCTTCTGTGATCAAAGCCCTTCCACTTCTGGAAAACAGATCCTGGATTCAACCAAGCACCTGCAAAGAACTTTCAAGGCCTTCTTTTGGGGTATATTGATCCTAAAAGGGAGCAAGGTGTTCTTTCTGTGTTGAAGGGATTCCAGCTTGTATGAAAAATCACCCTGCCTACATTTCATTATATGTTGATTAAGGTCATCTTGAGCCATCTGCACTTAATGGACTCTACCTGTCCCTTGAATGAATCTGCATCCAGTCCTTTAAAAAAAGTTTCATATGGAGACTGTTTTTATGCAGAATTGTTAATAAAAGTTTATTAGTTAACATTGACTTATTTTCCTATTGCTGAGTGTAAGGAAATACAGAGCAGATCATTTTCTCTTGGATGTACATACTGAGTGGAAACTTGAGTCAAAAGACATACAAGGTGCAATGATATTATGAAGATATTGTTTCCGATGTACTTATTTCTCTGTCCACAATTATTTTTAAAGAAAGCAATAAGCTTTGAGTGTCAGCTTGGATACTTTGAGGACTTAAGTTAATACAGTATTAATGTCCATGCAAACTTAAATGTATGATGGATCTGATTACTGTATAATGTTTTATTCAATTCTCAGGAAAAGGAACAAACCATGAACTCATAAAGTCAATAAAGACAAACATAGCTGCTTCTTAAAGAGATTGCAGAGAAACATGATATGCACAATATGATTAAGTATGAAATGGTCAAATCGCAAATGCACCAGGCAGTGAGCATCTGGATTACTTTAGCAATCAATGAATGGAAGCATGGCACGTGACTTCTTCAGCAGGTGAAAGGGCAAAACTGGATTTGATTATCTTGTAAGTCAGATGAAATGGGGACAACAGTTTCTTTTCATTTTAAAATCTGTGAATGAATTAAGTGCTGTTGGTTTTAAAAAACTTAATTATTTGTGCATACATCCTTGATTGTAATTCCGTGGTGGTCTTGCACTGAGATACTATGTCTTAACTGTGTGCCTACTTTATCTAGATTTCTCAACAGAGCATTAAGAGCCAAATTGGGTAATCAAGCAACATAGATGTGTCAGTTTGGACATTATTACATCAGAATCATACTTGTCCAGAGAAGGAAAGTAATGAGTTACAAATGATGTAGTTACTAGTTACTTAGGAGGTAAAAAGGATGCAACAAAACTGCAATAAAAACAACACAATTACAATTATTTTATTGGTATAAAAAGTAATGATTTGTGGTTACTTTCAAATGTTAGTTTTAGAGGGCATTTTAGAGGCAATTTGATAAGATTTTTAAAGGTTTTATGTCATTTCTCTTTCCAAAAAGTAACAGAAAGTAAGAAAAAACATCAATGACAAGTGATATAACAAATTACTTTTTCAGCATTACAATGAATACAGCAATGTACGGTATTACTTTCTAAACATTGTAATAGTTCATGGGAATCAAATGTTTTTTAAAAGTACCTTTCCAAGCTGTGGCGGCCCTAAGGACATGAGTCATATTGATCTAGTTCATTATTTTGTTCTCCTGATGGGAACTAGATGCTTATGACAAATATACCAGGAGGTTGTTGTGAGTCTTCAAGTCATTTCCAACTTATGACAACCCTAATAGCCACCAATATTTATTTAATTTTTCTAATCCCTTCCAACTTAAGTTATCCAGCTACAGAACCACCACAAAAAATTAAAGTAGTAATTTCCATAGTATAACCATGATAGGGCCCTATTTTATTGTGTGAAGACCTATGTTATTCATCTTTATGATCAGGGATCTGGCCTCAAGTAAA